>CM060318.1:42511190-42516190 GCA_030674155.1 Stramonita haemastoma
TGGCAGCTCTGCTAGTCTGCCAGATCTTACTGCAAAATGGTCAACAAATGCAGACGCAAAATCTTACCATTGGTGAACCTTGGAGCTCTAGCTGAGGAACAACTCCCCCCCCCCCCCCCAACTTATTTTGCATCAATTTTATTGTTCCTCAGCTAGAGCTCCAAGGTTAAAAAATGGTGATATTTCACATATGCAGCCATTTGTTCCCTACCGTGAAGATAACCACATTCCGACTTCGGGGATGTAACTGGGTATGTTCGTGTTTTCATAACCCACTGAACGCTGACATGAGCTACAGGATCTTTAACGGGCATATTTGATCTTCTGTACATGTATATACACGAAGGGAATTAAGGCACTGGCAGGTATGCACTAGAAGTTGACTTAGCACATGGTAAAAAACTTCATCCCAAATTTACCAGACGCCGCCAAATTTCGAACCCACGACTTCATGGACCCATGGGATTTGAAGTCGAACGGCCTTAACCTCTCGGCTATAGCGTCTGTTGACCCCAGTCATTAAAGCAGCTTTTGGTCTGGGGAGACAGCATCAGAGAGTGGACTGGCCTTGGGGGGAATGATTTGCTCTGGAAAGCAGGGGACCGCGGGGAGTGGAGGAAGCTGGTTGCAAAGTCTTTATCGGTGCCCCCACGGTCCACAGGACTACGGGATATTTATTTATTTATTTATATTATTTATTATTTATTTATTATTTATTCTTTTATATCGAGGATAATGGAATAAGCACTCATGTGCTTTTTTTTTACATCCAGTCCCTGTGTGTATGAAGTTTTGTACATATTGTCAACTGTTCTCACCGGCACACAATGGCCTACTCTTACGAAAAGTGGAACAGGATTTAACGTGTGAGCAAGATGTTTTGCAAGAAGATAAGTGAAGGATGAAGGGTGAAGTGTCATAGCCGTGTCCAAACACGTCAGCTCAATTCAAGACACAGACAAGAAGGTGACATTGCACACAGGCACACAGGTGTCGTGTTTAGACACTATCCCTGAGGAAAAAAATCGGGGAGCTGGAGTCCCCAGGGCGGCTCAGGGCTGTACATATATATATATATATATATATATATATATATAATATACATATATATGTAATAAATATTCATATAGAGAGAGAGAGAGAGAGAGAGAGAAAGAGAGAAATATATATGAAATAATGGTTAGGCACTGCATTTGTGGCAAACACACTCTCTCCTCAGGAGGGAAAGAAACCCAAATCTTTACGCAGAGAAATAAATCTGCTATGACACAAACTGGTATAAAAACACACACACACACTCCCACACACACACACACCACAAACACAAACACACACACACACACACACACACACACACACACACACACACACACACACACAAACCCCAAACAACAAAGGCTGAAGAGGACTGACCTTCAAGCGCTGGTACCTGCGGAAAGGGTCCAGCTCCTTGGCGTCATCGTAGTCCCTGCTGAGCTGCTCCACCACCTGTCTCAGCTTCTTGTGCTCCCTCTGAGCTGCCTCCAGCTCCAGGCTCAGGGCCTCGTTCTCCCGCCTCACCTCGTCCGTGGCCGAGGCTGCCAACAACAGAGAACTCAGGCTCATGGCTCCTGCAGGGCAGGGTCTTCTCTGGCCAGGTGTCTTGCTGCAGGGGGCGGATAGTTTGTTTGGGTGGGGTGGTGGGTGGGTTGTGTTAAGATAGTCCGTTTGGGTGGGTTGTGTTAGAGTCCTTTGGGAGTGTTTTGGTGATGGTTGGTGTTGATGAAGGAGGGTGGTAGGTGGGTGAGGTAGGTAGAAGTGGGGGGGGGGGGGTTTGTCGATATGGAGAGGGGAGATGGGTTCACTCTCGGGTTGTTGAAGTTTCCGTGATGGTTTGATGAGAAGTTGACTTGCTGGGTTTTTTGTTTTCTTTTGTTTAATGTCACAGAATGTAAGTATTGATGGTGAACGTTTTTTTTAAAAGTTGAAGTTGTTTTGTATTTTGTTTTTTTTCAGTTGTTGTAGTTTTCGTTTTGTTGGTTGATTGTCTTCTAGTTTGTAATTGTATAAGTGTTTTGTGTTGTTGTTGTTCTTTGTCGTTATTTTTTGCTGCTTTTGCGCTTCTGTGGCTATTCTGAGGTTGTTGTTTTTAAATTCTTTGCGGTTGTTTCTTGTTATTGTTATTACTGTATTTGTTAAAGTTTCTCATCTCTCAAAAAAAAATTAAAGATTTATTCGGGATGATAGTGCCGCAATTTTGCTGCCCGTGCATATTTCTAAAACAATCCTTGTCGACTTTATCTATGATGTTTTTATGTGTAATATTGTTATTGCCGAAGTTATCTGTATTGGTACTGATATTATTTTTTCGTCCCGCAAATAGTTTTTTCATTTCAGGGTTATTGGTTTCGTTCTCTTTTTATCAGCGCTAATATCACATCCATTTTTGTAGACATTTTATACGTTTTATAAATCAAGCATTTATTCATTATACTGCTAATTTTTCTGCATAAATTAGCTCAGTCAAATATATTGTCACCGAGAAACCGAAACACCAACATTCATAAATAACAGGAACCTTCAAGGACTCTTAACATTTTCACAAAAGGAATATTGATCAAAACTTTTCTTGAAGACCATTATCACACAATTTAGCATCACAAGAGAATGTCAGCATCCTTCACTCGATAATCCATACACATAGGAAGCTTTATACCTTTTCTAGAAAACATCGATAATAAAAATTAAAAAAAGAAATAAACTAAACAAAAACTTTGATCACAGAAGCAGTGCCAAGAATCACAAGGTGAGTAACACTTTCACTCGACTCCGCAAAAAAATACAGAAAAAATAAATAAAGTAGAATAATCACTTTGATATAAAGAAATTGGCATCGGCAATGAACATTTTGGTGCACACAGTGATAGCATTTCATTATGAATTGAAAATTTTTCACATAGTTTAGAACTCATCACAAAATAGCTTACATGTCACAAACGACGTGGGTAGGATAGATGTTTTTTTTTTTAATTTTGTTTTGTTTTGTTTTAGAGCTGCAGTGTTTTCGTTCAGGGAATTTTGTGTGTGCGTGAGGGATGGGGTTGGTTTAATTTGATTTGTTTTGTTTTGTTTGGTTGTTTTGTTTTTTTAAACTTTAGGTTTAACGTTCCAACAAACATATCATCTTGTAAAAGTTTCAAGTTTGAATTTGGATTATGTTCCCTAAGAAAACATCACGAAATATGGAATTCCCTTACACAATAACACCACATCTTCCTTAATAAAAAAAAAAGTGCTCGATAAGTTATAATCCAGTCAGAATCCCGTTCTAAAATCCTGCAGCAAAGTGCTCACACACACTGATATCAATCTGCAGCCATGTCTGCACTTGGGCACAACAAGGGGCAGAAGATGTTTCGCACTGTGATTTTTCGGCTGATGTGATGCCAGACTAGGCACACCCCACCCCCACCCCTCCTACCCCTTCCCCCACCCTTCTCAACCCCCCAACCCTTGCACCTCCCACCCATCCACCCCACCCCCCTTGTCTCGCTGTTCCTGTCCTCTTCCTTATCCCCCTCCCCTTCTCCACACACCCCTTCCCCCCCCTTCCCCCCCGGACACGCCATTAGGACGGAGAGAGAGAGAGGGGAGGGAGATGGTGGTGGTTGGGGGGGGGGGGGGGGGCGAGGCAATGTCACCACAAATTTGCCGCCGCGGGCCATCGCCTTGTCTTTGCATCGATCGTGAAAGGGGTAGGGGGAAGAGGGGGGGGGGGGTGTAGAAAAAAGAACATCTTGAAGCATGGTGCCCATTGCTGTGGTCTGTGTGTCTGTTGTCTGTGTGTCTTGTGTCTGTGTGGTGTCTGTGTGTGTGTCTGTGTGTCTGTCTGTACTGTATGTATGCATGTATGTATGTATGTATGTATGTATGTATGTATGTATGTATGTATGTATGTATGTATTATCTATGTATCTATGTATCTATGTATCTATGTATCTATGTATGTATCTATTATGTATCTATGTCTCTTTGTCTCTATCTATGTGTCTATGTATCTATGTATCTATGTATCTATGTATGTCCTGTGTGTGTCTGTCTGCTTGCCTGTCTGTCTGCCTGCATGTCTGTCTGCATGTCTGTCTGTGTGTCTGCATGTCTATATGCCTGTCTGTCTGCATGCCTGTCTTCTGTCTGTATGCCTGTATGTCTGCCTGTATGTCCGCCTGACTGTCTATGTACCCGTATGTCTGTCTGCCGGCCTGTATATCTTTCTGCTTGTCTGTACGCATAGTTGTATCTCCTTTCCCTCTCTACTGTACTTTCCCTTTTTTAGATAAATATTTTCTGTCTTCTTTCTTGTTTTTCTTTCTTTTCTTTTTTCACACCCTAAGACATAACAAGTGCCAAAGATTCTTTATTGTCTATTTTCTCCCGTGTAAAGTGGCCAGTGTCGTTATGAGAAAGTAAATGTGCCGTGAACAGGGGGTTCCAGAAAAGGAGAAAAAAATAACCCAACAGACTATTGATTTTTAATTATTTACTTTTGCTTTTGTGCTGACAAAGCCACTTCAAACTCGATCGATCCTTTTGTTAGCCATCTGAATTTATAATTGGCGTTGGTGCCTCGACAAATGATCAATAGTATCAAAGCCAGACTTTTTATAGTTTTTGTTTTACTTACCATATGTCCAGACTACCTGTCAGAAGAGAAGTTTAGCATTCAAACTCTTGGTGCTTGAATGAGTTTGAATCATGTGTTTTAAGAATAGTTAAGTTTTACAATTATTTTCGTTCCTTGGCTAGTGATCTGAGGTACAACAATGGTGATATTTTTGCGTATGCCACCGTTCTTTTGTCCATCATTAAGGAAGGAGCATTCCGACAGCGAAGATCTTTTGTTACTACGTACTGTATTTCTGCTTGCTCCACTGGTTATCTGTTGAGAAATGTATCGGTGGTGTGTGTGTGTATGTGTGTGTGTGGTGCGTGCGTGTGTGTGTGTGTGTGTGTCTGTTTGT
>CM060318.1:42521190-42528690 GCA_030674155.1 Stramonita haemastoma
GGGTGGGCGGAAGTGGGAAGGGATCTGGAATGTCATATTTTGTTTTACCTTTTTTAAAAGTCATAGTTTAGCGCATTTTTTATTTTGTTTCATCAAGTTTATTTAGTTTACTTCGTTTTAGGGGGATGGGGATTGAGAGTGAGTTTGTGAAGGAGGGGTGTTTGAGGGTGGGTGAGTGGTTTGATGGGAAGGTGGGGGTGGGGATGGGGGGGCTGAGGATAAGGAGGGAGTTGGGATATAGCGAATCAGGAGGAAGAGATTTTGACTTCTGTGTGTGTGTGTGTGTGTGTGTGTGTGTGTGTGTGTTGTGTGTTGTGTGTGTGTGTATGTGTGTGTGTGTGTGTGTGTGTTGTGTGTGTGTGTCTGTGTCTGTGTCTGTGTCTGTGTGTCTGTGTGTCTGTGTGTCTGTGTGTCTATGTGTCTGTGTGTCTAGTGTCTGTGTGCTGGAGTCTGTGTGTCTGTGTTTGTGTGTTTGTGTGTTGGGTGTGGGTGGGTGTGTCTGTCTGTCTTTCTCTCTCTCTGTCTCTCTCTTTTTTTCCTCTCTCTGTCTCTCTCTCCTCTCTCTCTCTCTCTCTGTCTCTCTGTCTCTGTCTGTCTCTGTCTCTGCGCGTCTGTCTGTCTGTCTGTCTGTCTGTCTGTCTGTCTGCTCTGTCTGTCTGTCTGTCTGTCTGTCTTCTTCTTCTCTCTCTCTCTCTCTCTCTCTCTCTCTCTCTCTCTTCTCTCTCTCTCTCTCTCTCTCTCTCTCTCTCTCTGATGAGACTTAACCGTGGCCGTGTGCGAACGCACGCAAACATCTTGCGCACACGTTAATCCTGTTCTGCTTTTCGTAAGAGTAGGCCATCGTGTGCCGGTGGAACAGATGACTTTTACAAAACTGCATGCACACGGGACCGGATGAAAAAAAAGACATGATTGCTTATTCTGTTATCCTCGTATAACAGAAAAATAAATGAATAAATAATCTCTCTATCTCTCTCTCTTTATTTTAATTGATTGTTTAAACTTGTTTATATCAATGATATGATAAGCCTAGGCTTATGTGCTTATCATATCCAGTCCGTGTATGCAGTTTTGTAATTTGTCATCCGTTCCACCGCACAAATGGAATATCGTCCAAGGCGGAACGTGTGTGTGTGTGTGTGTGTGTGTGTGTGTGTGTGTGTGTGTGTGTGTGTGTGTGTGTGTGTGTGTGTGTGTGTGTGTGTGTGAAATATCAATTCATTGCAACACTAAGAAACAAGCACGTTCTTTTCTGATGCCCAACAGTTAGATTTTCTCTATCTTTTTTTAAAATTTGTTTGGGAGTTTTTATGGATTGTTTTTATTATTTCAAACTAAATATAAAACCGATCATGAGTCAGTATTTTATATCTACCCTTTACTATACTACTAAATGTAGTGTGTGAGTATGTGTATGTGGTGTGCGTGCTGCCTGCATGTGTCGTGGTGTGTGTGTGTGTGTGTATGTGTGGTGTTGTGTGTGTGTGTGTTGTGTGTGTGAAATAAATTAATGTCATTCTGATTATGATTCTTTTATATAACTTTGTGTGTTAGCGTATTTATATCTTACCTGTAGATTGTCATTTTGTGTTATTTACTTTTTAAATTTGATTTTGTGTGTGTTGATGTAAGTGTTGTTTTTACATTTTTCTATTTTTACAATGATAGATTGTAAGACCAGGCTTCGCCTGAAATCTTTACCCTTGTGTCATTCATTGATCGATTCTTTCTCCCTGCCCCACCCCCTCCCTCTCCCTGAGTGAGTGAGTGTGTGTGTGTGTGGTGTGTGTGTGTGTGTGTGTGTGTGTGTGTGTGTGTGTGTGTGTGTGTGTGTGTGTGTGTGTGTGTGTGTGTGTGTGTCTGTTGTCTGTGTCTGTGTCTGTGTCTGTGTCTGTGTCTGTGTGCTGTGTGTCCGTGTGTATGTGTTGTCTGTGTCTGTGTGTGTGACCTCCCCCCCCCTTTTTTTTTTCTTCTTGATATTTTCATTCCTGTCTCAAAATCATGTTTCCAATAGCAGGCACACGTTACATCAGATGCAAGGGCAGAAAATTATGTACTCGCGTGTGGAGAGTTTCCGCACGCGGTTGTTTCCCCGGATGATTAAGTTTCGTTTTGACTGCACGTATAAAATATCCTGTCTTAATCTCCTGGCTTCTTGCCATGCAAGACAGCGTGACATCGAAAATCTGGGAAAGGATTCAAACGGCTTACAGGTTATAACGTTAAGAGGAGGGGGGAGCTAGTGGTTAGAGCATCGCGCTAGCGATTTGACAGTCTTGGATCGAGCCTGGGTTGAAGCCACCACCGAGACGCCCGTTCAAGTGGATTTTTCCCCACCAGGGATTTTTTGTGTCTGTGTATGCGTGTGTACTGTGAAAGGATTAGAATCAGAAAAAAACTGTTTTGTTTGATAAGTCAAAATGAGACAACCTGTTTGGCACAAAACATAAACATCAACTGTCAACATTTCGTACAAGATGTAAATTCCTGTATGTATGCAGTTTGAATGTGTTCGTGCTCTTCTTGGACAAAAAGAATCATGTAGATATTTAATTATTATATAACAGACATGATTTTCTTTGAAAAGCTTGCTCACATTTTCGTTGTTCTTTATGTGGAACTTCTACCGACAACAGTGGCGACAGAGACAGTTGAGTTGAGTTTATGTTTATTTGTTTATTTCTGATATGGTTAAAAAGTTATGTTTGAATCATCATATGATATACAGACATCAAGTAAGTGATAGTTGTCTTCGATTTCGTCACAACACTTACATTTTTTTTCTTTCTCTCGGTATAAATGTATGTATCCCTTGCTCTATCATTAGATCATGGGAACTGAAACAAAATCGGCTGAATATGCGTCTATGTTTTATTTTCACTTATTCATAAAAAAAAATGGTTCTAATCTATAGATATGTGAAACTAAGTTGTGACAATTCAAGTATGAAAACGACTTCTTGGTTTATGACAAAAAGCCCCTGTATAGTCGTTTTTCAGGTTTTGTGTTTGGCAAAATCTTTTGCTATGTAATGTACACTGATTATTCCACGCAACGATATGATTGTTTTATCACGTAAATGGAGTGATCAGTTTTGTCGTGTGATACTTTTCATTATTTGACATCCCCGAAGTTGGAATGTGGCTAACTTCATGGTGGGCAAAAATGTTCGCATACACAAAATCACATCATTGGCGAACCTGGGAGCCGTAGCCGAGGAATGGAAACAAATGATACAACAATCTCAACGTCAACATACTTCATTTCTTTTGATTCTGTCGTGTAATTTTTTTTTAATGATTAAATGGCATCCTTTTCGAAGTAAATGGGTATCCATTGAATTCTTCCAAGACAGGAAAGACTTTTGCTTTTCTGGAAATATCTGGTGTTAGTCTGCAAAATTTTTGATGAATGTAATCATAATCAAACTGACAGGAATATCGTAATTGGAATAGATCGTCTATTGTGAAATTTATTTTTGTATTACAACGATAAGGAAACCTTGTCCTATTTCTGCGTGTTAAAATACATGATCAAGGCATCGAACAAGCACATCACAATATTATTCTTAGGAAGACATAGGCACACACACACACATACGCACGCACGCACGGCGCGCGCACACACACACACACACACACACAAACACACACACAAACACACACACATACACTCAGACATACATACATACATACATACATACATACATACATACATACATACATACATACATACATACATACATACATACATACATACATACATACATACATACATACATACATACATACATACATACATACATACATACAACATACATCACAACATACAACATACACATACACATACACATACACACACCACTACCATCATCACCACCACCACACACACCACATCACATCACGCGTGCGCCGCGCGCGCGCCCGCACCACGCACACACACACACACACAACACACACACACACACCACACAATACCACCACCACCACCACCCACACCCCACCCCACCCCACCACTTACCAATGTCATCATCCTCTTTCCAGAAGTCGATAGAAGAGTCCCCCACTCGCTGATGTAGACCCGACAGGCGTTCAAACATGGACGTCTTCAGACTGTTGATGTAGCCTCCGATAGCGTCCATGGTTCGAATCCCTGGTCTATCTTACCCGCTAACACATGTGAAACCCAACAACTCCTTGTGTTGAGGAGACAGAGGACGAAGTATGAACGCTACACTGAAATCGGGGCACAGAGCGCATCAATGTCTTTTCTTTGCGTGGATTACGGTTTCAGGCAAAAGTACGAACAAGTTGGCCATTTTGCTTGCGTGAAAACAAAATATATTGTTTCAAATTTCGTTAAAAAAAAATTAATTGAAAAAAGATTATCTATAAATGTACAGAACAACAAACACGTAAACGAAACTTTTGTTGTGGTGGTTGTCTTTAGGTCCCAGCGGAGATTTTCGATTTAGCGACTGAGTAAACGTATCTAGATCATGTATAGATATATGTATACACAAACTGTGACAGATGTCACCTCATTATTTAACTGATTTGGTTATAATCAGATAAAAATCCTTTCACTCCCTTACATGTGTTTATATAATTTCACAAAAAGAAATCACCAAGAAAAGTGTGTATCCCAGTCTACGTCTAAAACTGTGTGCCACACTTCTGCTATATATTTACTCCGGCCATTTTTCTTCAAAGAAAGTACAGGGATTTATTTGTATTTTCATTTTCCCTTTAGGGTTGGAAAAGAACCCTACACGCGTCCCTTTTCTATTTGATCTTTCCATATATTTTCTGAACCATTATTATTAGTCTTTTTTCCTGAAGTGTTGAGTCGCTGGATTTTCTGATGTCCACAATCTTTCTGCCATCTCTTGTCTTTCGTCAAACTGAACAGAACAGCATTGACAGCAATCCAGTTCAATGACTGGTGATGCCAAATCGTACACAGCACATCATGGACGCCTCATCTGGCTGTGAAACACAGAACAAAGCATGATACAGGCAGGCAAACTTTTTGTTGTTTGTTTTCAGCGGTCAGCACTTCAGCACTTACTGGTACTGTTGTAGTTTGGTGGAAGAGAAGATCTATGGTAATTCAATGGTAAAGGTAAAAGTCCAAGATGTATTTTCCAAAGTAAACCACAGTCTTTTTTTTGTTACTCTCTTGTTAAGCAGAATCTGAAAACAAACACACAAACAAACAAAATAACAAACGTGCAATCTTTTTTTTTCGAAAACACTTTCTTTTCTTTGTTACTCACTTGTGGAGCAGAATCATTAAAAAAAACATTAAAAAAACACTGCAATCTTGTCACTCAAAGGCAGAAAAGCCAGTTGTCTTGCAATTTTGTAATGTTCTTGTCATTCAGAGGAATAACAAACTAATGACCAGTAAATGGTAGAGCAGAATGTAGTACTCTTGTACTCCAGTGGTGAAGCAGAGCAGGACGTGGTACTCTTGTACTCCAATTATAAAACAGAGCAGGACGCTAGTACTCTTGTACTCCAATTATAAAACAGAGCAGGACGCAGTACTCTTGTACTCCCAATTATAAAACAGAGCAGGACGCAGTACTCTTGTACTCCAATTATAAAACAGAGCAGGACGCAGTACTCTTGTACTCCAATTAAAACAGAGCAGGACGCAGTACTCTTGTACTCCAATTATAAAACAGAGCAGGACGCAGTACTCTTGTACTCCAATTATAAAACAGAGCAGGACGGGTACTCTTGTACTCCAATTATAAAACAGAGCAGGACGTGGTACTCTTGTACTCCAATGTAAAACAGAGCAGGACGCAGTACTCTTGTATCCAATTTTTATATAAGCAGAGCAGGACGCAAATAATCTTGTACTCCAATGAGAAACACAGTGATATAACTTTCCTCAGCAGCAGAGCAGTATTCTGGACACTCGGCGGAAAAAAAAAGATCGTCCCCTCTCTCAAACAGGTAAAGCAGTATTCTCCTCACTCAACTTTCAACAGAATCTGTGCTGTTTAATCAATAGAAAGGAAATAAGACGCAAAAGACGCTAGGCATCAAAAACAGATACATCTTCGTATTTCAAGACACAATCCACATTTTTGTTGGTTTCTCACTTTAAAAAAAAAACACAATAAAATTCTTACTTCCAGTCAAGATAACACACGTAGATCCTCTCCATTTTTGAGCATCAAAGACCCATCAGTAAAGAAATAAAACATCTAACACGACACAAACAGAACAAGAAATAACCAACAAAGGAAGGAACACAGAATCATTTTTTTTCTAAACGTCCTGAAAACCCCCGTGCTATTCAAAACACCACAAAAGATGTATCTCAACCATAAAGAAGACTACTTGCCATTCAGTTTACGACAAAAAGAAAGCGAGCTTTCCTTCTCTATGACAAAGTCCTTGGAATATAAATTGTGTAACGTGAAATTCTCAAGAGAATCAAGAAACTGAGCGCAGCCTCTCTTTCCTAATCCTTTGCAAACGCAGAGCGTCCTTCAAAAAAAAAAAAAAAGTTAGTGTTCAGTTCCAGCATCGCTACTGCGCATTCTTTGCTATAAAGTTCCTGCAACTGCAGATTCTCTCAAAGAATTAAAGAGTTTTCTTTTCTTTATTTTTTTTTTTATTTTTTTTTTACTCCGACACAAGATTTAATCGCAGAGCACATCGATTATTTGAAACCTTGACGTTTCCAGTGTGTTCGTTCCATCTTTGCTTATGCGCTTGTCTTTGTTTACACATTTGGGAAAAGATGACTCAGTTTTTAGTTTCGTGGAAAATGTTCCATTATTTTATCTTGAAAAATATAGAAAGAATATAAGCATTGTCGTTCTATATTGTTTCAAATTCAGCCGATTCCAGAACCCACGTCAAAGCTGTCGAAATCGCCTCCTGCACACAAGCAAACACGCACATTATGCATACACGTGTTCGAGTATGCAAGCACGCATACTCACATCCATGCTAAAACGTATGCATGTACGAGTTCATACCCATGCACAAACGTATGCACGCACGAATTCATACCTACATGTGCGTGCGTACGCGCGTCCGCGCGCACACGCCACACACACACACACACACACACACACACACACACACACACACACACAATTTATTATCATAGTTGCAAAAATGAATAAAAATAAAACCACTGTTTACTACTACTACTACTACTACTACTACTACTACTACTACTACTACTACTACTACTACTACTACTACTACTACTACTCTGACTGCTGCGTGCTGCTGGCTACTATTATTATTATATTATATTATTGATTTTTTTATTATATATCTATTATTATTATTATTATTATTATTATTATTAGCTGCTGCTACGCTTGCTGCTGCTGCTGCTGCTCTGCTACTACTACTACTACTACTACTACTACTACTACTACTACTACTACTACTACTACTACTACTACTACTACTACTACTATACTACATACTACTACTACTACTACTACTACTACTACTA
>CM060318.1:42548690-42551190 GCA_030674155.1 Stramonita haemastoma
ACCACAGCATTGATTAGTAATGTACATCGAGACACGAAACTCTTTACTGTCCAGATATGTTACGGCATTCCGAGCCTTTCTTTCGTCCAGTCTTTGTCACATACACACCCTTAGGTCTAGGCTAGGCTAGCCAAGAAACCGCTGTAATAGTTCTCTAAGTGTCGCTAAGTCCCTTGAAGCACACGATGGGGTCTCCGTGTGTAGTGTGTTCTGGATTCGCTTCCCATTCCGCAAACTGGCGAGTTTGACACGTTCCTTTCTTTTAGCATGTTTTTCTCTTGCTGTTTGACAAACCAGTACACACATACTGGCTCAGTGTCTGGTAGGCATGCGCACTGGATCACAATGTCGTCTGACTCACACGTCACAATATCTTCACCGTCTGAATGATGTAGCATGGATTTTCTAAAGTGTGTATTTCTTTGTCTGTCTCTTAGCCTTTTCTGTACGGATCTATCAGTTAGAGTAGCCACGTACTGTTTGACATTTCTTGTGTCGAATGGACCAACAATATTATCATCGTTCACCTCAGGCTGCAAAACACACATATCAGCACAGTCACTACAATCAGACATACAGGGAGGTTCTAAATCAACCGATGATGGCAACTTAACTGATGTTTTTGTGTTGATGTCCTGTGTGTGTGTTGTTGGTAGGTCTATTCCATGTGTATCTACACATGCTGTATTCCCCTGTTCTACTCCACTGTCAGGCAGACTCGAGGCACTGAGGACACAGTCACTTTCACACACAACACTTGCCTGCTTCTCTTTATGCTTTCGAGAACGCTCAACATCTCGTCGTCTTTGAGAAAACGATTTTTTCCTGTAGTACTGTGCTTGTGTGCTGCGATTCACTGTTGGATCCGCCATGTTGGTTGACACTGTTGTGTCCACTGGTTTCAGTCGCAAGACAAAAAACCACGCTGTCCCCTTCTCCTGCCACTTTCCAGCTGGAAACTGCATTGTCAGTCAGCAGGGCGCCTAAGGTCCTCTCCACAGCCGCTGGAAGTCCAGTAACTGGCATTTTTTGAATGAATTTCTAGTTTTACTGCTGCTCACAGAAATGTACGCCCTGTCCGCTTCACTTCTCATGACCGCCCCGAGAGAGAGAGAGAGAGAGGAGAGAGAGAGAGAGAGAGAGAGACAGAGAGACAGAGAGACAGAGAGACAGAGAGACAGAGAGACAGAGAGACAGAGAGAGACAGACAGACACACAGACACACAGACACACAGACACACAGACAGACACACAGACACACAGACACACAGACACACAGATAGATAGATAGATAGATAGATAGATAGATAGATAGATAGATAGATAGATAGATAGATAGATAGATACACACAGACACACAAACACACAGACACTCAGACACACATAGACAGACAGAGACACACAGATAACCGGGAGAGAGACAGAGACACAGAAAGACAGCCGACAGATAGACAGAGGCAGAGACAGAACTACAGAGAGAAGAGGACGAGATGGAAATTTATTAAGACAATTTTTAAGGGAAAAAAGCACATCTTTGTAGCTTGATCACAAGGAAAATGACTTGGCCTTTAAAACTGGACAATGGCCTTTAACGTGAACCCTTCCGGAAATAGAGAGGGCTTGCAGAAAGAAAGAAAAAAGAAAGAAAGAAAGAAAGAAAGAAAGAAAGAAAGAAAGAAAGAAGAGAAAGAAAGAAAGAAAGAAAGAAAAAAGAAAGAAAAAAAAAAGAAAGAAAGAAAGAAACACAGACAGACAGACAGACAGACGACGACAGACAGACAGACAGACGACAGACGGACAGACGGACGGACGGACGGACGGACAGACGAACGGACAGACAGACAGACAGACAGACAGACAGAGCAAACAAGAGGGAGGAGGAAAATAAGGAAAAAATAAGGTTGTGGTTGTGGTGGTGGTGATGACGATGACGACGACGACGATGATGATGATGATCATCATGATCATGATGATCATGATCATGACAAAGTGGAGTGTTTTTTATTTTAATTCGTTGACTATAAAACTATCTCAGGAAAGCTGAAAAATGAAAAAATTGAAAACTGAAAAATACTTTCTACAGAATTTGAGTGATAAAATACAAACTGAAATATTGTCCTGAACATTGCTTTTCTGCTGGGTTTGTTTTTTTGGCGTTCCTTCGCTTAACGCTTTCAAAGTCCCTCAGAATAATATACACGCTGTCTCACACATCACACTTGGGGAATCACTGAGAGATTGCAAGTAAGCCCTGAATGAGAAGTTCGCGTTCATGGAGTATTTTCACGTGCCATGCCTTATAGGAAGCTATTTTCCAGGTTCAAGAGATTTTCCTTTTTACGAGAATACAAATTGTTATGGGGACGGGATAGCACAGTGGTCAGAGCACTCACTTTCCCCAGGCTAAGGTTAACCAGCATTGAGCGTGGTTACCAAGTGGATGGGTGACCGTTTGTTGCGCCTTAGCTTCAGTACAGTCCCCCAATTCACCCAGCTGTAA
>CM060318.1:42558690-42563690 GCA_030674155.1 Stramonita haemastoma
TGTGTGCGAGATGTTTTGAGTGCGTTCACAGTGACCTCGTTTTATGACCTATGAAGATGATTTCAGGAGAATGAACTCAAACCCTGGTGTTCACTTTAGAGAGGAAAATCCCCTCAGTTCACGACGACTCAAACATTACCCTCAAATCAACTCAGAGCACTTGTCTTATGCCCAAGCTACTGAGTATACCATTGAACCCCTCCCTCCCTCCCTCCAGCCCTTTACTGCACACGATATCATGATGTCACAATAAGCTTCGTCCATCTATGTTTACTTTTCCCCTATCATTTCGCAAACTGTTTGTCAGAATTTGTTTCACAATGTTATGTTTTTCCTTGTGTCATTAGAACCCAGATGCCATTTTCGGTAATGTCCATAAATAGACTCCTTTACAGTTTCGGCCACAACACGGTAGGGGAGAGAGACAGAGAGAGACAGACAGAGGACCAAAGGGAGACAACTTACAAGAGTCATCTTTCCTAATTTAAATCTTGCTGTTCTACTTCAACCTAGAAATGCAGTGTAAGGAATCAGTTCTAGAGCAAATTGTAGACAATCTTCATTTCAGGATGGAGAAAAGTTCAAATTCACGATCGACAACTCGTGTGTTATTGTTTTAGACTAGATAGATGAGTCATCTTTTCAGGCTTAAAGGTTTGTTTTTGTTTGTGATTTTTTTTTCATTGTTGTTTATTTCTGTCACTGCCCACGTGCGATGTTGCAATTTGTAACTGTGTCTTTTTAGTCAGATTAAAAGGAACGATAGCGGAGGGTGACGTATTCAAACAAAACGAATAGGAAAGATAACTGTTATTGCTTCTAGTAATAGACAAGGGTGTCTCATTGGTTTGAAGTTACATACATACCTTTATTTTAGGCACATACGTGTCACCTCTACAGCTTCTTGTTGCGACATTTAGATCATAAGATTATTATTTTAAATGTGGGGTTGAATTTACTCCATATCTAGGAATGGAAGATATGTATTTCCAGAGCTATCATCTCGATTTGTAATATATATTGCGTAAATAGTTGAAGAGGAAAGAGGGGGGAGGGGAGGAGGGGTGTCGATCCACAGCTAGAGTTTCAAAATTCACCTATGGTGTGATGTCGCGTATGCGACTGTTTTTAAAACCCATCATGAAGGTATCCACATTCCGACTTCAGGGAAAATAGCTTTTGTTTTTACACCTTTACACCTGTCCCAGTCAGGAAGGTTTGATTTTTATATTTTGATTGTATATTCATTCATTCAGTCAGTCATTCATTCATTCGTTCATTCATTCATTCATTCATTCATTCATTCATTGACGGTGACTCAGAGGTTAACCTGGTAACACGCCTCCCTACAAAAGGAGAAGTCGCGAATTGGATTCCTTTCTGTACTCCTACTTTCTCTTCACTCCTCTTCTAAGACTCTGAGTGGTGGTTCGGTGCTTGTCTTTCGGTTTGGATGATAAGCTGAGCATCTGTGTCTATTGAACACAAGTACATGGAGGAGAATTTACAGCAAAAAAAATCTAGAAAATTCTTAACCCCCCCCCCCCCCCCTAAAAAAAAACTAAGGAAAAAATCCACAGTCATTGGGACGGTCAACACATTCACACTGACCACCCTCTGTAAACACTTTTCACGAAAGACTTAAGAGATATGTGTGTGTCAATCTCAATTACCTTCTTTTTATTCATTTACTATCCCCGACATCGGAATGCGGCTACCTTAATGGTGGGTAAAACCGGTCACATACACAAAATCTCACATCGGTGAACCTTGGAGCTCTAGCCGAGAAACGAACACACACACACACACACACACACACACACACACACACACACACACACACACACACACACACACACACACACACACACACACACACACACACACACACACACAAAATTACTTGCTATCTATTTGATACTTGGAGGGCAGGACAGCCTAGTGGTTAGATCGATGCACTCGTGATCTGATGGCCCGAGATCGAGACACCACTGAGGTACCCGTTCGAGTGTTCGGTTTTTTTCTCCTGGAGTTAATATCAGTACCGACTCCACTTCCCCGAAAGTTCTTCGATTGAGACAATAAACCGAGTTCCCGTATGCGAAAGCACGCAGAACACCTTGTGCAAACATGAAAACCCCTTCCACCTTTCAGAAGAGTAAGCCGGTAGGAATAGTTAACATTTTTATAAAAAAAAATATTTAAAAAACGTATGCGAGCTTGTGTCGTGTTTAGATATCATCCCCAAAGTCGGAATGTGGCTACCTTAACGATGGGCAAAAAAAACAAAAAAAGGTCGCATACACAAATTCTCACCATTGGTAAACCCCGGAGCTATTGCCGGGAAATAGAATAAAAGTTAATGTTTTCCTTATTACTTGTTGATTGTAACTGCTCAGAATATCTAACCTAGAACGCAGCTGTTGTGCAGTAAGATACTAATCTATATTATCAACTTCGCTCCAAAGCAAACAAGCAAATACATTTCCTGTAAATGCTGTATCTAAACTAGGTCTGTGTGTTGTATGTGTGTGTGTGCGTGTGTGTGTGTGTGTGTGTGTGTGTGTGTGTGTGTGTGTGTGTGTGTGTGTGTGTGTGTGTGTGTGTGTGTGTGTGTGTGTGTAAGAAAGCACGCATGCGTGTGCATATGTGTGTGTGCGTGTGTGTTTTTTTCCACTTTAACTATGTATAAGAAACATATATGTTGCATCACCATCAAACCTGTATAACAAATTTCTGTATTTGCCCTACCCGGCAAATCCCCCTCTACAAATTTTTAATATAATCTGAACCCCATCCATTTCTTCTCTTTCTTTTGTCAGAAAAACAATTATACACACACACACACACACACACAACACACACACACACACACACACAACACACACACACACACACACACACAACAAACTCTGTATATGCGCTTAGCCACTACACCCGTAAAAAAACATTTCTATTCACTGTACCCGGCAAACCACCACCCCACCCCCCACCCCCCCCACCCCCCCTTTCTACACTTGTTTTATCTGAACATCATTCTTTTTTTTCTTATCATTCTCTTCAGAAAAATGTTACGACACACAGACACACAGACACACAACACACACACACACACACACACACACACACACACACACACAACACACACACACACACACACACGTTGCATATGCGCTAAACCACAACACCTGTAAAAAGAATAAATTCTTTAATTACCCCACCTAACAAGAAAAAAAAAAGCTTTCTAATTTTGATATCTGAGCTCCACCATTTTTTCTCATCTTATTTTTCAGACAAAGATTACGTGCACAATTTTTTTTTTTAAGCTAAGCCACCGCACCTGTAATAACAATTCCTTATTTACCCTACCTAGTTTTTAAAAAATCTACACATCTTATATCTTAACTCCATCCATTTTTTCTCTTTTATGTCAAAAAATATTACACACACACACACACACCACACCACACACACACACACACACACACACACACACACACACACACACACACACACTTACTTCTGCAGGTACTCTAAGCCACCCAACACCTGTAAAAATAAAAAAATATAAAAATAAAAACGCACACCTTACCTTTTCAACCCCCAGCCGTTGATGAAACTCTTTCATCGATCCACAAGGTACTGACTGACTGACTGATTCCACTGCCGCACAATTCCACGATTTCATTCAATTCACCAACCAACCTCTTTGGGCGGGGAGAAGCCGCCGGTTCGCTTAAACATACCCGCACAATACTTCATTATCTCACACTTCCAAAGCACGCGCGCGCGTGTGTGTGTTCGTGTGTGGTGTTCGTGTGTGTGTGTTCGTGTGTATGTGTGTGTGTGTGTGTGTGTGTGTGTGTGTGTGTGTGTGTGTGTGTGTGTGTGTGTGTGTGTGTGTGTGTGGTGCGTGCGTGCGTGTGTGTGTGTGTGTGTGTGGTGCGTTCGTGCGTGCGTGCGTGTGGGTGTGGGTGGGTGCGTGACTGAAAATGTCAGTATTTTAACGGCAAGCATCGTCTGAAGAAAACGCAGCACACGCACACACAGAATAATCTGTGCTTGCAAAACCGAAACACAACAAAACCACGCCATCACGTTATTTTCAATACTCCCCCCCCCCCCCCCACCCCTCAAAAAAAAAGCCACCAAAAACAAACAGTAAAAAATATTCACACCAGGTAACAAAAAAAACCCCAAAAGAAACATAAATATTGATAATGCTTGTCACAAGAAGTGCACGACTTGTATATATATATATATACACATGTGAGTGTGTTGCAGTATCAATACAAACAAGATTTCTGTTGTCGTTTCTCTTTTTTTGCTTTCTTTTCTTCCAACGCTCCGTTGACAATGATAATCCACGCAAAGCAATGATGCACTGACAAGACTTGGCGAAGAGAATGGAGAGAGAGAGAGAGACAGAGTGCATGTGTATCTAGATACAAAGAGACAGAGAGAGAGGAGAGAGGAGAGAGAGTGGCTAGCTCCACTAGTCAGTCTCACCACACCACCTGTTGCAAGTCTCTACCAAAACAAAAAAAAAAGAAAAAAGAAAAAAAAAAAGAGAAAGAAACAAAAAGAGAAGAGAGGAAAAAAAATAGTAGTCGTCGCAGAAGTGTGCGACATATGGGGAGGAGGAGGAGGAGGAGGAGGATGGATGCGTGCTTGCTTGCAGCAGAGCCGGTGAAGTGGTTAGCATTGTCCCTCCCCTATCAGATTTTGTCTGTGCTTGCTTGGTCAGTTTCGGGAGAGGGGGGGGGGGCGATGGAGGGGGTAGGATTTGGGGAAGGGGAGGGGGTAGTTGGGTATAGGAGAGGAGATGTAGAGGAAATATAATTATTTAGGTAATGGGAATGAGAATGGTCAGTTTGGAGGGGGGGGTGGGGGTAGAGTTATAGGAGAGAGAGAGAGGGGTAGGGGGAGATATTTACTACATTCTTGTATAGGTAATGGGAATGGTCAGTTTGGGGGGAAGAGAGGGAGAATGGGGAGGG
>CM060318.1:42573690-42586190 GCA_030674155.1 Stramonita haemastoma
CAACCAACCAACCAGCCAGTGAACTAGCCAATCAAGCAACAACCAAGCATTCAAACATCCAGTAAAACCTTTTTTTATTTCTATTTTCCATATAGTGCTCTTCCTCCTCATCCTTCCCCCCCCCCCTTTTCCTCGTCAGCTTTTAGTTTAGTTTTTTTTTTTCCCTTCTTTCTTTTCCTTCTTTCGTGCTTTCTTTTGGGGGTTTCTTTTGGGTTGGTTTTTCTGTCTCTCTTTTTTTCTTTCTTTTGGGGATGTTTTTCTTGTTCTCCTCTCTTTCTTCCTTTCTCTCTTTCTGTACTTTTCCCTCTCTCTCTCTCTCTTTTTCTCTTCTTTTCTTTCTTTCTTTCTTTTCTTTGCATGGGATTCAGGCAATGGACAAAGAACGATTATGTTTCTGATGCTTTGTGTGACTTTCTTTGAAAGGCAAAAGATGTTTTTTTCTTTTATCTTTTTTCCCCTCCTTTCTTACATGTTCTAAAACGCGATTTACAAACTCAAAAGCATAATAAAAAAAATGGGGAAAGGTAAGGTCTTTTGTTAAATGTTTCTCTGCTCGGCTTGTTGTTTTGGTTGCTTGCTTTTGTTGCTTGTTTGATTGCTTTGGTTGCGGTTGCTTGTTTAGGTTGCTTGTTTGGTGATTGCTTTGGTTGCGGTTGCTTGTTTAGGTGTTTGTTTTGGTTGATTGCTTTGGTTGCGGTTGCTTGCTTTGGTTGCTTGTTTTGGCTACTTGTATTTGGTTGATTGTTTTGATTGATTGCTTTGGTTGCTTGATTTGGTTGATTGCTCGCTAACCCTCGTTCACTTACAAGTACGCTTCGATATTTTTGTTTTCGTTCCTCATGCTGAAGCTATGATGTTCACCAATGGTCAGATTGTGCGTATGTGACCGTTTTTGTCCTCTATGAAGGTAGCAGCATTCAGACATCTGGGGTATATGCTGGCTACGTTCTTGTTTCCATAACCCACCCAACGCTGACATGAATTACTACAGGATCTTTGAAGTGCATAATTATTTGACATTCTGCATATGTATATACAAAAAAGAATTAATACACTGTCAGGTCTGCACTTGAAGTTGACTTGGTAGATCGTAAAATGTCCCACCCATAATTCACCAGACGCTGCCGATATTCAAACTCACGACTTCATAAACCCATGGGATTGAAGTCAAACCGTCTTAACCACTCGGCTATTGCGTCTGTCGTGTTGGGTTTTTTTTCTAATAGGGATTGGCATGCAAAAAAAATGGTTAAAATATGGGGAAAAGAAAATGATCTCTATTGGCTGAGGCCCACTCTCTCCTCAATATTTGAATATCCCTGCCCTCAGAGACATTAGAGAAGACAGTGAACCTCTTTAGCATACTAAAACCATCCCATTTGGGGGGACGGGATGGCTCAGGGGTGAGAGCACTGACTTTCCCCAAGCTAAGGGTTAGACAGCAGCATTGAGCGAGGTTACCAAGTGGATGGGTGACCGTTTGCGTGCCTTGGCTTCAGTACAGTCCCCAGTTCACCCAGCTGTCAATGGGCACCTGCCCTCTTTAGGGTCAGGTAGGGTAAAGCAGCGAGGGAGAGGAGATGGGTATCGCCCTCAAAATTCTGGCCTCTGGAGAATCTGATGTCTCTGACATCTCGCTCCCCAACGACCGCGTAGGTTATGGAACACCTTTCCCTTTAGCTATCATCGTCATCATAGTCACCGTTATCTTCATCATCATCGTCGTCATCATCATCATCATGTGGCTTGGTGATCTACAGTAAAGCACCCGTTTAAGAAGCTAGAAGTCATGGAGTCGATCCTCGTTTAAACCAGACATTTCCCCCAACCTTTAGACCTTGAGTGGAAGTCCGGATACTAGTCTTTCGGATGATACGATAAACTGATGCCCCAGGTGCAACATATCTAGTGCACGTAAAGAACACGGTAGAAGGATAGCCTTCCCTTGCAAAATTTTGTAGGAAAAAAGTCATTCTCAAAGGGAAACAAAACACCCTGCAGACAGGAAACTAAAAACAAAAGAAGGGTGGCAGCGCTGCTCTTGTGGCTACTACCATCTCTCCCTGGGCCGATCACCTCCATTTTCACCAAAGAAACTTGCTGTGCCTGAAAATAGTATACAATACAATACAACGCAATAGAACACAATACAATACAATACAATACAATGCAATGCAATGAAATGAAATGCAATATAATTCAACACAACACGTGCAATGCAATACAATGCAATGCAATACAACCACCATCTTCACCATTTTAACTTTCTTTCTTCAGCTGCCTGGGAAGTCATCGGGATGTTGGACTGAGGAGCTATTTGCGAGATTCTCCACTCATCCCAGACGTTTGCCAAAGCTTAGGTCTCTTTGATCAGTTTCCTCGTCCATACCGCAATGTTTTCCAGCCACCATTGTTTGTTTAATGTTTGGTTGGGGGCATATTTGTTGTTGCTGTTGCTGTTGTTGCACGTTCCCCAGCTTAACATCTTGGAGGTCACTCTGACCCCTTCATCCCATCTGGGAATCGATGTAAGATTACAACTACACACTTGATGGCAAGTTTGTGTGCATGATTCTTTTTGAGACATTCGCCACACAGCTAGCCACACTCGGACTTCCGAGAAAAGCTTTGCTTGCTTGACTGCTTGTTGTTTGTTTAGTGTTCGTTTGTTTGTCCTTTTGCTTGTTTGGGTTTCCTACTGCTTTGTTGCTATCTCTCTCTCCCTCGTTTTCTTTTCCTCAATTATTTGCAGTACAATGGGTTTTATTTTGAAAAGGGATTCCGTGGGATGCAAAAACATTTAGCAAGCGTGCTGTATTTCGCTAACTAGATGATTTGTCAATGGTAAGCTATATAATAAGGTTTATCAGGACAATATATTATGAAACCTACTTTTTCCACACATACACAGAGAGAGAGAGAGAGGAGAGAGAGAGAGAGAGAGAGAGAGAGAGAGAGAGAGAGGAGAGAGAGAGAGAGAGAGAGAGAGAGAGAGAGAGAGAGAGAGAGAGAGAGAGAGAGGAGAGAGAGAGAGAGAGGAGAGAGAGAGAGAGAGAGAGAGAGAGAGAGAGAGAGAGAGAGAGAGAGAGAGAGAGAGAGAGAGAGAGAGAGATTGATTTTCATGACCATTCTTTTATCACATGTAAAACGCTTTCAACATTGAAAAAGAAAAACCCTACTAACATACGAAAGGTAACAGATTTTGACCTTTCAAAGGATATCCATACAGTCCTATTCCTCGTGATCTGTAGGTCATTCAATCCTTAACCTCGCGACATTCAGTTTTTAACGACCATTCATACCATTTAATGTTCTATGAAATCAGCTGTTTTTGCTTTAAAACTGGCATTTCCCTTCTTCAATTTCTCCATGGACTAGTCAAGTATCTCTCCATTGCATCCTCAAGTCAATATAGTTAGGGGGAAATGAGAAAAATCTTCAGAGCACGTACTCGAAAGTAGCATTGCAAAAGATAGTTAAGTGCCACCTTTATTGTCACGTCACTTACAGCAAATTATCTCCCGTAGGTACTGTGGCAGAGAAGTAATATGAGCGTTCATTGTCTGAGAACGGCCCTTGAATCTTCTTCAATGGCTTTACGACGTAGTTTTGTTGTTGTTGTTGTTTTGTCTTCATTGATTTCAGCACACCTGCTTATGGGTCCATATAACACAGTGTTGAATGATCTGGTAATATACTCACTGTATCGGGGAGGGGGTTGTAGGGTTGTTTTTTTTTTGTTGTTGTTTCTGTTGCTTCTCAGGAAGAGCTCTGATTTTTATCAATGGTGAGATTTTGCATATGCGACCGTTTCCCCACTATTACCGTATTCCCATTCTGACATTGGGGTTGATGTCTAAACACGACACTAGCTTGCATTCAGGTTTTGTTGGGGTTTTGTTTTTTGTTGTTTTAGGTTTTTTTGGTTTTGTTTTGCTTTTTGTTTTGTTTTGTTTTGGGGTTGTTGCTTTGTTAAGGATATTTTTGCAACCATTTCTACCTGCCAGCAAAGACCCACTCTTTCGAAAGGCATAACAGATTTCTAATGTTTGCGCAAGATGTTCTGCATGAGGTCGCACACAGGAGATTGGTTTATTGTCTCATCCGAAAGACCTCTGGAAGGGCGGAGTCAGGACCAATGCTAAGTTCAGGCGGAGAATCCACTGGAACGGGTGTCTCGGTGGTGGCTCAACCCCGTGCCGCCACATCGCTAGCTCAACACCCTAACCACTATACTATCCTGTCCCCCAAGTTTATCTGATTGTTAAAAGCAAGCAAACAAAATAGTTTTACTGTGATCTACTAGGGTGTTCCTAGCACAGAATGTGTGAAGATGCTACTTATAATGACAGACCCCCGGCATCCCCACGGAGAATTTTGTTTATTTAAAATAAAACTGTTCTATCGTACCATTTAACTATGTCTAACATGATGAACTTGAATGATTTTTAATGCATCAATCAGATCGTAAGAAAAGAATCCAAGCCATCAAAAAATTGTGAAAACCATGTGGCACAGACTTTTATAAACTTTTTTTTAATCGCTATTTACAAAGTTTTTTGCAAGAAAGACAAAAAAAAATGCAAAGCATGCACCAAATCGAAGAAAACATTGGTTTTTGAAAGACAGCCTTCATTTTTGTTGACATTTATTGCATGCAACGTTGTTGGTTTTTTTTTTACTACTATATATATAATATATATATATATATATATATATATATATATATATATATATATATTATATATTATATATATATATATATATATATAATATATATATATATATATATTATATTAGACGGAGAAGGGAGGAGGAAGGAGAAAAAGAAAATAATGTGTGTGCTTGTATATGGAGTTGGCTGGTGTGTAAGCGAGAGAGAGAGTGTGTGTGTGTGTGTGTGTGTGTGTGTGTGTGTGTGTGTGTGTGTGTGTGTGTGTGTGTGTGTGTGTGTGTGTGTGTGTGTGTGTGTGTGTGTGTGTGTGTGTGTGTGTGTGTGTGTGTGCAATCAAGTGAAAAGTGATCTTTATTGAGGGTGAAAATAATATATCACCACAACTTGTTTAACCTACATCTTGCCCTCACAAACAAACTAATCAAGAAAACTGACATATCACACACAAAAAACAGACAAAGACTTAATGTTTATCTACGTTCAAAGAGAGTTGATACATAAAAGGGAATTGAAACTGACTGATGGAATCTATCGCACATAGTATAAGATAAAACAGAACCAAGACTGTACGTCATGTGCTTAATTCAATTCAGACAGGCAATTTGTGAGGTTAAAAAATGATAAGGATCCTTTTTTTTTCAAAACAAGCCACAGATATAGAACAATTCTGAGTATAAACAAAAGAGGCCTTACACTTTGTTCGTTAAGTATATCTTCAGTAGCTACTGAGATTTTTGTTTTTGAAGGGACTAATTTTAAGAAAGGGAGGTAAATCATTACCATAGAAATTACTCTGGGGTCTGGGTAAATACAGTTTATGAATAGGGCCTACGCTTGTTATCGCTGACGGCAAAATTTCCACACTTTTTCTTCGGGGATTTTCTAATCGTTATATTCCACATACATACATACATATAAACTGTTTTTGAATGGAAGAGTATCTAACTCTTTGCAGCTGGCCCCTGTCAGTGAATAAGATTAAATCTAATCAGATTAATAGTTCTTTATGCTTTACAGTTGTTTTGATAGCATTATCCTATAAGGTGGAATCACAATTTTTTTTAATAGAAAAGGCGGGTGAAAGAGCAATTTTTGTGGCTGTAGATTTACAAAATTCTTATATTCTTATCGAAATGTGTTTTCCTAATGTGTGGGTATGTCATCGTAAAAGAAATATAAAAAGGCGGGCATAAATTCTAATCGTCAATAATTTGTTTCACTATTCCACAAAAGCAAAACAATGGTAAAGAAAAAAATAACTAAACGAATGCGTGCGGGCGCGCGTGCGTGCCCGTGTGTGTATGTGTGTGTGTGTGTGTGTGTGTGTGTGTGTGTGTGTGTGTGTGTGTGTGTGTGTGTGTGTGTGTGTGTGTGTATGTGTGTGTGTGTGTGTGTGTGTGTGTGTGTGTGTGTGTGTGTGTACGTGTGTGTGTGTGTGTGTGTGTGTGTGTGTGTGTGTGTGTGTGTGTGTGTCTTTAAGTATGTGTTTGTGTGTGTCTTTGTGTGTGTGTCTGTGTCTGTGTCTGTGTATCTGTCTGTGTCTGTGTGTCTGTGTATCTGTCTGTGTCTGTGTGTGGCTGTGCGTGTGGCTGTGTCCACCCGTCCGTCTATCTATCTATTTGTCTGTGTCTGTGTGGGTGGTGGGGGGATATCTCCATATGTTCACAACACGAACAAGACCTCCACACCCACTCATATCAACAATCAGAAATTCAGCCTTGACCACTAAGTGTACCCCTGAATATATAACAAATATATCTTAAATGAATAAAAAAAAAAAAAATTAAAAAACAGAAAAAAAAAAGCATGCGCACACTACATACAACCTCTACTAACAAGACGATCCAAGGTCGTGATGCCATTAATGGCAGAGCCTGGTCTAGCTAGGGTAATGGCGAGCTTGTCTGATGACTAGATTGAAGTCCTTACGTGTCTATCCATCAGTTGCATGCATTACTTTAGGGGCAACACTGATGATGTGCCTCTTGCCCTTTACTGATTGGACGACTGGCTAGTTTGTGGATGGCTGTGGGGTGGATGAGACTCATGTTGGTAAATTGGTTGATTGGCTGGTTGGTTGGCTGGTTGGTTTGGTGATGGTGATGGTGGTGGTGAGGGGTAGGGGGTTAAGGGTGGGTTGGGTGGGTAGGGAGGGAGAGGGATTAAGTGGGTGCGTAGGTGGTGAGTTGGTAGCTGGGTGGGTGCGTGGGTGCGTGAGTTAAGCGGGGTGGGGGGAGGAGGGGAGTTGCTTGTATGTTTTGTTGGTTTGGTTTGGTTTGGTTTGGTTTGGTTTTGTTGGTTTGGTTTGGTTTGGTTTGGTTTGGTTAGTTTGTTTGTTTGTTGACTGTTTGCTGACTTGCTTCCATAGTTGGCAGTGGCTTGAACCCTGGCTCGGTTCTGGGCTGTCAAATTACGAGCACAACACTCTAACCACTGGGATAACCCCTACCCCCACCCTTCCCCCTCATCCCCACCCCACCCCACTCCTCTCGTTTAACCTGTGGAGTGAAATTGAAAGGGGTTTCTCCTCACGCATAGCACCGGATTACATGACAGCAGCAACAACTTCCGGGTCATACTGTGACGTTGACCCGCAGCTCGAAGGTCGCGCGTTATCATCAGAGAGATGTGGGGGGGAAAAGCAACAAACAAGATACCTGCAATTACATGCAGATTGATGGAGACAGCTTTAAGTACTCTCTGTGTGTGTGTGTGTGTGTGTGTGTGTGTGTGTGTGTGTGTGTGTGTGTGTGTGTGTGTGTGGGCTGTGTGTCTGTGTGTCTGTGTCTGTGTCTGTGTCGTGTGTGTCTGTGTCTGTGTCTGTGTCTGTATGTCTGTGTCTGTATGTCTGTGTGTGTGCGTGGTGTGTGTGAGTGTGTGTGTGTGTGTGTGTGTGTGAGTGTGTGTGTGTGTGTGTGTGTGTGTGTGTGTGTGTGTGTGTGTGTGTGTGTGTGTGTGTGTGTGTTTTGAGAGAGAGAGCTGTTTTATTTTCAGGTAACTTTAGTTCTCTTTGGCACTAGGCCTATGTAGTGTGTTTCCTACTTTGTCATGGTTGCTGGTGCTCTTGTTACTGCTGCTTTTGTTGCTGCAGCTGCTGCTGCTGATTCGTCTATGCTGTTGTCGTTACTATCAATGTTGCTGCTGCTTTTGGTTTCATTTGTTGCTGCTGCTTTTGGTATTGTTTCTACTGATGTTCTTGGTAAGGGTGTCACTGCTATTGTTGCTGCTATTGCTGCTGCTACTGCTGCTGCTATGGCTGCTGCTACTATTGTTTCTGCTGCCGTTACTGTTGCTTCATGTCCTGTTTCTACTGCTACTGCTTTTGCTGCTACTGCTGTCGTTACTGTTACTGATACTGCTGCTGCTGCTGCTGCTGCTGGAGTCGAAGATGATGCTATTGTTATTACTGCTTCTGTTCCTACTTCTGTTGTTTTTTTATATTGCTGATACTGCTGCTGTTTCTGTCACTGCTACTGTTGCTGCTGCTTCTGTCATTGCTACCGCTGGTGGTGTTACTATTGTTACTACTTTTGCTCTCCCGCGAATGCTGTTGTAATACTGCTGCTGCTGTTGTTGCTGCTGTTGTTGTTGCTGCTGCTGCTGCTTCTGTTGCTGCTGCTACTGCTACAACTGCTGTGTTGTTCCTGCTGCTGCTGATACTATTGTTGCTTGCGTTGCTGTTACTGCTGCTGTTGAGACACTATTGCTAGTGCAGCAGCCTTTGCTATTGGCGGAACTACATTTGGTTCTGTTGTTGCTGCTGTTGTTACTGTTGTTGTCGCTGCTGCTTCTGCCACTGCTGCTGCTACAATTCTACTACTGATGCCCCTGCATTGTAGGATCTGGTGTGCTACTACTGCTACTTTTGCTGCTGCTGTTGCTACTGCTGCTGCTGCTGCTGCTGCTGCTGCTGCTGCTGCTGCTGCTGCTGCTGCTGCTGCTGCTGCTGCTGCTGCTGCTGCTGTGTGATGATGATGATGATGATAAATGATGATGATTTAGCTGTGTATATAGCTGTTGATTACCTCTGACATTTATACTATTGCTTATTATTTCTTCTACTTTTTGCGATGTCCTACCTGGATTCTCTTTTAATTAAGAAAAATGCTGTGTAACTACATGCGTTCTTGTTGTCGCTGCTGCTGTTGCTATTACCCGCTGCTGCTACTGCTGCTGCTGCTGTCGCTGCTACTGCTGCTACTATTACTTCTGCTGCTGCTGCTGCTGCTGCTGCTGCTGCTGCTGCTGCTGCTGCTGTGCTGCTGCTGCTGCCGCTGCCGCTGCTGCTGCTGCTGCTGCTGCTGCTGCTGCTGCTGCTGCTGCTGCCACCGCGGTAATAGATACCACAGCCATGTTAATGAGATGGCGAGCCTTTTATCTCACCGCTCTTAAGTCTCAGGTTGCTGGTTTGGATTGCGGTGGCATCTGCTTGATTAAGGAAGAAGAGTTTTACGGTATTCCAGGTCAGGTAACAGGCAGACATGTCAGTGCTTGAACTCTTTTTTTTAAAGCGTACATACAGGCATGCTGAAGATTAAGTAAACATTGGAAAGGTCACCTGATTCTTGTCCTTTATTACGGATTGTGTACAGAAAAAACCAAAGAGACAGCATGCGATGAAGGTTTCTTTTTCTTCATCAGATGCTCAGGCAGCAACTATTGTTGTCTGTCATATGAGCGAAAATGCATTGTGCTGCTGTTAAGCGCCTGACAAGTCGGGCCCAGCGCATCTGACTTCGGCTTGGGAAAGAATTGTTATTTTTAAGTCTTTCTGGGGGAAAAAAAGCAGGAGAGTGGACCAGATGAGGAGGTTGGGGGGGGGGGGGGGGGTTGAGACTGGTGTAGGAGATAGGAAACTTTCAGCAAGTGAGGATGCCTTCCTATGAATATTGAAAATACCGAATATGATATTCATCATGTGTAGTAGTAGTAGTAGTAGTAGTAGTAGTAGTAGTAGTAGTAGTAGTAGTAGTAGTAGTAGTGTAGTAGTATGTAGTAGTAGTAGTAGTAGTAGTAGTAGTAGTAGTAGTAGTAGTAGTACTAGTAGTGGTAGTGGTAGTAGTACTAGTACTAGTAATAAAGTAGGCCCACACTCGTTTAAAAAAAATCTTAAATCTTTCAAGCAAGAAAATGTCTGTGACGATCTTTTGATGATTAAGGATTAAGAGTGGTGATTTTTACACGCGCACGCACGTTTTACACACACACACACATACATACATACATACATACATACATACATACATACATACATACATACATACATACATACATACATACATACATACATACATACATACATACATACATACATACATACATACATACATACATACATACACACGCGCGTGCGCGCGTCACAGCTCTCTCTCTCCTCTCTCTCTCTCTCTCTCTCCTCTCTCTCTCTCCTCTCTCTCTCTCTCTCTCTCTCTCTCTCTCTCTCTCTTGACTAGTACACGAGCTCCACATACAGTCCCCCATATGGCAACCCACAACCCACCCACCCACCACCCTTTATTCTTTTTTCTTTTTTTTTTTTGGTCCTGCCTTTCTTTTTTTTTTTCTCCGCCTGGCAGGAAACTGATGGAGGGGTCACCTGGCACTTGGTGGATAGGCTGCTGCGGGTTTTCAAAGGCGCAGTAGAGAAAAGAGGTGATTAGTGCCTGCCCTCTCTGCCAATCTCTCTGCTGCTTGCCTGCCTGCTGCTGCTGGTCACTGTGCGGTCAGTCCTCCGAGTTGGTGGCATCTCTGGCTGGCTAACTGGCTGGCTAACTGACTGGCTGGCTAGCTAACTGGCTTTTTTGTCTGTTCGTTTGCCTGCGCTGCCTGTTTTGTCTGTGTGTGTGTGTCTGTCTGTCTGTCTGTCTGTAGGTCTGTGTCTGTCTGCGTGTCTGCCTGTCTGTCTGTCTTGTCTGTGTGTCGATCGGCCGGTCCGTTTGTCTGTCTTGTCTGTCTGTCTGTCTGTCTTGTCTGTCTTGTCTGTCTAGTCTGTCTAGTCTGTCTGTCTTGTCTATCTGTCTGTCTGTCAGGTAGAAAAAGGTACTATGGAATATTTGGCTGGAAGATTTTTGGATCCAGTTTTATTCGAGCCGGTATTGTCTGGGTTTTTATGTTTCTGTTTTTGTTTTTGGTTGGTTGGTTGTTTGGGAATTTGGTTGGTTGCTTGGTTGGTTGGTTCTTTTAGGGTGGTTTGTATGGGGGTAATTTGGGGGGGGGGGTATTCGTTTGTTTGGTTTTGATTTTTGGTTTGGTTCGGGGGGGGGGGGGGGTAACTTTGCAGGAAGGGGCGGGGATAGATGACTTCATACGGTTTGGGCTCAGCTGGAAGACAGGGAATACACATTGTTTAGCGTCACTTCATTTTGCAGACAAGATTCAAGGAGTGTTACTCTTCTTTTGTTTTTTTAGGCTGTTTTTTTTCCAGTCAGCACTGCAGGTATCAATGTCTGTTGGGGATTGTTCGTGCTGGATTGTATTACGAACTAAAATATCAAACCAAAGTGGAATTTTACATCATCATCATTATTTTTGTCGTCAGCAGCATCAGTAGCAACATTATCATCATTACCATCATTATTTTCTTCTTCTGCTTCTTCTCCGCAATTCTTCTTCTTCGCAATGCTTTTTCTTCGCAATTCTTCTTCTTTTCAATTCTTCTTCGCGATTCCTCGCAATATTCTTTTTCTTCTTCTTCTTCTGCTACAAAATTCTTCTTCTTCTTCGCAATTCTTCTCCTTCGCAAGTTTTCTTCGCAATTCTTCTTCTTCGCAATTCTTCTTCGCAATTCTTCTTTGCAATTCTTCTTCGCAATTCTTCTTTTTCACAATTCTTCTTCTTCACAATTCTTCTTCGCAATTCTTCTTTTTCGCAATTCTTCTTCTTCGCAATTCTTTTTCTTCTTCTTTTTCGTCTTAATTCTTCTTCTTCGCAATTCTTCTTCTAGCACCTCTTCACCGTCATCACCATCACCAGCAACAACAGCAGCACCACCACCACCATCATTATTGTCACCATCACCATCATGATTCTTATCATCATCATCCCCACCACACTTTGAAAAAAAAAATGGAGACTCAAAAGTAATCTTGAGACCGGTAGACGGATGAAGTCACGGATGTGGCCGGAAGCGCATATCATCCACTATGAACAGCGCAGTAAAACGATTTGTACATGAAAAAGAAACCGTCTTTCTCCGAACAAAATCCAAAATTAAACGGCTGCGTTTTTAACCATAAAAAAGAACCGCTGTAAGCAAAGGATGATGTCACCATGTAGGCACAAAAATCCGCCGCCATGTTGGCAATAGGCTTACTTAAAGGTCAGGATGTGATTAAAGAACCAAAAAACAAAACAATAAAAAGCAATGTGCAAGCAAAACCCCCAACTCAGTGGAGTCCAGTCTTATGTGATTTCTGGCTTTTCACTTCTTGTGCTAAGGCGGTGTTAGTTTTCCCATAGCAACTGCATGCAGTGTGTGTGCTAAGAAGCTGAATGTAGGATCACGATTTCAGCATTCCCTATACGGCCATTTTGTGTGCTTTTCCAACAACTTGAAAATGTCAACTGATACAGAGACGGAAAGGGAACGGGATTTTTAAATATTCAAAAGAGGAGAATAGAAGCAAAGCATAGTTTGGATCAGAAACATTTTGAAACGTTTGAATATGTTGTTGTTTCTCTCTCTCTCTCTCTCTCTCTCTCTCTCCTCTCTCTCTCTCTCTCTCTCTCTCTCTCTCTCTCTCTCTCTCTCTCTCTCTCTCTCCTCTCTCTCTCTCTCTCTCTCTCTCTCTCTCTCTCTCTCTCTCTCTCTCTCTCTCTCCTCTCT
>CM060318.1:42598690-42636190 GCA_030674155.1 Stramonita haemastoma
CACACAACACACACACCACACACAACACACAACACACCACACACACACACACACACACACACACACACACACACACACACACACACACACACACACACACACACACACACACACACACACACACACACACACACACACACAACACACACACACACACACACACACACACACACACACACACACACACACACACACACACACACACACACACACACACACACACGTAACCTTTACACGGCACAAGTAAACTTAATCCACTGGGCCATGGGTGAGAGAAAGAGAGGGGAGAAATGGACAGAGAGAGAGAGGAGAGAGAGAGAGAGAGAGAGAGAGAGGAGAGAGGAGAGAGAGAGAGAGAGAGAGAGAGAGAGAGAGAGAGAGAGAGAGGAGAGAGAGAGGAGAGAGAGAGAGAGAGATGAGGACAGAGATGTGAGGATGGATGCTTGATGAAGAATTATGAGGACATGAATGTACGAGTTAGGGGATGAATGCTTGAAATTATGAGCATGAAGGAGAGAGAGAACGAGAAGAGAGAGAGAGAGAGAGAGAGAGAGAGAGGAGAGAGAGAGAGAGAGAGAGAGAGAGAGAGAGAGAGAGAGAGGAGAGAGAGAGAGAGAGAGAGAGAGAGAGAGAGAGAGAGAGAGAGAGAGAGAGAGATGCAAGCAGACAGGCATTCTGGCAGGCAGGCAGGCAGGCAGGCAGATGAAGAAAGAGAAAAATGAGATAGTGAGCGACAGACACAGAGAGAGAGAGAAGGGAGGAACATAGGCGTAGAGTTAAAGAGAGATAGACAGGCAGGCAGGGAGAGGGACAAGCAGCCAAAGAGAAAAACTGAAATGAGAGAGACAGACAGAAACACACAGGCAGAGACACCCAAAAAACACAGAGAGAAAGAGACAGAGACAGAGAGACACAGAGACAGAGAAACACAGAGAGAAACACAAAGACCCATTGAGATAGTGGGGAAATCAAACCATACAAGCTCAACCACTTTGAAAGGAGAATGAAAAATGTGAAAATCACTTTTTTTTAAGCGGGAAAAAATTAAAGTGAAGATATTGCATCAGTGTGTAAGAACGTGCAAAAGACTTCCATCCACTCTGACAATTGCAGTTTCCCTATTCTCAAAAGCTTTGTATGGGGGACTGGGCAGCCTAGTGGTTAGTGCCTTGTGCTTGTGATCTAACGACCCGGGATCGAACCACCATCGACATGCCCGTTCAAGGGAGATTTTTACCCTAGAGTTAACATCAGTACCAAGTCCACTCACCCTGTGAATCTTTCGGATGAGACTATTAACAGCAATCCTGTGTGCGAACGCACGCAGAACATCTTACGCACATGATAAACACCTGTTCCACCTTTCAGAATAGTTGCTTAGAAAAAATATCTATTTATCTATTTATCTATTTATCTATCTATCTATCTATCTATCTATCTATCTATTATCTATCTATCTATCTATCTATCTATCTATCTATTTTCTCTATCCCTTAGTCTGGCGACCGTGGGGGCACCCCTGAAGACTTGATAACCAGTTCCCTCTATTCCTCTGTCTGCTCTGCCTTTCTCGAAATTTTGTTGAGTTCTAGGCCTGTCCATTCGCTGATGTTGTTCTCTCATCTCTTCCTTGATCTGCCTCTTTTTCTTCCTCCTTGGACAGTGCCTTGCAGAATTGTTTTTGCTAGTCCTTTTGATCTTGTGACATGCCAGTACCATTTAAGTTTACGCTTCTTTACGATTGACAGAAGGTTTTCGTAGGGACCAAATGTACTCACAACAACAAAATCAGAGGAGATGGCCATTTCGTACCGAAAAGAAAAGATCACAAAATTAATTCAAAAACACATGCACACTGGTATCATCCCCGAAGTCGGAATACAGCCACCTTCATGATGGGTAAAAACAGCTGTATACGCACAATCTCAACATTGCTCAACTTTGGAGCTCTAGCCGAGGAGCAAAAAACAAAAAAAAATCCAAAAAATGCCATGTAGGCTATACAAGAACAAGTGAAACATCTTTTACTGCTGCAGATACGCTTGCTGACATCAGTCTGATAAGCTTGCCAAAAGTACCCAAGTCTGCTTTGAACTAGAAAACGTTGTCCGCATTACTTATTTATATCTCAATTGGGTTTCTCTTTTTTTTTTTTTTTTTTTTTTTTTTAGCTAATAGTTCTGAGACGAAGTGGATCCATTTGAAAGCAGAAGAGCTTCAAACCACCTGCCAGGTTCCTGTGATTCAAACTTCAATAAATGCCTGTGTGTTTACTAATGCATAGGTTGGACTCTGTGTGTGTGTGTGTGTGTGTGTGTGTGTGTTGTGTGTGTGTGTGTGTGTGTGTGTGTGTGTGTGTGTGTGTGTGTGTGTGTGTGTGTGTGTGTGTTGGGGGTGTGCGCGCGTGTGTGTGTGTGTGTTGGGGGTGCGTGCGTGCGTGCGTGCGTGCGTGTGTGTGTGTGTGTGTGTGTGTGTGTGTGTGTGTCTGTCTGTGTGTGTGTCTGTCTGTCTGTCTGTCTGTCTGTCTTCTTCTCTGTCTTCTTCTCTCTCTCTCTCTCTCTCTCTCTCTCTCTCTCTCTCTCTCTCTCTCTCTCTCTCTCTCTCTCTCTCTCTCTCTCTCTCTGCATAAACACACAGACAAAGTTTAAATCCTGTTTAATTTTTTTTCTTTGTTTTTGCTGTTCGGTTTTGGGGGGGGGGGGGGGGGAGTTGTTTGTTTCTTTTTTTTCTTTTTCTTTTTTTTGGTGACGGAGGGGGGGTTGTTTGTTTGTTCGGGATTTTTTGTTTGTTTTTTACCTTCTTTGTTTGTTTTTTCCCCTCTCATATACGTTACGCCTTTTTGGACTTTTTACATTTATTTTCTTGAACACGATTTGAAAAATGATATGTTTGGGTATCTTATGGAGCCTTACATCTTAATGATGCTTCTATCATGTTTGTTTGTTGCTGTTAGTTTTGTTGTTGTTTTTTTTCTTCATAATATTGTTTTAAAGTAAGAAAGATTTATGAAAAAGCTTTGATATAAATCATTTTCTTGTTTGGGTTGCCCTGTTTTCTGCTGTATCCTCTCTATTTTAATCTTTTTGGTTTACTTAATTATAATCAGTGTCTCTGTCTTGACCTTAATGTTCAGGTCAGTTGGAGATTGGTTGTTTGTTGAATACATATCTATCTCTTTTGTTTAAATAGTTATCAATGTATCCAGTTGTGAATTATGCGTTTGTAGAATGTATACCTATCTCCTTTTTTTTTTTTTAAATCATAGGTTGAAGTTTTGTTGTTAGCGATGGTGGTTTTTGTTGTTATTGGGTCTGTTTGGGTTTTTTAGGGTGTGTTTTTTTAAAAATTAAATTCTGGTTTGTTTGGGATTTGGGTTTTTTTTTCTTTTTCGTTTGTTTATTTCTGTCTTCTGTTTTGTTGGTGGTGGGTGTTTTTTTTTAGGGGGGATGTTGTTGTTGTTGTTGTTGTTTTGGGGGATGTTAGTTGTTTTGTTATTTGAATATTCCCTAATCATGGCGAGGGCTGAATGAAAAAAAAGTATGTGAATACTTACTCTGTAACCCTTGAAAAATAAAGATTATTTGTTCATTCTTGCTAGTTGCATGCTTTTTTGTTTGGATTTTCATTTTCATTATATGTTTTCTCTCTCTCTCTCTGTGCTTATACATATAGTTGACTTGATAAAAACCCACAATTCTGCTGGGTACCGCTCCCTCCAAACACCAGTTGAAGTAAAATAGTAAAATAATGATAAAAGCACGACTGTGTTCAGCTTCATCTCTTTATTTAACAGCAAATTTTCGCTCCTATTCTGAAGCTTCATCAGGCTGAATGAATAACAAAAAGCAGGTTTTACAATTGTTATTCATTCAGCCTGATGAAGCTTCAGAATAGGAGCGAAAATTTGCTGTTAAATAAAGAGATGAAGCTGAACACAGTCGTGTTTTTATCATTATATATATATATATTATATATATATATATATATATATATATATATATATATATATATATATATATATTATATATATATATACATATATATAAAATAAATAAATAAATAAAATGTGGTGTTGTGTGTTGTGTGTTTTGTGTGTGTGTGTGTGTGTGTGTGTGTGTAGGCCTATTGTTTTGTGTTTGCTAGGTGGGGGGGGGGGGGGGGGGTTATTTAGCTTGTTTTGCGTTTTTGGTGAGTTTTTTCTTTCATAATGCTACCCCTGACAAAGGTGGAGACTATGTGTGAAAAAATAGCACACGAATGTTTGCTCATCTATTATCCTCTAAAGAAAATAAACTGATTTGGTTTTGATTTTATTTGGCGTAGGCTCTTGTAAGGTAAAGGTGGAGTGTAACCCAAAAAGGTGATTTCCGGACCAACGGAGTTGCAGTTACTTCCCTTCCTATCACTTCCTCTCTGACATCAACTTGTGCTTGTAAACGAGGTGAGACCCCTCTCGCTGGATTAAATCAAGTCCATCGTCTGTCTTGATTTGTGTGTATATTTTATTTGCAGGCTAATCGAAAATGTTATTATGTTTTGGATTAATGTATATGAATCTTTTTATGTTTTTGTTGGCTTAAATGTAACTTTTCACGATGAGTACACTACATGCTTCGCTAGTGGGGCATCGCGATTCAAATCTATAGACAACTATCCATTCTGTTCACGGTAGTGGATGTATGTTTCTAAGTTAGGAATAGACGGCATGTTAAGTATTATTAATAAGCGTGCTCCCCACAGGTTTTTAACCCATACCTGGAAAGTGGATTACATTTAGCCTTCAACGATACGGATTCGCTACTCGCTTCAACTGCTGATTTTGCGTGACGTTCCAAGCAGGTGTCCATAGGCCTAGTAGTAGTTAGGGACAATTGAAACGTGCAACGAAAACTACACGTACAAATAAATGGTAGACCTATAAAGTATAAACTATAATGCTCTGTCACTGTTACTAGTGTTAGTCAACACTTGGATCTTAGGCCTCCTAATCCTATCTTTGTTGTAGTACACCTATCATCTGTTTTCAAAATTTTATCAACCCCTTAGGCTTTACTTCACTACTGGTTTTATGGTTATGAACAGTAAGCACAAGAGTGTAGGCCTACCAGTTTTCTAAAGTTTTACTTATAGCCTGATGCTATAGGCTAACTTTACATTAAATGCAGCCACTAGCCTAGGGCCTAGTCAATCTTGAATGCTGGGGACAATTCTGTCCTTTCTTAAAATGGCTGCTACAGACAGTGCAAGTAATGGCAGCCTTGCAGTTTTATTTTTCTTATCCATGAAAAATCATACCAGATTATGTGTTTAGCCATGTCGGCATGTGTGTACTTATCACACAGGCTTATTCAGTTATTGTTTCAAAGATAATTTTATAGTATACAGACGTGGACATCAGGCTTTTACACAGACTCAAGAGAATCGTGGTATAGAGCTAACACACCTGCCTAGAAAGCGAAAAGTATGGGTTGGAGGTGTGCAGTGGTTTGAGTCCCAAACTTTTCCCCCTCCATTACATCATGAGTGGTGGTCTGAGTGCTAGTCTTTGGATATGACGTTTAACGGAGGTCCATGTGTTACACATCATTAATTAGGGCACAGAAAATCCATACGACCATAGCAACAATGGAGTTACCCCTGGCAAAATTCTGTAGAAAAAAAAACATTCTGATAAGGAAACACTGTTGCAGGCAAAAAAAGGGTGGGGGGGAATGGGTGGTGCTGCTCTTGTGATGATGTCCTCTCCTCAGGGAGAGCAGCCTGAATTTCATGCAGAGAAATCTAATATGACTGATTTGTGGTATGAATTTTTTTTCCCTGGAGTAAACACTAAAACCGCATGATTCCACTCCCCCAAAAGTCTCTTTGAATGAGACTAAACCATGGAGCTGTGTGCGGATGCAGGCAAAACATAATAAAACCCATCCTGCCTATTGAAAGATTGGGCCATTTTGTGACCGTAGCAGTGGATGGCATTTAAAAAACAAAACATATGCCCATTAACATTGGTGTCATGATGGGGGAAGGGGGGGATTGTTGTGGGTGGGGATGTTACTTAAATGGAGTTATTTGTTAGCGGTGATTCTGTTACTGATTGGTTTGTAAGTATTGTTGTATGCTGACTGAAATGAAACTAAATTTATAATTATTTGTTGCAGGAATACAAGGACTAAAATCATGGTGAGTACAGAGAAATACTCAAGATAACTCAGAATTTTTAAATGATGTACTGTCATTAGTGGGGTTAAACACTTGGCTTTTGTTAACTGTTTGCTCTTTCAGCCAAAAGAGAAAAAAAAAGGGCAAATGAAACTGTTAGGATACTAGTTAAGTAGTTCTGACAGCTAATTCTGTCATAAATGTAGCATCATGATTTTTTGCCTGGGTTTGTTTTTTTTGTTTTATTTTGTTTGAGTTTTTAGTAAGGTAGACTTCAGGTTTTCAGTGTACAGATGTATAAAAGTTATAAATTTGCAAAGTGCCTGTGTCAGTGTGTGAGTGTGTACATGATGAAAACTGTAAAGAATGGAAGAACTGTGACACATTTTTTTGGGGGGGGGTTACGAATTCACTTGTTTTCTGACATCTAGTACGTTGCGTGTGTACACATGTACACATTGTATAGTATTAGTTATTGATGGCTGATAGGAAAATTTTGGAATGAATCCTTTTCTCTCTCTCTCTCTCTCTCTCTCTCTCTCCCCCTTCCCCCTCTCTCTCCCCTTCCCCCTCTCTCCCCTTCCCCCTGTCCATATTTTCTGGATGTATCGTGTATAGTCTGGCATTACCTTTATAACAAGCTTTTTTTTTTCAGTCTGAACAGGGACTTTTTGCTCAACAGATAATTCAACTAAAAGCCAAGCGGGTGCATAAGTGTGTATGATGAAAATTCAGTGTGACACCTCTTGTCTGAGTCACCTTGATGATTCACTTGTTTTTCTGACACACAGTGCCCAATGTGTTTACATAAAAATACTTATTGCCGTATTTTCTCCCCCCCCCCTCTCTCTCTCTCTCTCTCTTTCTCTCTGTCTCTCTCTGGTGTGTTTGCCCTTTCTGCTTGTATTGAACAGATCAGTACCCTGTTTTTGCAGCTTTGATAAAGAGTTATTGGTTTTTATTTAGTATTACAAAAGTAGGTGCAAAGTGTACATGATGAAATCGTAAGTGTGACACCTCTTGGCTGAGTCATTTTGATGATTCACTTGTTTTCTGATACACTGCTCTATGAAAATTTTTAAAAGGTATATTTTTGTACTGACTATAGCTCGCCCTCTCTTTCTCTCTGTTTTGTGCATGCCTTCCAAGTGTTTCTCTTAAATAATGAGTATTGATACTATTATTGTTCATGTTGCAGTGGAGAAAATCTGACATGACCATAATTATTTTTGCAGCCTCGACAGATTCAGGAAATCAAGGACTTCCTCCTGACAGCAAGGAGAAAGGATGCCAAATGTGAGTTCAATTACATACCAAAAATATACATGTGTGTTTGTGTGAAGTTAATCGATTTTTCATCAGTAATCACTGTATAGACCCAAGGCATAAAAATTCATTGATACTGGGCACATTGCCCCAAACGTCCTTTTGGGTTTCTTTCTTGTTTTGGCATGACATCCAAAAACAGCTGTTATGTCAGTGATCTTGTACACTTCCTAACATTGAAATTCTTGTTTTGCTGCTGAAGATATCATGCTGTGAGAAGTACTATTTGGCTCCAATACTGATGTTTGTAGCATTCACACTTCTGACATTAGTGATTGAAATAAGAGTGACCAGTATGACAAAGACATCTATATAGGGTGCAAATTGGTCATCAAATCAAAATAGCTGATGTGAATTATGAACTCGACGAGAAGTGAATTTTTAATTCAACAGTGATTGATAACTTTATATTTTTTGTCATTTGCTTGTTATTGAAAGATTACACTCGTCACAATGTTTGCAAGTCCACTGGCTATCCCTGGGAGGTTTCATATGTTGATTCATTGTCCATAAATCAAGAAAACCTACAGTAGATGGAAAATAATTTTATTTGTTGCTGAATGTTTTGTGTTTTTTTTTCATATCAAAATATGTGTGTGCCTTACAAATTTAGTGCTTCAATTAATGTGGAGCATGACAGATCAATCACAAAAAAGCATAACCTTGTTTCTTTTCTGGTCATTTCTAGTATTGAAAAATGTAACTTTGAGTTGAGCACGGTCTGATATTATATGATCTAGTGAATCTAATAATAAAATATATTATATATATTTTTATTGTGTCACAGCTGTGAAGATCAAGAAGAACAAGGAGAACGTGAAATTCAAGGTGCGATGCAGCCGCTACCTGTACACACTGGTCATCCAGGACAGAGAAAAGGCAGAGAAACTCAGGCAGTCTTTGCCACCAGGTAAATAAACATTGTTCTTAATACTGTATACCTGCAGAACTTTTTATAAGTGAAATTGCATGGTCCACATTTTGTACATTCAAAAGTGTGTGTTTTTGGCAGCATCTAGTTCTTGTATCGCCTACCTTCCTCCATGTTCTTTTGGTCCAAGTAAATGTCTAAGCATTTTAGTTCGAGGTGGAAGTGTACAAAGTCTTATGTCCAGACCTATGCATCCTCTGTATTTGCATTTGGTCCAGAAAAGGTTGGAAAATACAGAAATATGATTTATCAAAAACAGTTTTTATCAGAAAAAAATCGAAAGCGTCTGCTATTGTTCAGTGACTCCCATCTCGCATTATATCGTCTGCTAGCCTTGTTCAAAGAATAGTCTGCCCTTACAGGGCATGCGCACAGCACCTCTATCAAAAACATGGCAGAACGTGTAGTACTCTTTCGCGGAAAACACCACACACACACACACGCACACGCACGCACAAGCAAAAAAAGACATGGAGTTAACGCAAAATGATGCTAACAGGCCAGGGTAGGGCTAGAAGAGTTACTGATGTGAATAAAAGGTGGACAAAAAAGGTGATCGTCAGAATGTTTTGTGTGTTCATGCATCATTCATCAAAAAAAAAAAAACTAGAATAAAAAAAAACAGTAGGTCGAAAAGTTTGTATGTAATATGTTTTTGTTTTTATTTAATCAAAATCCATGCATCCATTCCAAAGTTATTGCAGCACTAACTGTGACACACTCAAATTAATCAATGACATGTGTGTTTGTGCATTAAAATTCTAAAAGAAAACTTCATCGAACACTCGGACAGTGTTATCTTTTACATCTTTTTTGTGGTCAGCAAAACTATACAAGAAAATTAAATAAGTATTCCATGTAAGTGTCTTCAGTTGTCTTGTTTTCAAAGTATTGAAACAGTAAATAGATTTGAAGCTTGTGCAAAGTTATTGTTGAAAAACCTTTCGAAGAAAAAATTGTGATCTGTAGTACTTATTAGCCTTTCATGTTTGTTTCAGGTCTGGCTGTCAAGGAGTTGAAATGAACTAACTGTATGGTCAATAAAAGGGGCTCGCTGTATTAATTCTTTGCGTTTGTATGGGTTTTTTTCTCTGTGGTTGATTGGAAGAAAGACTGGTGTGATGCAAGATTGAAGTTTGCAGACTCGGCGTGCACGTCATACATACATAGACATGCATGCACATAGACCACAGATAAACATTCTCATATATGCTATGCACATTCTTACACAAAACTGGAAACACAAATTCAACTGTAATGGTGGGTTTTTTGGTCCAACTTTAGTTGAAATCTATTTCGTAGACTATACCACACGTTTACCAAAATGCCCTCTTGGCAAATGGTTTGACCATTGCACAACCCAGTGTATTTGTAAAGCCTTGGGTACAAGCTGGTTATATTCATGTTTCTTTAGCCTGCTGAACAAGGATAAATTGTGGGGTCTTTGTTGTGTGTGCTTATTCTCCTTACGAATAAGGTACAGTTTTTTGGGGGGAGGGGATCCAGGTCTAACAGTTCAGCAGTAAAGGGCTTTACTACTGAAATTGGTGCAAATGAACCAGAAAAATATTATTTTATGAAACAATCTGCCATTGTTTAATTCATTTTTTTATGAAACAAAAAATTGTGGTCATACAATAAAACTTTCATGAACTAAAGTCTTCATTTCTGGGGTTGCTTTATGCAGTTCAACACAAATGACCCTAACAAACAAAACAAAAAAAGACAACAAAGCACAGAGCAATTAAACTTTTCCACTGGAGATGAAAAAAACCAACAAATTAACCCCTGGAGAGAAAATCTGTCACTAAATAGCACATGCTAACACATGGCTCCCAAGTGCAGTGAGCAAACATTGTGAGGTGCTTCATGTCAATAGCTATCGGGGTTTGCACAAATCCTTCAAGGCCCTGATTTTTTAAGAGCCCATTTAGGGCCCCTAAAAAGCCCTAAAAATGAGAGACATAAAACCCTGGAGGCCCTAAAAAGCCCTAAAAGTGGGAATTATATGGGAGAATTTCAGTTGGAATGTAGATTTTAAAAAATAATCAAAATAAAACTTATGAAAAGCAAGAAGGGTGTCCGAAGGTCATGATTTCGCAGAAACAATGCCTGTCGTCTGCTTTTTGTATCACGTCACCTATTTTGCCAAGGGAGGTAATTTGCCTCCATTGGAAGCCCGTAATCGCTTATGCTCCATTTTTTTTTTTACATGCACAGGACAACCACAGCTGTGCTGCAAATGGCTATTCTTTCTCCTGTGTGCATGTGCACACTTTACAAAATGGCAACCAGTGAAAGAGTCTCATTTGAGAATCTGAAAACATTTTATTTTATTTTATTTATTCTTTTTATATCGAGGATAATGGAATAAGCACTCTTGTGCTTTTTTACATCCAGTCCCCGTGTGTATGCAATTTTGTAAATGTCATCTATTCCCACCAGCACACGATGGCCTACTCTTACAAAAAGCAGAACAGGATTTAAGGTGTGCGCACGATGTTCTGCATGCGTTCGCACACGGGGCCTCAGTTTAAAGTCTCATCCGAAGGACTTTTGGGGAGAGTGGAGTCAGTACTAATGTTAACTCCAGGAGAAAAATCTTGTCTGGACTCGAACCCGGGTCGTCAAATTGCCAGCGCAATGTTCTGACCACTAGGCTATCCATCATTGAGACCTGTAGCCATATCTGTTATTTATTTGAAGAGATTACTGCATAGATTTCTTGCAGAATGCATGCAGAAACAAATCCAGTTCACAAGGCAAGTCAGAAATGCTAGCACTTGGCATATTTTTCACTGCTTGACATGCTTGGTTCAGTCGAGTTGACTTTGAAGATTCTTGCTTTATTTTCTTTAAAAAAAAATTATTACTACTCTGCAGAGAGGAGGTGGGCATCCTTTTCAAGCCAGTGTTAGGCCTACCACTTGGCCTGCTTTGAGACAATATGACTTGTTTAGTGAAGAGAAGTTGCATCCAGCAACCTCCCTCCCTCCTTTCCTCACGCTCTCTCTCTTGCGCACACACACGCATGTCTGTGGCATGTAAATGCTTGTGTGCATGCATGTGTAAGATTAAAATGAAGGAGCAGAATTTGAAAGATGGACTGTGAGGGGTTTTATTATTACCAGTTTTGGTACCCGGTAATCATCTGCATCTTTATTAAGAAGAGAAGACTTTGTTCACATCAGATGAAGTTGGAGGGATAATGTCTTTAATTAAGCTCACCTTGCTAGTTGGTGGTGAAGAACATCTTTAAAATCAGATTTTATTTTTTTCACTTTGTATTTCGAGACTTGCATCACACCATGACTTGGAAGTTTTACTGTGTGAAGATTTTAATTCATGGTGGTATATCTATGAATTCTTTTCTAGAACTTGAATTTGTGTCAATACCCATCAAGCAGTTTTACTCAAAGAAACTTTGCTCACAAGAGTACTGTGATAAACTAATCCCAAACTCAGAGTTTTGAAATTAGTTTATGAAAGTAAATGTGTACACAGGTTGATAGTTTTGATGCCCTGGGGAAAAGCCCTAAATTCATATTTAAAGGCCCTATTTTTTCCCCCACCAAGTCTGTATGAACCCCAGGTATACTTCATGAAGGGAATTCATTACCAGTGGGGGCTTACTTTCCATGAGACAAGCATTTTGATGATTTTGTGTAGTTTGTGAGCCAACACAGCTCGTGTAGGCTAGGTCTTAACAGATTTTACGTGGAGTGCACCAAGTCTTGAGTGTCCTTGAAATTTCTTTGAAGGTCCCCCAACACTGGAGGCCTTTGCCAATGCTTATTTTCACCCAGAAAATTGCTGGTAAAAAAAATATACACACCAATTTTTGATAAATGCTGACAGCACATTTTAACCCTTGTAAAATTTGTTGTGAAAGATCAATATGTAAAAGTGGGACAGCCTCCCACTCGACAAGCAACTTTAAAAAAAACGGGTGACAGTACATAAAATGCTACACAACTTAATTCTATGCTAGACCATATGAAGTGAAGAAAAAATATATGTATTGAATGGTTTCAATAAACTGAAGATGGCAACTTTTTTTTAAGATAAGGAGTCTGAAAAGCAGGATTGGCTTAAGATTCTGTTTTTACCCCTGTAAACTAAATTTCTATTAAAAAAAAATATATTAAGACCTTCCAGGCAATCAGTTAAACTGGTAAATTGCTTGGAAGATCTTTGATTTTCATCACTGAAGATCCATGCAAACTCTGATCACAGAATTGCATAAAGGATGGGAACTAGTCTCACACAATCACAAAAAGTTGGACTGCAAGTCACCGTCGACTTAGTTAACAGGCTGAATGTGGTGCAGTCACTATATTGTCCCATGAATCTGCAGATGCCAAAGACTTGAACCTGCCCAGGCCATTATTTATATCTATTTATTCTTTTATTCAAGGATAATGGAATCGGCACTCGTGTGCTTTTTTACAACCATTCCCCATGTGTACACAGTTTTGTAAAGCTTGTCATCTGTTCCCACCAGCAAACAGTGGCCTACTCTTGGAACAGGATTTAACGTTTGCACAAAATGTTCTGCGTGCATTCACACACGGGGCCTCGGTTTATAGTCTCATCCAAAGGACTTTTGGGGAGAGTGGAATCAGCACTAATGTCAACTCCAGGGTGAAAATCCCCTCAAACGTAAATCAAACCCGGGTCATCAAATTGCGAGCGCAATGCTCTGAACACCAGGCTATCCCTTCTCCCTTTAAGCATGATAGTCAAGGAGGAGCTGGAACCAAAGGGCCACCAAATCGGGGGTGCCATTGATTCTTTGTGGCATCAAGTGGTGAGAATGATGAATGGAAATCAAGCCAGATTGGGGGGGGGGGGGTGTTGCAACCTGACAGGATTGTACTCTGCATAGTTTGCCAGTCCTATGATTGACACAGATACAAGGCTGATTACATAATAATTCCTTGCATTCATAGAAAAATGTGACCCACCACATGATTTCCATTTTTATTCCATCATCTTTGATGAGAAAAACATTTTCTACGTTAAAAAATAAAAAGGATAATCAGTTATCCCATGTACAATCTATTTCACACATCACGCATCCTTTAACTGAAGAAACTTGAATTTAAAAACAAACATTACAACAGAAACGCGTTTCCATGCAAAGCGTAAAGAAACAACAAAATTGAAAGTTCTTACAAACACTGCATCATCATGAAACGACAATTCCTTTCATGACACACATAGGTCTTTCTTCATAAGACCAATCTTCATTTTCTTTGAAAACTTTGCCAACAATTTTGAGTTGTCCTGCACACCGTCTACATGAGAGGCTTGTCCGGGTTTCGTCTGTGCCAGATGAGGCGATGCTTCTGCTTCATGTAGGCGTCGATTACATTGCCGTTGGCACCAATGTCGCCATCTGCAACACACAACAGAATTTCTTTTACAGTCACTGTCTAGTAACAACTCTTCAATTATGTTCACAGCCCAGCCCAGCCAACCACAGAATCTTCAGTGGTGCTCCAAAGGTCTTCTAGGCTAGAGGTGAACCACAGAGCCTTACCAGAATCTGGGCGTAACACAGCTACAGAAAGTGAAGAAAACTTAATGTTGATTTGGTGCCCTCCCTTTCTATAAGAAATTGAACATTTTATTGTGGCTGAATTTCCAAGCAACGAATCACAACACATGAGAGCCTAATGCATACAAATTAGCACAGAAAACTAACTGTGATCACTGTTCCTCTTTACATGATGGTATCACCCCATAATTATAACATACTTTGGATTCAATGGCCACACTCATGCCTCTGAACCTGTGTATTCTCTGAATATGTAGGCCTAAACAATATTTTTTGTAAAGACAAAAAAAGGAGGAAAGAATAACTGAGAAGGCAAATGAAGCACATTCTGTTTTGGGAAGGTCCACTGCCTTTGAAAATGACAAAGCAATTTCAGTCTGCTGCTTTCAGAGAACTGCTTAAAACTTCTAAAGATATTTTTTCTTAAACATTTACAAAATTAGAAAATTGTTCCTGAACTGTAATTTATCTCGGGCTAAAGCAGCCTCTGGACCCTAACTACAACGATAACTGACATAAAAAAATACCTATTAATTTTCCTTCTTTTGAAGATGCACTGTTCAAGTTGCAGCAAAAACTTTTTTTAAATAAGAAAAAAATATTGTATTTAACATAAGGAGGTTTTCCATGTGATTTGATCAAACTTTCAAAATGACAAGAAATTCAGACACTTAGCCACGCTCCTCTCTCAACAGCATGCACAGTCACATGTGGAACATTAAAAAAAAAAAAAAAAATCCTATACTCAAACCGTTATGGTCAACTGAACCAAGAAACTGGTCTTACAGCTTGGAACATTCCCACGGTCTGGCATGTACTTGTGATACAAAAAAAAGGCAACCCTCTCCTTAGGATTTGCCCAGTCTGGCTCACTTGCATACTATGGGTGGTGTGTCAGTAAGTGGCTGTTGTCAAAAAATGGACAGGCTCAACAGATATACTAAGTTCCAATTCCTCTTTGACCAGGTTCATGCAGTTGAACATCTTAATCAAGTTGGCAACCTACAATTCACTTAACATTTGTTTTGCTTCAACATGTAACTAAACAATATATTCAAGATGGTTAAAATAATGAATAAATAAATTAGCAAATATGTGAAAACAATCATCATGGATGTGACATCAATAAGCCAAGAAGTTTGAGCCAGTCCTATTTCAACTACCACTAAAAAAAAACCTGCAGAAATCACTTCATCAGGAGGGAGTTGCACCCTGCCGACTTCTTGGGGAGGAAGAGAAAATATGTGCCAATGCTCTGTATAGGGAAAAAATATAGAACAGCTCAGCACACATGAAAAGTTAAACGATTCTCAAATATTGAACTTCACCTTGAGATAACATTTCTAGATAACCATCATCTGCTATCAATCAATCAAAAATTGACCAACACCATCAAAGTGGGAAAAGAAGCATCAACAGGCTATCAGAACTAAAAAAAAGCCCCTTTTCACTTTACATATTCCTAAAGCTACAGAATAATCAAAAACATGTTCTCCATACTAATACCCAAGAACACTTTTAGCAGCTCAGCTCTAGCCGTTTGTCAGCAGACTCACATTTGATGAACCAGTTGGTGGCGGCCTGTTCGTAGTCCTCTGTCACCTTCTTACACTTGTACTTGGCGTCAGGGCCTTCCCACTGCTCACACTCCAGCCGCCTTTGACGCAGGATCTTCACAATGTTGCTATCCACCTGCCTGGAACATTTACAGGTTTGGTTTTTGTTTTAATCCAAAACAAGGGTGCAACTCTTCTGTCATTTGACACAAAACTGTCACTGACAAGGGGACCACATGGACTTTCTACCATGATTTGTGTGTGTGTGTGGTTGGTGGGGGGATTTTTTTTTGGGGGGGGGGGGGTTCTTCGGTTAGAGCTCAAGGTTCACCAATGGTGAGTTTTTGTGTACATATGCGACCATTTTTTCCTGCCATGAAAATTTTGTTGTTTTTAAAAAAGGCTGTATTTGCATGAAATGTTTTAACTTCTCCATTTTCAATGTTCTCACTCCATCTGCTTCTCAGCTGCCTGAGTGGCCACTGGACTGCTGCCTTCACACTTTGAAAAAAACAAATCATTTAGAATGCAGTAGCCACACATATTTTTAGAAGGGCATTTCTTTTCTTTCAAAGAGATTTCACGTAACACTCTCCCTAGATTTTCTATTTTTCCATTCAAAAGTTGCCCACATGAATATGTTTCTGCTTGAATCACCTGAAATCATGGGTAAACACTGTCAAAGGTTCCCTGCTAGAATATAAACCAATGTCACAACCAAACAACAAAGAGAGGTTCTTTTTTTCTGGCAAGAAGGAACACAGGAATGACAATTCCACAACTGCACATGACGATCAGTTTAGATAATGAAATTGTGGGCACATCTTTAGTTTTCAAAATAAAACTCCAGTATTATCAATACTGCAACCAATGTAATTTTGTATTCAAGCATTAAAAATGAGACATTTTAGGGCTCTAGGATAATGCTTTACGGCAACTGTTATTGTGTAAATATTCTGTATCTTGAAGGGGTATGTCACTAGCACAACTTAGTCAACTATTCAGAGTTTTAATCTTTTATCCTTTTTCTGTCCCCTTTTCTCTTTTATAATTTTTTTTTTTTAAACTGAACCGCACACCTTTTAATACAACGACCTTTTCACACTTTTATAACATACAATGAAAAAGTAAAAACAATGCATAATAAAACTTGTAAAGACAAATAGAAAAAAAATGATCAGGAAGACTTTTTCCTACAGTTACATATTAAGTCAACAATCACACATTGAAAAATGAATTACTTGTCCCGGCGAAACTGTTCCTGGGCTTCGTACACACAGACTGGGTCATCGACTTCACACTGGTCAATGGTTTTTACTCTGGGGTATCGTCGGTGGTAGTACTTCTGCGAGTTCTTGCTCTGCATGGGCTCAACAAATTTCTCTGCCACAAAAAAATGAAAGCTTTATTATAAGGATGGGGTAAACAATTTTCTCTTCCGGAGGCAACATAATTTTTATGCACACTGCACTACTTGTGTACATGATTGTGAAATAACATTAACATTCCATCCTGATAAATAATTGATAAAACTTTAACTTTTCTCATCAAAAAATTTTTTTTTTTTACAAAATGTTTAAACATTATGAAACTTAATTCAACTCCCCCCCCCCCCCCAAAAAAATAAAATAAAATAAAACATCATATCTTTTAATCCTTTATAAATAATATATAATAATAATAATAATAATAATAATAATAATTAATAATAATAATTAAATAATAATAATAATAATAATATAAAAAGACCTCACTATGTGTGTGTATACATGTGTGTGCGTGTGTGTGTGTGTGTGTGTGTGTGTGTGTGTGTGTGTGTGTGTGTGTGTGTGTGTGTGTGTGTGTGTGTGTGGTATCTTCAGTTTATTATCTATTCACTTTTAGTGACTTTAGATGGGGAAAGAAATATAACAACAAAATGGTAAACAATAAACTGAAAAATGTCAGTTAATAGTGCTGAATAAAAACTAACTTTAACACACTACAAAAACTGAATTATCAGATTTCTTTTCAACACTTATAGTACTGTATACAATGTCCAACAGTAACAACGGTTCAGAAAAAATCTGATCCATTATTGAGGAAAAAGTAGTGAGGAAAGACAAGTGCAGGTACCAACTTCTCAGTCATTTTGAAAATGACTTATCAAAGATTCAAATCTGATCCAAAAAAATCTGATCCAATGATAAACTAGGTATAGCAGGTAAAAATGATTTTAAATGTTCACAATTGAAAATAACATGACTATTTGTAATCTTCTCACCAAAATTATGGTTTACATCATACCCATATTTTGTCCTGAAAGCATTTAGTGTGTGTGTGTGTGTCTGTGTCTGTGTCTGTGTCTGTGTCTGTATGTAAATTTGAATTTGTTAACAGTATAAAACTATTTTGAATTATGATTAAAAGCAAGCACTTAATTTGTTTTTACAAGATATATCGCTAAATAAAACCCATACTATTTTATTATCATTATTTATTACCATGGTTACATAGTACATTCTACAAGAGCTTTTACTAAATGAACTGTCTGCCCCTAACACAATGAGAAAGACCATGGTCACATTCACCACCAATCAAATCTTTTTTTATGATTTTATTTATTAGTTATGGGGTGAAGGAAAAACAGACACAAAAAAGGGGGGGGGGGTGGATTTAGCTTGGACATAAGTGTAATCTGTAATCAATGTTAATTGTTATGTAAATGTACTGTTTGCTTTTCTATTAGTATTATGTAATACCTTATTTGGTACGCTGCTTTTCATTAAGTCACTATCATTTACCATCAAGAGAACTATAGGCCCTATGGGGGGGTCCCTATTAAATTCCAGACTCTGTAAAAGAATTGTTTAATGAATACCTTTCTTAACCTTTTCACGCTTTTGCTTCCAGTCTTACACACACACACACCACACACACACACACACACACAACACACACACACACACACACTGATTATGCACACACACACACACACACTGATTACACACACACACACACACCCCACACACACACACACACACACACACACACACACACACACACACAGGTCTGTACTATAAAACCTCAATTTTATAACGTTATAAATAATAATGTATCATTGTATGTGACATGTGTCACTGTGTCCAAAGTCCTGCATACATTACATGTACTAGGATGTAGACTCCACACACACAAACACACGCACGCATGAAGCATGCACGCACGCTCACGCGCACACGCGCACCACACACACACACACACACACACACACACACTCTCTTCACACACACACATACACACACACACACTCTCTCTCTCTCTCTCTCTCTCTCTCTCTCTCTCTCTCTCCTCTCTCTCTTCAAACACACACACACACACACACACACACACTCACATCACACACACACACACACCACTGATTTAGTGATATTGCACTACACAACACACACCACAACTGATTACACACACACACTGACACAGGTCTGTACTATAAACCTCAATTTTATAAAGTTAATAAATAATAATGTATGTGACATGTGTTATTGTGTGCAAAGTCCTGCATACATGTAGACTACACACACACACACACACACACACAGTACACAGTACACACACACACACACACACACACACACACACACACACGCGCGCGCGCGCGCACTCACACACACACACACACATAGTATCTTACTGTATTTTTAGGCACAACCACAAGGTACTAATCGGGAAAATTCCATTTGTTTTGATGTCATACACTAAGATACGTTTACACTGATTTTTGTCAGAACTAGGCCCTACTGTGTCTACAGTTGACATTTGCACTTGCAGTTGTAGCGATGAAGATAATCTCTCACCTCTTACTAACGACACAGGTCCATCAAGAATTTTAAACAAACCCATGGCAAATTTGCCATATGGTGTGTCATCGTCGCCCATCTCAGCAAACTCTTGCAGACGATCTAAATTTTATAGAATTCAATCGAAGGCTTGCTTGTGGAAGCAGACATCCACAAGGTCAGGAGGAGTATTTTTACCGCAACGTACCGGAATAGGCTATCTGAATGTACCACAAAAAGGCACACTCGGATATCGTCAGAAGACGCTTAGGCTTATAATATTACTTCAAGCCTTAACTACTGCAGATAGACTAAGATTTTGAGCTACTTTCTGCTTCGGCTATCTAAAATCTAATAGTACTTGTTTTCTTCCATTAACGTTATATTCTCGAAGTGGTCCAAAAAAACTTGCACTTACTCTGTGTTATTATGTGGACAAACGCGCGCGCGCGCGCGCGTGCGTGGTGTGTGTGTAGGGGGGGGGGGGGGGGGGGGGCGAGGGTACTGATTCTGACCAGTTTAGGCAAATATACTCTGAATAACGCATGGCTGATTTCAAACACACTTGCTCCATTGGTGCAAATCAGATTCCATGACATATGCCATATTTTATCCAGTCTTTCGACATTTGCATTATTTTACTCAGTACTAACCAACAAATCATCAATGTTGTCTGCAAAGTGAAGATTCGTAATTGTTCTTCGTTCATTACAGAACAGTCTTCAAGTAGGCTACAGCAACCATGCGCCAGTTCCTCTTTTGTGAAATAATCATATTTTAAAAAAAAGAATGAGAGATGAAAGGCAGCCCAGTCTGACAAACTCCAACCCAAATATGATGTCACTTTAGCAGCACCATGCATCATGTGTTTAGAAAATATGCACCACCAGTCGCTTTGAATCGAGTTGCTCAGCAGTTACAGTTTTTATAGGCTACGTTGTGGCTTCCTGTCAAAAATTGAAATTTTTCATTTGGCTCATAAAGCCCCAGCCAGACTCTTTCAAATGCCTTTTAAAATCCCCGAAAGTGATTGGCTTGGTTGCATTAAAGTCCAAGCGTCATACACACACACACACACACACACACACACACACACACACACACACACACACACAACACACACACACACACACTACTTTCTCAAAATAATTTCCTTTAGAAATAACTATAGGTCAGAATACTTTTCTTAGATTTCTTAGATGCGAGAATATAGTGATATTTCTTGGAGAATTCCTTTCTTCAAATCGATGTTATTACAAGCTAAATACTGTATTAAACAATGCAAGAAAAGTTTAAAAGAATTGCTAACCTGGGCAGACCATCAATGTATTCTTACACACATTGTCTCTTGTGTGATCCAGCTTAGACTAAGCATGACCAGGAGTCACATTGTGCTCCTCAGTGTTTATATTTTATCCAAAAGAAAATAACAATAAACCTAGAGTTCCCGAATGTTTTCTCCATCGAAACCCGACTCAGGAACAAAGAAAAAAATTAATGAGAACTTACCTTGAAATGATCAATGGTAATTTGATGTTGATTATATGTATATATATATATATATTATTATATATTATTAATTATATATTATATATTATAATATATATGTGTGTGTGTTGTGGTGTGTGTGTGTGGTGTTTTTATATATATATATATATAATGTTTTATAAGACGTTATTTTGACACCAGACTCCTCATTTTTGTCTCAAATTAATCTGAGTACCAGTGTTATTTTACATCAGCAGCTAAAATACTATCTTTTGTTTCATTGCACATATCACTACCCGAGGTCATGCATAGACAAAACAGATGCATTTATACTTTTTTTTTAAATGAAAGCATTTCACAACAAAGCTTGAACTGTTTCTTTGTCATATCACTACCGCTACAGATTCATGTACCGACGCCAAACTCAATACAAGTTTTTGAAGAGTAAGAACATCTCCCAGGACTTCGACCATTACACCAGCCATTTCACTTTTTTTTTTAAGGGATCTCAAGAAAACCTTTCTTTTCCTCTAGGATGAAAAGAAAATGACCACACTCTGAGTATTTATCATACAGAAACACCTAGTAACACTTTTTGTCCCACCTCAAAGTCTTTACTAATGGCTATTTTTGAACCAGCTATGAAGCAGGAGTAGCCTGTCATCTTCTAGAAATTTGCAAAATCACACTGAAAGAAATTATCTCATCTTTGCTAAAGAATTAATTCCATAACCAGCCATAGTATTAAATTACCTTTCACATTATCTGAAAAGATTTACATATTATTTGGTGTGCGCCTTTCTTCAAAATAAGTTTCACATGGTCTAGATGTTTCAAAAACGAAAGTCGCCAGGATTTTACACTGGAGATCAGTAACTGGTGTTTTCTTAATATATCCCCCCCCCCCCCCACACACACACACACACACACCTCACCCATTCCTTGGATAGATGGTTAGAATTTGCGTGTGTGACTATTTGCCCACCTATAAGGTAGCAGCAGTTGGACTTCGAGATAATGTCTAAACACGACACCAGTGGGCATGCATTGAAAACAGTTTTATCATCTGTTCCTACCGGCCTGCGCTTCCGAAAGCAGAATGGGTTCAAGGTGTTCTGCATGCCTATAATACATCGGGATTCTGTTGATAGTTTCATTTACAGGACCTTTGGGGAGTGGGGTCAGTACCAATTTCACCAGGGAAGAAACCCCCTCTAACAGGCATCCCAGTGACCAGTGGATTGAACCATTCCATGAGATAGGCCATGAGCTCAATACTAACCACTCGGCTACCCCGCTGTCTGTTCTCATTTAAAGACTAACAATTAAAATCCCATTATCAAGTGCACATGTGTGCTTCAACCCACTGATGAATTACATGTACATTGCATGATCGATAAGGTCAGAAAGTCCCACCCCCAAAAATTTAAACAAAAGAAAGAAAGAAAGAAAAAAGAGAAAGAAAAGAAAAGAAAGAAAAAAAGATGTTGGGTGGGAAGGATTGTCAAGAAATGTAAAGCTAAGTTAGGAAACAACGATTAAGCAGCCTTTCTATTCCTCAATTTACTGTCATTCTACACTTTGGTTCTGGTTCTCAATACTCGCATACCTCTAGAATCAATTTTGTTCATAGATCATGATATAAAAGTAATTTCAATCAATGTCTGAAATGATATTTAGTATATTTATGTGTTAGAAAAAATATACAGTTTTGTCTTTTTTTTTTTTTTTTTTTTTTTTTTTGGGGGGGGGGGGGGGTTAATTTAGCACATTTACGGAGACAGAGGTATTTGTGCACACATTAACAAACCCATGCTTATCAATGCATGAATGCACACACACACACACACACACACACACACACACACACACACACACACACACACACACACACACACACGCACGCACGCACACATGCACGCACGCACGCACGCACGCATTCACGCACACACACAAGCATACACACAAGCATACACACACAAGCATACACACATGCATACATGCTGGCACACCTATGTATACATGCATTCATGTTGACATATATATGTATGGACACATGCACTACCATGTAGTCATGTGACAACGTAGTATATGTATGTGCTTGCTTAATGTGTGTAAAAAACATGTAATATACATTCTTTTTGTATCTATTCATTTGTTTTAGACATCTTCTAAACCGTCAGTTAATTCATTTATATATTCATTCATATCCACTCTGTAAATCTTGTACCAAAGTATGTGTGAAATATATAATATTTTTGGTTTCAAATGCTTTTTTTTTCAACATTGGCAAATGTTGAGCTTTGAATGTAACAAAAAATATGTTCATAAGAGATCTGTCCCTACCACAGAAACCTATCAAAATAGCATTAGTTTTGACCAGTGAACCCCACCTCCCCCCCCCCCCCCCCCAAAACAACTAAAACAACCCAAAACAAAACAATAAACAAACAAAGCAAAACAGTGAACGCTGCTGTTAACTGTAAAATGTGGCTGAGTCCGTAACTGTCGAGCTATAGCCTATGAAAGCGTTTCCAATATAAGGTATAGCCAACAAAAATATTTTTCAACGGTGAAATCCACCATTATTTGCAATAAAATTGTATGTAGCGTACAACGTATAACGATGATAATAATTTCGTAAATTATACTTTTTCATCTTCCTGTTAGGCCTAGTGACCACGTGACGACGAGGTCGATCCCATGTGACTCGAAATAGTCACTTCCTCCTCTCTCCTCTGTCACTTCCTTTCCAGCTACGACCATGGTGAGTGCGGAGCGTGTGTGTGCTTGGTCTGATCTGAATCTATACAATCGGCTAAGTTTGTGAACGCTGTTTTATTTCTTTAGTTTGTAAATGTGTCGGCATTATATCCATTCAATTTTTATTGTGTCTTTTTCAGTCGCATAGAAAATTTTCCGCCCCTCGTCACGGATCTAAGGGCTTCTTGCCCAAGAAGCGCAGCAGGCGCCATCGTGGCAAATGCAAGGCATTCCCCAAGGACGATCGCACCAAGCCGGTGCACCCCACCGCCTTCATGGCTACAAAGCTGGCATGACCCACATCCTCCGTGAAGTGGATCGCCCTGGCTCCAGTGAGTAATTATTAACACATTTTTTTATGATAAAATTGGGGACAAATCGAACTTATGCGTGCCGATATATCGCTTAGTTTATCGGCGACCATATTGCCTATTGGTATCGTCTCCACACTGGTTTAGCAATAACTGAACAAGAATAGCAACACAATCCCGTCTTACGTACCAATCGATGATCAAGATCAGTAGACAGATTTTTGCACATCAGATTGCGTTTTTTGTTCCATCCAAATCGTAGGTAGTAGTATTGAAATTTTGAACGTGATGGGGGAAGATATCACGTGGCACATGATCGCTGGCTTAGTATTGCCTACCAGAACAAAAGTATGTAGGGCCTGTCGATAATAGTGTCACAAATCAGTGTCACCTGTGGGAAAACACATTAAACAACTTGACAAGGTGGCAGTCCTAGCACAGGTTTCATTTCATGAATCCGATCAGCACTGAGCAATCAAAACTGCTACTTCGTACTTGATTACAATGTTGTTTTTTTTTTGTTTGTTTTTATCGTAGGATTCCCAAGACAATTTTTTATTTACCATTTAATTTACCTTTATCACCTAGTCATATGAGGAAAGGTGCTGGTTCATTTAATATTTTATCTGAAAGTGTTTTTCTGTTGCAATTTTGATTCTTTTCACCAGTCTTAGTAGTTTTGCATATTATAATTCCAGTTACATTTGCTTTTTCTTGGTTTTAAACAGTGCAAATTGTTTGCTTCCAGAAACCAACAAGAAGGAAGTGGTAGAGGCTGTGACCATTGTGGAGGCACCCCCCATGGTGTGCGTTGGTCTGGTGGGCTACATCACCACTCCCCGTGGCCTTCGCACCTTCAAGACTGTGTGGGCTGAGCATCTGAACGAAGAGTGCCGTCGCCGCTTCTACAAGAACTGGTATGCAGTCTATTTTGAAATTCTTTTTTGTGGCCTTTATGGTGTAAGTGTAATTTAATGTTGAGAATTTTTGCTTTTATTTTAAATCCGCCTTTTTATGTGTGAGGATTAAACATTGATGTGGGCCTTCTTTTTTGGGGGGGTGGGGGGGATTAGCATCCCTTTGTTACATTCATCAAAATGCAAGTTAGTATGTCTGCTTTTTAAAGTTAACAAAATTGACAAAAAGATTGGTGGACTGAAGTCTGAGGTTGTGCTCTATTTTTAAAATTTTTTTTTAACCCGAGTGATTAAAGAAAAAAAGTAAGAATTGTACAAAATTTTATTGGCACAATGAATTTTGTAGAAAGTTATGATAGAGCATTGAATAAAATGATGTATGTTCTTCAGAGCATCGTGCTGGAGGAACTGCTGAACTCTAGAGGACAAGATATTATAAAGCTCCTCTCAGTCTGATCTGATCACAAGAAGTACAGCTTTTTTTAACGTTATTGGAAGAGTGGCATATTTTTCCAGTTGATAGGTCTTGTCATGATTTTCCTCCTTTCACAAGTATCAGTGGAAGTCAATATTCAAACCAACACACACTAAGATGCACACACACCAAATCTGGAAACTCGACAAACCAAGGTTCTCACTAAAACCCGTTAACGTTGCAAGCATATTTTTAATCTTTCAAATCTGTTTATATCCTAATCCATGCTTAATTTTTCATTAAACCCTCCCCCCCACCCCCCCCCCAAAAAAAACAACCTGGCAGAAATGCTCTATTCTATAAAATTATCTCTAGCTTCAGTGATCAGAATGACTGATGAGCTGTCCAAAGTACATGTCTTAAAATATTTCATGTTGTAAGCTTTTGTCTCCTCTTAGCCTACAGCTAATGAGACAATGCTTGTCCCTTGTGGATCTGCAATATGAAGGTAATTGAAGTTTCTTCCCACTGGCTCTTGATGATGCGTTTGTAGAAAGTTGTGTGATAAACAGGATGCATGATTTTTTTCGAGTGATTGGCCAGCTATAAACATGATTGGAGTAGATTGGAGGATATTAGAGGTCAGATGTAAATGATGTTTGGTTTTATTTTAGTAGAGATACTTGGAGAAGTACATAGATAAAGGAATGGCTTTTCGCTAAACCGGAAACTCTAGTTCTATTTACTATTGTACATGCAGTTTCGATGGTCCCAGTGTGTCAGGAAAGACATAAGTGCAGATAAGTGATGTGAAATTTATGTAGGTGTTGTGAGTTGTAGAATGTATCTATAGACTTTTTCCTCCAAGTGTTGTAAAATGGGATGATGCAGACCTGAATGTAGAACTAATAGAGATGGTTGGCTGTCAAGGTCTCGCTCCAAGAAGAAGGCTTTCACCAAGTATGCCAAGAAATGGCAGGATGACTCTGGCAAGAAGGAGATCGACACCGACCTCAACAAGATCAAGAAGTACTGCCAGGTGGTGCGCGTGCTGGCTCACACCCAGGTAAGGAAAGCATTCGGATAAGCTGCTGTATGTCTACTGCAGACCTGTGCACCTTCCGTATTTTTCCGTATTTGTTCCGGAAAAAGTTGGAAAATACGGAAATACGATTTTATAAATCAAAATCCGATTTTTGTCAACGAAAAATCCGGAAATCGAAAACGTGGTCTTCTATCGTTAAGCGATGCCGATCATCTCGCGTTACATCGTCTGCTAGGCCCTATCGTTCAGTTACTTATCTCCCCTGATGACGCATGCGCACAACAGTATCTTCAAAACAAAATGGCGGAAAGCGGTGTAAACTCGCGAGAGAAACAGACCAAACTGATACACTCATAAGCAAAGAAAGACGCGGAGTGAATGCAAAATGACGCTAACAGGCCAGGATGGGGCTAAAAGAGGTACAGTTGCGGATATAGATGCATAAGCAGCAAAATTGGCTGTTCGTTTTGCCGAGTAAGGTTTGACACCTGCGCTACATCTCTCGCATCAGGCTACTCGCTAGGCCTAGTGAAAGTTGAACTTTCATTCGCAAGTGGTGTCGAAAATTGGAATGCGGTCGGAACATAGCAAACCACGGCTCTTCATTTATAGAAGCGCTGATTTCTTGGAAAATCATGGAACAGTAAAATTTCTCGCATCTTCGAAAAATCAGTTGATCGTTAAAACGGCAAAGTGACTTGTTCTGAAGTTACATCAAGACTCGCTCTGAAGTTATATCGTACCGAACAGGGCTTCCGCTCTGGTGCTGTACTGGACAGCAGCAGAGCACACACATACACAGCACTTGTTTTCTGGCCATGCAAACTGTCATGGTGAGTCCACTCCGAAATCAGATTAAAAATAAAATGAGATAGGCATAGGATCTTCTTAAATCTTCACCAGAGAGTGTATTTCTCTCTCTCTCTCTCTCTCTCTCTCTCTCTCTCTCTCTCTCTCTCTCTCCTCTCTCCACCTTTTCCATTAACCATCACAGTGGTACACACAAACTTATATTACCGCTACCCAGAATAGATCTTTTTAAAGCAGGTTTGACATACTCTGGTGGTTCTTTATGGAAGGTCTGAGTCTCTCTCTCTCTCTCTCTCTCTCTCTCTCTCTCTCTCTCTCTCTCTCTCTCTCTCTCTCTCTCTCTCTCTCTCTCTCTCTCTCTCTCTCTCTCTCTCTCACACACACACACACACACACACACACACACACACACACACATGCCTCCACATTGCACAAAATGGTGCCTGGAGAGGCCTCCAAACTGCCTTTAAAATGCGAAAAATGGTTTTCGGCCGGGGGGCTTTGCCCCCCTGTACCCCCCAGCGGGGCTTTGCCCCTGCACCCCACCGGGGCCTAAGCGGCCCCTGGACCCCGGCTTAATTTCCTCTTTTTTTCCCCTCCCAATTCTACACTCTGTGTATTACATCATTTATGAAGTCATCAGACCTGTCCAGATTTGCTAGTTGATAAAAGAAAAAGCTTATGAGCTTTTGTACAATGGAGAGAAATTGGAAGGGGGATGAGCAAACAAATACAGATACAAAAACCCAATTAAAAAAAAGACGTTTACGCTTCATGTTGAAAAAGTGTGTCACGAATAACGCGAAAAAAACTGAAACTCATTGAAAAATACTGAAAATTGCCATGAAAATACTGAAATCAGTAGTAAGGGGGTGCACAGGTCTGCTACTGTGTGAGAGTAGTTAACAATGTAAAAGAAAAATACCAGTCACAAGTAAATCCATAGTTATACATTCTTTTGACCAAAGTAATATGCACACATGTATACCTGTCACCCCTTCTCTGGAAACGATTTGGTAGAAAGGGGTTTTGAGGAGAATAATTCCAAGCTGTGTGTTTTTATCTTCATGTGGGAAGTTATTGTTAAGGTATTAGTATGTGCCAGTGATTTGTGGACTTTTTACTTGTGTGTGAAGTCAAGTGAATGAACTATGTAGGAAGTTCTATGGAATGTGATCAGTATAGACTTGGGTCTGCTTTGCAGAATTATTCTTCATCTGTACTATTTCTTGTTATTGCATGGAATCGCATTTCTTCAGTACAGCCCAATATCACTGAAGGAAAAACTAGTATAGTTGTCTAAAAGATATTGGAGAGTAGTAATTGCAGTGGCAAACAATATCCCTGTAATGGTCATTACTGTGTGAAACAGATGAAGCTGCTGCGCAAGCGCCAGAAGAAGGCCCACATCATGGAGATCCAGCTGAACGGCGGCACCATCGCCGACAAGGTGGAGTGGGCCAAGAGCCACTTGGAGAAGACCATCCCCATCGGCAGTGTCTTTGCCCAGGATGAGCTGATCGACGTCATTGGAGTCACCAAGGGTCGTGGTGTCAAAGGTGAGCTTTCTGTTGTTGTGTTTTCCAGATGTGTAGTTTTCTCATCATTCTGAGAAGCTGCACTGTAATGATACGTCAAAATTTCATTTTTGCTAAGGATGGGTGTGTAGGTTTGTTATTTTATTTTTTAGATTACAGGCGTTTTTTCATCTTTGCATTATGCAAGTTGCTCATTCTGCTGCAGCTTCTCGTACATATCTCCAGAGATCTAGCATCACAAACATATACTTGCTGAAATCCACCTTTTAAAAAACAAACCCCCGCCCAGGAAAAAAAAAAAAGGGGGAGGGGTGGGAGTGTGCAGAGGAGTTCTGCAAAACCTGACAAATTTTTTTTTTTCCTTCTTAGGTGTCACTTCCCGTTGGCACACCAAGAAGCTGCCCCGCAAGACCCACAAGGGTCTGCGCAAGGTGGCCTGTATCGGAGCCTGGCATCCTAGCCGTGTGCAGTACTCTGTCGCTCGTGCTGGTCAGAAGGGTTACCACCACCGCACGGAGATCAACAAGAAGATCTACCGCATCGGGTCCGGCATCCACACCAAGGATGGAAAGGTAATGCTGTTGTATTCCAGTCTGATAACTTTGTTGATAGGTGTTGACAGTGTAAGCTAATGCCACAGCAGGTGAGACTTATGATGAAAAGGTGGATAGCACCCCTGCCAGGGTGCACTGAACATTTGTGTGGAATGAATCCATCATGCTGCCTTCCTTCTGACAGTCTACCTGATGTTGGCACTGAATGCTGTAAGATGTTCGAACATATATCATTTGTTGTCTTCAAATCACAGGGTTGACTTGTAGTTGATTTCTGTGGGAAAATTTGTCTGTTTTTTATGTAGTTGTTGATTGTAAGAGTAGGTGAAATTTCCAGCTTTCACTCTAATGTACTCATTTGTAGTTGTCGATTGTAAGAGTAGGTGAAATTTCCAGCTTTCACTCTAATGTACTCATTTAAAAATTTAAAAAATTATCAGGTAACAAAAGCTAATAGTTCACAAATTTATGGACCTGCTGTTTGGAAAATGTCGTACTCTCGGTTCTCAAATTTGTACAAGGGTGTGTTTAGATAATTTAGCTCCACAACACTTGTCATTTTGTGCTGTGTAAAAAATTGTATGTAAAGGCCCAGTAATGCACAAACATTTCCTTTTTTCTTAGACATGTAACTTATAGTTATACTAGTAATGCATTTATAAACATTTCCTCTTTTCTTACGACACGTAACTTTAGTTATACTATCTCCTAGTTGGACCTGTGATGAAAAGGTGGATAGCACCCCTGCCAGGGTGCACCGACTCAATTGTGAGGATTTAATCCATCATGCTGCCTTCCTTCTGATGGTCAATAGAATTATAGGAAATCTGTCGCAACTTTTTCTCTCTGTATTTTATGCACATTTAGCGATAAATATTTTATAAATATTTTACTGCATGATGTTCACCAGTAGTTTATATCCTCAATTTGACTAAATGATGAAAAGGTGGATAGCACCCCTGCCAGGGTGCACCTACTCAGTTGTGAGGATTTAATCCATCATGCTGCCTTCCTTCTGACAGTCAAATGTAAAAAATGACATGGTGAAATAGTATTATGTAGAGCTTCGTTTTGTTTGGACCTGGTTGCATTGACATTGTTGTGTGTTGTTTGCAGCTGGTGCAGAACAATGCTGCCACTGAGTTTGACCCCACTGACAAGAGCATCACCCCCATGGGTGGCTTCCCTCACTACGGAGAAGTCAAACAAGACTTCCTCATGATCAAGGGATGTGTTGTGGGGCCACGCAAGCGAGTCCTTACTCTGAGAAAGGTAGGCAGTGTGATATGGGTGCCGAGATTGTGCGAGAGAAAAAGTGATTTTTGTTTTTGTTTTTGTTTTTTTGTGTGTGTAATCTACCAAACTGTTGTACTTGTTCACAAAGTGTCTGTTTAGTCTTTTAGAAATACAACATAATTATTATTCCTCAGAAATACAACGAAGGTATCGCCTTTGGATCGAAAGTTTGTGAAATCGATGGGCGAAAAATTTTCATGGCAACTTAGAACATAGTCTTCACAATCATCATCTACCAGACAGTGGCATTTCAGTCAATCACAAAGTGATAATTTCGTAGGTCATAAATAAATAAAACAGTTTTCTCCCTCAGAAATACTGTGAGGCATCTCCTTTTGACTAGAAATTTCCATGATACTGGCCAGCTACAAATGTTTATAGCTGCTTGGAAGATTTCTTGATCATCATTGCAGATGCCTTCACTGTGACCTAGATCACTTACTGTCACTTAAAAGTCGGTTTTAACAAGTTTGAAGCCTTCAAAATCATTTTCCAAGTCAGATTCGATGGATATTTTCTATAAAAAAAAAAAAAAATTGATTGAATCGGTGTTCGCCATTTTCGGGTTTGAACAAATCCTGAAAATATTTTGCTTTTCTAAAGTTTGCTGTTGCGTGTTCTTTTAAAGAAAATGCAAATGGCGGACAGTAGAGAACCTTTTTCCTCGTTTTGAATCGAAAGACGTATGTTGCCATGATAAGTAATGGAAAGGGTGCTAATGGGCCATGAAATTTGAATACCCTATGTTTGGCAACACGATGTGCCTGCAGGTGCAAGGGAAATAATCAGTTCGGCAACACGATGCACCTACAGAGTGCAAAATTTTTACCCAGCTAAATGCTCTGGTAAAATTTGCTCATTAATTTTTTTTCCCCAGCCATACATACTGGGGTTTTTTGTGTGTGCTGTTTTTGAAATATATCGAAATATTTCACTCTTTCTCAAGAGAAAATGTTGGAATAGAATTGTAAATTTTACTTATGTTTTTTTTCTCCAAAATGTATTACCCCAACTTAATTTGTGTTTGCAGTCCTTGTTGACGACCTTCCGCCGTCGCCACATGGAGAAGATCACTCTGAAGTTCATCGACACCTCCAGCAAATGGGGCCATGGCCGCTTCCAGACGCACGAGGAGAAGCACAACTTCATGGGGCCCCTCAAGAAGGAGCTCCAGCAGCGTGAACACGAGACAGCTGCCTAAAAAGACTGAACATCTGCTGCTGTTGATGCACCTTGATGTGTGAATAAAAATTGACTGGAATATTTTGTGTTCCGTGTTGAAGGTCCCTGTACGGACATCTGGCATGTCTGCATTTGTGAGGTTTCTGACTCGTCTTTTTGCATTTGAATGTGTGTGGTTTAGTGTTATGTATGTGTTTGTGTTATGTGGTTTGATGTGTGTGTGGATAGTCCTGCCCCTCTCCATTCTCTATTTTTTCCCTGCCAGCACTGCAATTATCCAGTGAGTGGATATTTGATGCACCCTTTGAAAAAAATCCATTTTGGAAATTTGAATTTCACTACTTCCAGTGATTACATGCTCTACACACTACCAATTTATATTGTCTTGAGATGGAAAACAAGAGGGTGTATGGTGGTTTCTGCAAGTTCCATTCTAGGAAATAAATACTGGTGTTCATGAGATTGAATACTTTGTCCAGTGATGATAAAAAATGCAAGCATTCATATTGAGGTGTGTGAACAGGAGACTGATAAATAAAAAATGTCGAACATGACAAATTGAGTACAATATGAACTCGAGCAAGTTGCAATCAATTTACAGTCGTCCTATCTCAGTATCTCAAAATGAGAAATTCTGGGTGCCAATTTAAACAACTGCAAAGAAAAAACAGTTGCAGAACCCCCCACCCCCACCCCCCAAATTCTGAAATCAGAACTGTTTTTTGACTGCAAGAGAATCTAGAAGTGGACTTCCTTTCAGTCTCACAAGAAAGCCTGTGCCATGTATGAGTACATCATCCAAAACCTTGCATGGAGTCTGGTACACAGGGTTCGTGATAAACTGTAATTGCCGGTATTTTACCGATTGTAAACAGGGAATACCGAAAATTTTCGAAGCAGCCGGTACCCGCGTACCGATTCTGCTTGCCTGTGACCGATTAGATTTCCGTCTAAAAAAAAAAGTCTCAAGTGACATTTTCTGACAGTCAGTCATGCGCCTGTACTGTGCTTACCACACCTACCCCTTCCTACCACCACCCCTTCTGACGAACATCTTTGGCGCCAGCCTGATTAGCCTAGCACGCAGAACAGCAAGCTTTACTGTGAAAGAATAGAGCTTCGCGCTCTTCTCGGCATGACAGTAACTTCCATTCACAATGAGTAAATGGGGCCTAGATTTATCTATTCTTTATTCTTTTAATCTTTTATATCGAGGATAATGGAATAAGCACTCCTGTGCTTTTTTACACCAGTCCCCATGTGTATGCAGTTTTGTAAATGTCATCTGTTCCCACCGGCACACAATGGCCTGCTCTTAAGAAAAGCGAAAGCGGGTCTTTGACTGAATTTGCGCGTTGCTTTGAGAGAGAAGAGTCGAAAACAAAATCTAAATTGAACAAAGATCTAGATGAGCGCTAAGCATAGAAACAAGAAAGAAGAATGTAAGTCTCACGAACGGTGCCATGCAAAACAACAGACTGACACAGACAGTGACACAGGCGCTAGAAAAAAAATCATATTTCCTGCGTGGCTTCGTGCCCAAGAAGCGAGTGGCAGCAGCACGGCAGTCAAAGTCTGAGAGATTTGCGTTCAATTTAGATTTAGTTTTGCTGCCGAACCATTCCCCCCTCCCCCACCCCCTCACTGAATAGTTTCGTTTTGTTCACAGTATGTACCGGATTTTATTTTCTGGGGACCGACTTTGGGGGAGTTGGTCAAGATATCTCTGAAATGGCAACTCACAGTACCGGTTTTAAAAAATCCTAGCGCGAACCCTGTGGTACACTGTTACTAGGGGTGCAAAGTGCTGTAGAAGTCCTGGAAAAATAGGGAATCCTTTCCCAGACCTGGAATAATTCAAGGTTTGACCAGTCACTTACAGGTTCTGGAAAAGTTCTAGAATTAAAAAGGTATCCGACTAATGCAAGAGCAAGTTCACACAATATATATTTTTTAAATTGTAGACTAATTCAGCAGATCAGTTATCTCCCTTCGAATGTCTGCTCAGTGCCGAGATTTTTTTTTTTTCTTTAACTTCCCTTAAGCAGTACCAGTGAGTGACGGTGACTTGATTCTCAGCAATGAAAAGGGTTGACGAGTTTTAAACCCTATCAAACAATGGGCAGAATGAGCTTATGAAATTTCAATTGGAGCAAAATGTTGGGTACCCAGAAATGAACATTATCTCATGAGAAGATAGATGGGAAGGAGGAAATGCATGTAGCTTACTGAGATCGATGGAAAAAATTTGTCATGGCCAGTCTTGTCAAATGAGAATTTTCAAATCTTGAGCCTCGCCAAAATAAATGTGGAATGCAACAGTTAATGATGAAGCACTTGCCTACACAAGCTACAGCTTGTTAATACAGGAGGCATGCTACTTGGACAAAGCTTTCAATCTCCATTCATTCTTTTAATGGCACAGACCACTAACTTTGTTCAATGTGTGGCTGGTCTGAAAAAAACATTTGAGGTCTGGAAAAATTCTGGAATTTTGTTGGGTTGAGCTTGTAATAGCGGCAAGCCCCGATTTACTTTCAATGCAAATTTGCATGTGCGGACACACACATGCGCACAAACCATCTTAAAAATTGACACTTAATCATTATGTAATAGTAAGAGCATCAGCCTTTTCAATGCTGTATGCCACACTAGTATAGGATTAACAAAAATGTGTTTTAGAATGGAAGCCCTCAATGCCTTGTTACAGTTGTAGATCCTCAAATTAACACATTTTGAAAACTTGGTCATTATCCACACACACATCTGAAGTTCTGGCAGTCCTGAGACATTTTTTGCTTGCAGTCTTTGAATGTATGAAATCGACTTAAAGAGTCTGGTGATGAAAATCCAAGAACACTAAACCAGTAGCCTGTCGATCCCCTGCAGCACTTCTCCCAAGACTTATTCAGACCTTTCCAACACACCAAAACTTGAGGGCTGATATCTGGCCTACTGACCTGCCTATGAGGGGCAAGCTCTTGAGATGTCAGGGCCTCTGGAGTTGCTCTCTGAGGTTTGATGACAAATAAAACGATGAAAATGGGGAGAACTGGAAGTTAATAAAAAAAAAGTTGATAACACTTTGAAGGCGCAGCAGTCTTCTACTAGTGTAGACCTAGACTAGACTACACTAGACTAGTGTAGTGTTGTCTTTTCTTGAGCAAGTAAATGCTGAAAAAGTATGTTCATTTCTCTGTCTTTGATAGTGGAATTTGTGGGGGGGGGGATAGATTAGTGCATTATAGCACTTGCAACTTGGTTAGAGCATAGCACTTGTTATTTGGGAGCCCGAGTTTGAGACAACCGTTCCAGGGGATTTTTACCTATGGGTTAATTAACATCAGCACTTTCTCCATTCCCCTGAAAGTCCTTTGGATGAGAATATGATGAAGTCCCGTGGGCGAAGACATGCAAAACATCTCCCGCATGTGTATTGTTAAAACTTGTTTTGTCATTTGGAAGATTAAGTTATTCATGCTCGTGAGAATGGATGTTACCTAAAACAAAAACCATCAAAAATACAAAACATGCATACTGGTGTGTTCAGACACTCTCAATGTCAGAATGCAGTTACCTTCAAGGTGGGCCAAAAATCAATGGTCCCAGATGCAAAAATCTGACTTTTGGTAATCCTCAGAGCATTAGCCGAGGAATGGGGAAGAAATGGGGAGTATGGTGGCATGCACCCGTCAAAAAACAAAACAAAACCCAAACCCAAAAAGTTGCAAGCTCAACTTCCATCTAGACAGACTTATGCCCATACTAGACCATGGACAGTTTGTGTGTGTGTGTGTAGAAAAACGACGTTTAAAAAAACAAAAACAAACCCAGACACTGGCAATCTGGTTGCCCTTTCTCATTGACGTGTCAGTCATCAGTGACTCTGTCAGTCACTATCTAAATCTCCCCCCCCCCCCCCCCCCCACACACCTCCCAAATAAAGAAAATAACAAATAGGCTACCCCCAGTAAAATACCCCTCCCTCACACACACACACACACACACACACACACACACACACACAAAACAAAACCCCAAACCCACAAGTTTATTAACTTACTCAATACTGCCAGCTAGGCTGGGTGAAGTGTCATAGCCATCACGTGCAGTGGTGAACTTCAGTAGGCTTACAGCAATAGAATTAATTCATATGTATACATGAAATTGAACCACATATAAACGTCCTTTGTAAAGTACACCATGATCAAATTCATGCCGCTAAAATTACCCGCAGGTTTGTAATAATGGACATCTGGGGAATCGCCGAGAGAGCACGAAAGTCACAGTGTTTAAAAGAGTCTAGGGTCGTGAGAATGACACTAACAAAGTATCATAAGTTATAATATGTAAGTGTTGTAGTAATTGGCAGGACTAACTGATGATGGTTATACTGTCAGCTAGCCCAACGAATCGTGAGGTGGGTGGTTAGGTGCCAGTGTGTGTGTGTGTGTGTGTGTGTGTGTGGCAGCACTCAAATTGTATTAAAGAAAAAGCCGATGTTAAAGGTTTTTTTTTAATGCCTTGCATTTTTGGTTTTGTTTTCTTGTTTGTTTTTCTATTGTTACTCCTTTTATGCTGAACACTTGTTTTTCTGTTTCCGTTGGCACTTATAATATCTTGAAGTAAGTTTCTGTTAGGTTTGTTCTCTTGGTAAATGTGTTAGTAATCATCCATACCCTAAATTGGGTTGAAGGAATTAAATCTTGAATATTGGTGTCTTTCTTTGATTGTCAAGAGAAGGATAATCGGCTATTATCATAATAAAACAAAAACAAAACCCCACAAAAATAAAGCACAACAATAACAACAACCCCTCTCCCTCCGCCAAAAACAAACAAGTAAAAGGTTATAAAAAAAAAAAAAAGATAAAGGAGTCCCATAACCGAACAGTCGCTGGGAAGCAATATAATGTCAGTCTCTGAGGTGCCAGCATATAGAGGGCGGCGCCCAGATCCTCTCTCTCGCTGCTTTACCTTCCCTGACCCTAAAGAGGACAGGTACCCATTTACAGCTGCATGAACTGGGGGACTGTACTGAAGCCAAGGTGCGCAACTGTTCACCTATTCATTTGGTAACCACTCTCGATGCTGCTTAACCTTAGCCTGTGGAAAGCGAGTGCTCTGACCACTAAACTATCCCGTCCCCCAAAACAAAACAAACAAATACCACCCGAAAACCAAAACCTGAGAAAAGCCAGCTGTTTTCAGAATCATCGTATAAAGCCATTTATTTTAAATATAGCTCTTGGCTCCATTGGTCAAGAATGAAATAAAATTCATATCAAAAGAGATAGATTTATGTTAGTTCTTCACCCAAATGCAATTTTTAAAAAAATCACTTTGTTTCACGCGAGAATAGGGTACATTACGTTGTTTATTATTATTATTATTATTATTATTATTATTATTATTATTATTATTATTATTATTATTATTTATTTTATTTTATTTTATTTTTATATTTATTTTTTTAATTACTGTAGATCAAAGTTGATCATTTCACAATGACCCCCACCCCACAAAACTTCAAAGCAAACAAACACCCTACCCCCACCCCCACCCCCCAAAATACACAAACACAAAAGCAAAGCCTAACAACCAACCAAACAAAAGAAAAAACAAACAAACAACAACAAACCCTAAATAAAAACACAAAAATCATTCCCCCCCCCCCTCCCCCAAATAAAAAACAACAAAAAACCAGCAACAAACAAACAAAAAACAAAACCCAACCAATGGATTATTATTCTCTCAGCATCTATCAACAACGGATTCTTGGTAACTGTAATTACAATTACTAGTATGAAATAGATCTACACAGTCATT
>CM060318.1:42648690-42651190 GCA_030674155.1 Stramonita haemastoma
AGAGAGAGAGAGAGAGAGAGAGAGAGAGAGAGAGAGAGAGAGAGAGAGAGCGAGAGAGAGAGAGAGAGAGAGATAAATAGATAGAGAGATAGATAGATAGATAGATAGATAGATAGATAGATAGATAGATAGATAGATAGATAGATAGATAGATAGATAGATAGATAGATAGATAGATAGATAGATAGATAGATAGATAGATAGATAGATAGATAGGTAGATAAACAGACCCTCAAACCGTAACTCATTTTCTTCTGTTTAATTTGTATGGTTTGTTTTGTTTAGGCAAAGTAAATCTTATGTATGCTTATATATATATATATATATATATATATATATATATATATATATATATATATATATATATATTATTTTTTTTATTTTTATGTATGTCTTTATGAAAAACGCAATCGCATTGCTTATTCAATGTACCATCTACAAATACAGTTTGTCTTTGATTTTGACTTTAAAATAATTCAGATTCATCCTCTGGCTTTGCATACGTGACAGAAACGGATCATCATTCACGAAATTGGTCACGCGCTGGGCCTCAATCACGAACAAACCAGGCCGGATCGTGACCAGTACGTGACCATCATCTCACGTAACATCCCCCCCAACTTGCTGTACAACTTCAAGCGCTACACGTGGAGGACCATCGAGAACTACGGCATCCCTTATGACTATTACAGCATCATGCACTACGGCAAAACTGTGAGTTTTCACACACACACACACACCAAAAACCCCACAATGGAGACACACACGCACGCACGCGCGCGCGCGCGCGCGCAGATACAAACACACAAACATGCATGCAGAGATGCACACCGACTCCGACACAGATAGACACAGACACAGAGACACAGACAGACAGACAGACAGACAGACAGATATATATATATATATGTATATATATATATATATATATATATATATATATATATATATATATATATATATATATATATATGATATAAATATATATATCTACATATATAAAAAAAATAATCATATGTATATATAGACACACACGCACGCACGCACGCACGCACGCACGCACGCACGCACGCACGCACGCACACACACACACACACACACACACACAACACACACACACACACACACACACACCACGCAGACACAGATACAAACACAGATACACACATATAATATGCACTCTCCCTCACTCTCATACGCGTAAAACAGTCATAATCATGTTATGACAAAACGCCGATATATTAAATTAAGAAGTCAGTTGTTGGATTTCAGGGTCAACAATATATATCATGCTCTGTGTGGATATGAATCACCAAGAAAAAGGAACCAGGTCTTGGCAGTTCAAGTCAGAATCTCTCCCCTATCGGCATCACCTGGTACAATGTCAGCCGCCGCACCCAACATTCTACTGAAAAAGTTTGCGAAGAAAGAAATTAGTCGTCTGTTTTTTTTCTTTTTTCCCCCCAGGCATTCACTGTGAACGGGCAACTGACCATTCAGACGAAGAACTCGCGCTATCAGGATGTGATCGGCATGCAGACTGGTCTTAGCTTCCGAGACATCAAGACCATGAACTTCATGTACCCGTGCAGCAAACGTCAGTATGGGGCAGGGGCAGTTTGTTTGTTTGTTTGTTGTTGTTTTTGTTTTTTTTTTGGGGGGGGGGGGCAAGGTTTTTTTTTTTTTTTTCAAGTTTATTTTATAAGTCGGCTATGTATTATTATGTTGTGTTTTATTTTAGTTATTTTATTTCGTGAATTGTACACTCTTCAGTGTTTTATTTTGTTTCACTTAAATTTTTAAAAAAAATTTCGTTCTTTGGCTATAGGTCTGAGGGGTTTTTTTGTGTGTTTTTTTTTTTTTTACCAATGGTAAGATTTAGCGTACATGACTTTTTGGCTACTATTGATGTAGCTGCATTCTGATTTCGGGAATGAAGAAAATCAATTTATTTTTGTTCGTGTGACTTCCTTCCTTTTTTTTGGTTTCTCTTTGATTTTTACAGATCGTGTTGTGTCAGTTAGGGAAATATGTAACATTATGTGCCTTAGCATCAGTACAGTCCCCCAGCTCACCCAGCGGTAAATACGTACCTGCCCTCTTTAGGGACAGGGAAGGTAAAACATCGAGGAGAGGAGATAGGCGCCTCCCTCAATATGCTGGCCCCTAGAGAAGCTGAAGTCTCTGATGTCTCACTCTTCTAACGACTGCAGAGATTATGGAAACACATTTACCGTTTGATATGTAACAATTTTATATACCTCTGATGGGGTTTTGAAAAAAAAAAGCTTTAAGAAGGAAGGTGGCAGGAAGGTTAAGACGTTCACCTACTTAGCAAGTAAAATATGATGTTCTGAGTTTGATTCCCAGTCTTGCCCTTTCTTCCCTGTTTGACGAGAAAATACGAATTTGAATATGAGTCCTTTGAATGGGCCTATAAACCAAGGCCCCGTGTACGAATGCACACGAAACATCTTGCGCTCATGTTTAGAACCAGTTC
>CM060318.1:42661190-42666190 GCA_030674155.1 Stramonita haemastoma
ATACCACACCATGCCATGCCAAATCACACTACATGACAACACACACAACACATTACAGCACAACCCCCCCCCCCCCCCCAAACAAACAACCCCCCCAAAAAAAAACTACACTCGTTTGTACAGAAACTGAGAGAGTAAAACAAACCAAGAAAAAAAAAGTAAGGTACAAGATGATAGATTTATCATCATCATCATCATCATCATCATCATCATCATCATCATCATCATCACACACACACACACACACGCACGCGCGCGCGCGTGTGCACGCACGCAGGCACACACACAACTACAAACAACGAAAGACGCACACACGCACGCGCGCCGCACACACACACACAAACACACACACACATCTCGTCTAATATCGCTTAAGTGAACAGACGTTACACACACACAACACACACACACACACACACACACACACACACACACACACACACACACACACACACACACACACACACACACATACATACACACACACGCACACACGCACACACACACAAACATACACACACACACCCAAACCCAACCCCCCCCCCCCCCCCACACACACACACACACACACCCAACCCAACACACACACACACACACACACACAAACCACAACACACACACACACACACACACACACACCACACACACACACACACACTACAAAGTAAACGAACCACTTAATAAAAGCAAACAAAACCACCACCAACAAAACAAACAAAACAAACCCACTAAAACTAACAACACAACATCCGGCGCCTATGCCAAGCCACCCTTTCTCCTAGATGTCAGTGACCGACCGGCAAAGCCAACCCCAAGTTAAGCAGCGTAGGCCTAACCGAACGAAAACCTATCACAGCTAACAACAGCAACAGCAACAGCGGCAGCAACAGCAGCAGCAACAGCAACAGCAGCAAGTCTCATAGGAGAAGCAGACGTCAACAGCAGACGATTCTCCGGTCACATGCGAACGTGACGTCGTGACCCCCGTGTTCGAGGTTACACGCGCAGGGTGAAAGGGTCACCGTGGGTCAACCGAGGCCACGTGCGGTCATCTACTTCTCGAGGTCAGGTCATGACGTTTCGTTCACCTATACTCTACTACTACCGCTACTACTACTACTACTACCACTCCTCCTACTATTTTTGCGGTGAGGCTAACTAACTGCCGCTGCTACTATAACCAGCCCCCCCCCCCCCCCTCCCCTTACCTCTGCGCTTCTGTCTCTCTTGCCACCCGCCCACTTCTCCTCCTCCCCCCTCCCTTCCTTCATTTTTCCACTACCACTAACCTCTCTATCTTCATTGTCTATCTTTACTTCTTTCTTTTTCTCTGTCTTTACTCTCTCTCTCTTACTACACCATTCTCTCTACTCTCTCTCTCTCTCTCTCTCTCTCTCTCTCTCTCTCTCTCTCTCTCTCTCTCTCTCTCTTCTCTCCCCTTCTCTCTCTCTGTGTGTAAATGTGTGTGTGTGTGTGTGTGTTGTGTGTGTGTGTCTGTCTGTCTGTCTGTCTGTCTCTCTCATACTTTTTTTTTTCCAAGGTGGAGTTCGACTGATACATGCTTCGACCGAAGTGAGCTGTTACTTTGTGTGATCTATAAATAAAAAAAAGGAGGATTTAAGGGAAGGCATCGATGAGTTTTGCTGGTTACTTTACTATCATTATCTTTCTTTTTTTCTTTTCTTAGTTTGTGGGCTTGGTTTTCCACGTTCATTATTAGTGAGTTTCGTTGATTTGTTTGTGATTGTGTGTGTGTGTGTGTGTGTGTGTGTGTGTGTGTGTGTGTGTGTGTGTGTGTGTGTGTGTGTGTGTGTGTGTGTGTGTGTGTTTTGCTTTGAAGTGTGTGTGTGTGTGTGTGTGAGTGAGTGAGTGAGTGATGTGTGTGTGTGTGTGTGTGTGTGTGGAGAGAAGAGAGAGAGAGAGAGAGAAGAGAGAGAGAGAGAGAGGAGAAGAGAGAGAGAGAGAGAGAGGAGAGAGAGAGTGTGTGTGTGTGTGTGTGTGTGTATGTGTATGTGTAAGTGTTCGGGTTTTGGTTTCGGTTTTGTTTTGATGTGTGTGGATATGTGTGCGTGCATACGTGCGTGCGTGCGTGGTGTGGTGTTTTGTGTGTGTGTGGTGTGATATTATTTATTCTTTTTATTTCGATGATAATGGAATAAGCACTCATGTGGTTTTTTACATCTAGTCCCTGTGTGTATCAGTTTTGTAAAAAAAAAAAAAAAAAAGTCCGTCCTACCCGTACACAATGGCCACTCTTCCGAAAGAAACGGGTTTAAAGTGTGCCAGATGTTCTGGTGTTTTCACACAGGCCTCGGTTTATAGTCTTACCCGAAGATTTGAAGGGCGGGGGGGGGGGGGGGGGGGGGGGGGGGGGGGGGGGGGGGGGGGGGGGGGGGGGGGGGGGGGGGGGGGGGGGGGGGGGGGGGGGGGGGGGGGGGGGGGGGGGGCGGGGGTGGGGGGGGGTGGGCGAGAGGGGTGGGGTGGGGAGGGGGGGGAGAGGAACGGGTTTTAACGGGGATGTTCTGCGGGTTCGACCAGGTCGGTTTATAGTCTTGACCCGAGACTTTGAAGGGGGGGGGGGGGGGGGGGGGGGGGGAGTGGGCATTGATGTTAACTCCAGAGGGAAAGTCCTCTTGAACGAGATTCGAACCAGGTCAGCAGATCACGAGCCCATCACTCTGACCACCAGGCTGTTCCTTCCCCTCCGTGTGTGTGTGTGTGTGTGTGTGTTGTGTGTGGTGTGTGGTGTGTGTGTGTGTGTGTGTGTGTGGTGAGGGTGTGTGTGTGTGTGGTTGTGTGTGGTAATTGGTGGTGAAGGTGTGTGTGCTTTTTATTTGCTTTTTGTGTGTCTTTGATTTTACGTCTATTCACTTAAAGTGGTATTAGACGAAGGATTTGGGGGTGGGGTGGGTGGGGTGGTGGGGGTTGGGGGCAGGGGGGCATAATGAGATGAGGGCTTACAGGAAAAGATATGCGTGTTGGTATTTGTGTGCGTAAAAAGATTGATTCCAAACCATATAAACAGAATGTTGCAAAACATGACATAAGAAACGCTGTTGTTTGTTTGTTTGTTTTGTGTGTTGTGTGTGTGTGTGTGTGTGTGTGTGTGTGTGTGTGTGTGTGTGTGTGTGTGTGTGTGTGTGTGTGTGTGTGTGTGTGTGATTTTTTTGTATGGTGTTGTATTGTATCATATCGTAAGGTGTCGGCGTATTGTATCGTATCATATCGCAATGCGTGGCATGACATTGAATCTATCGGGTCGTGTCGTGTCGTGTCGTGTTGTCGTGTCGTGTCGCATCGTATTGCATTGCATGTATCGTAGCGTATATTTCACATTACATTGTATCGTATCGTATTGACTCAAACTCGCATCCGTAAAGTGGATGAAGCTCGACTGTTTGGTCCCAGTGTTCACAATGAGCCCACAGCACACACTCACTCTGGTTAGGAGAAAAATCCCTAGACTGTCTCTTATGGGATATGCACCCGCGACCTTCAAGTTCATACAAACATAAGGCGCTAACCACTGCGCCATGGCAACTGGTTGCGTAATGTAGTGTATTGTAATGTGGTGTCCGAATGAGACTACGAACCAAGGTCCCGTGCGCAAACGCACGCAGAACGTATTGTGCACAGTTTAAACCTGTTGCGCTTTTCGGAAGAGTAGGCCATTGTGTGCCTATGGGAATTAAGAACAAATTTAGAAACCAACCGCATACATACGGGGACTTGATGTTAAAGAGCACATGAATGCCTATTTCATTATCATCGAATAAAAGAATTGAATGAAAAGAAATAAAATGACATAGTATAATGCAGGTAGTAGTGTAGGTAGTAGTGGTAGTGTAGTGTAGTGTAGTGGTAGTGTAGTGTAGTGTAGTGTAGTGTAGTGTAATGTAGTGTAGTGTAGTGTAGTGTGGTGTGGTGTAGTGTAGTGTAGTGTAGTGTAGTGTAGTGTAGTGTGTGTAGTGTAGTGTGATGTGTAAGTGTAGTGTAGTGTAGTGTAGTATAGTTAGTGTAGTCTAGTGTAGTGTAATGCAGTTTTAGCGAGTGGTAGTGTAATGCAGTGTAGTAGGTAGTGTAGTGTAGCGTGTATGTGTAGGTAGTGTAGTGTAGTGTAGTGTAGTGTAGTGTGTGTGTGTCGTGTCGTGTCGTGTCGTGTCGTTCGTGTAGTGTAGTGTAGTATGTGTAGTGTAGTGTAGTGTAGTGTAGTGTAGTGTAGTGCACTACACACGACCACACACACACACACACACACACACACACACACACACACACACACACACACACACACACACACACACACACACACACACACACCGACACCGACACACACACACACACACACACACACACACACACACACACACACACACACACACACACACACACACACACACACACACACACAACGTGATTGCATTTTGTCTTTAATATTATTAAATCACAGGATAGCTCCATCCATTGACACATCATTTAGCATTGTGATGATGTCACATCAGATATTATGTATATATACGTATCTGTATTTTATCTTTGTGGCCGTAGCAGTCTGTCTTACCATGTCTTCTCTTCATTTGACAGTTTCTTGATGTAAAAAAACGGACATGGGCAAGATTCTGCTACTTTGTAATGCTGCCCAAATGTTGACAATAATTTTGGTTCAGATTCTTCGAAGTGTTAAGATTAGCACTACAGAGTGGCTCTTTTCTAATATCCAAGTTCGTATCTTGGATACGCAGTGCTAGTACATCATTTATGATTTTTTTTACATTTATATGTTTGGATTGTTGTTGTTATTGTCAACATTAACACTGTTATCATCACTTTTCTCGATTTGGGCTAAATACTCTGATATCAAGTTTAATCATAAGATTTTTTTTTTTTACAGATTGAGTTATATCCCGTGTTTTCGTGTGTCCTTTGAATCCGTGTCATGGTCATTGGCTTACACACCACAGATGCATTTAAAAGATCGTGTATCAGCATTTTTGTTTTTA
>CM060318.1:42671190-42673690 GCA_030674155.1 Stramonita haemastoma
CAAACAAAAAGAACCAACAACAACAACAACAACAACAAAACAAAGCCAAAAACAAAAACGAACAAACAAACAAGCAAAACAAAGTTTAAAAATCGATTTGAAGTACTGATGCAGAGTTTGCAAAAAAAAATGATAACAAGAACAAGATAAAAAAAAACACACACAAAAACACATTTACACACACGTACACACGACGCGCGCGCGCACGTACACACGTATGCATGCATGCATGCAAGCACACACACATATACACACGTAGATACATACGCACCAAACACACACACACATACGCATGTGCGCGCACACACACACACACATACACATACACACACACACACCAACAAAATGACGCACACACACACACTAACACAAAACTGTTTTCGTTGAGAGTAACGTGACAGTGAGAGAATCTAAAGAGATTGGAACTAGTATGTTAACAAAAAGATTGTGACGTTTCTGAAAATACCCTGTAGGCATATCATTTCCTTCTTCATCGAACTCTCAGACAGCAATCATCATTATTATTCCTTCACCTTCATCTTCACGTCTCCCGTAGTCCCGTGGACCGTGGGGAGAACAACTGAAGATTTTTGAAGATGGTTATCATTAACACCCATTAAAACGGAACATCCCCCCCCCCAAAAAAAAAAAAAAAAAAAATCAGCGTTGGAAGGACAAACACTAAACAAAACTGTTCACTTCAGAAAGGGACATGACCCATTTTAGAACACCCCCCCCCCCCCGACACACACACACACACACACACACACACACACACACACACACACACACACACACACACACACACACACACACACACACACACACACCACCTGTACCCCAGCCTCAAAATAAAAAATAAATCAGGAAAGAAAAAAAAGAGATCCAGTTTGGAAAGGAAAGGAAGGAGTGACTGACCATGTACACGTTCCTGCAGTATGTCATATTCGTCCACAGACTTTTTCGTGTCTGTCTCGTATCCAGAGTTGAATCTATGCGCAGGCCCAGGGGGGAGTCGGTGATCGTATCCAGAACGGTCAAAGTAGGGGTCAGGATCCCTGTAGCTATTCCGGCCTTTAAACCGTCTCGCGAAGTTCCTACCAGGCCTACGCCCTCCTCGAAATTTCCGTGGAGGGTACTCTCTGTGGACATTAAAAACAAACAAACCTGTATTATCTTAAAATCTATTTTGAGAGCACACACACACACACACACACAACACACACACACACAACACACACACCTCTCTCTCTCTCTCTCTCTCTCTCTCTCCTCTCTCTCTCTCTCTCTCTCTCTCTCTCTCTCTCTCTAGCAACTTCTGATGGCAGCTTTGGTAGGGCACAAGACTATTAGATTTTTCTTGTTCATGCGATATACACTGCTAAAATTTGGAGAAAAAAGTATCCGGCTGTAAGGCAAGCAAGCACAGAGGCTGATTGATGCTTCAATCACAGTCAGGACCTTTGAAGAGTGCTCATCCCAGGGCCGAAACTCGCGTCAGGTCAGATCCAAACAAAATGGCCCTTACTTTATAATGTTAAAAAGTTAAAGTCTGTCCCGAGCCTAAGGCTCATCAGGCCGGTGCTTATCCCGGTTTCTGTGGCGTTAAGCGACTGAGAGTCATAGACTTTCCCCCTGGATAGGACGCCAGTCTATCGCAGGGTTAACCCCCAACACAAGGTTGGTACCCCTTTTACACCTGGGTGGGGTGAGAAAATAGCCATTAAGTGCCTTTTCCAAGGGCACAACGCCATAGCCAAAAGCTGGGATCGAACCGCAACCTTTAGATTACGAGTCCAACGCCCTAACCACTAGACTACAGTGGCGGCTACTTTATAATGCCTCTAGTACTATCTATGAGAAAGTCCAGTTTCAAGTCTCGGTCTTTTCGCTTTCTAGGCAGTTGCTTTACCTCTATTTTCTATTTTCATTTTATTCTATTTTAAGGATAATGGAATAAGCACTGGTGTGTGTTTTTTTACATCCAGTCCCCCTATGTATGCAGTTTTGTAGATCTTGTCATCTGTTCCCACCGGCACACAATGGCCTACTCTTCCGAAAAGCGGAATGGGTTTTAACACGTGCGCAAAATGTTCTGCCTGCGTTCGCACATGGGACCTCAATTTATAGTCTCATCCGAAGAACTTTAAAGGGGGGAGTGGAATCGGCACTGATGTCAACTCCAGAGGAAAAATCCTCATGAAGGAGATTCGAACCCAGATCAGCAGATCGCGAGTGCAATACGCATCACTTTAACCACCAGATTACCTCGTCCCCCACCACCAACGGTCTCTAGACCCCTGATGTGATGGTGGTCATGATGAAGGCTATGATTTTAAAAAAAAGGACCGATCAAAATGTCTCAGCTTCTTTAATATCTATCTCCCTCAAACAGTAGAGCACAGCAACAACTATCCAATGTGTACATGCTCATTCTGAAATCAAACCTGCCAAAGAAAAAAGCTTTGTTTTCTAATTTCCAGCGTCTGTATGATTTGGC
>CM060318.1:42676190-42688690 GCA_030674155.1 Stramonita haemastoma
TCTCTGGCTGGTGGCCACACGGTGGCCTGATATTGATGGGCTCCTGTAGACTTCCCACCGAGGATGAGACATAACGAACCTAGGTATGGCTGTGGCAGAAATGGTGCGGCATGGATAGGGCTGGACGGGAGACGTCACAGAAGATGAGGCAGCAAACAAAAATATGAAAACAAAATGAAAACAAAAACAAACAAAAAGCCCAGACTAAAAACAAGCAACCCCCCTCAAAACAAAAAAAAATTCGTAGCCAGCCATAGAAAAATAAAAATACCCCCCCACCCTTAAAAATCAACCCAAACAAACAACCCCAACCCCAAAAAAACCCCAACCCCAAAAACAAAACCCTAAAGAGACAAATATGCTTGCACGTTAGCTCTGTCTCTCTGTCTCTCTGACTCTGTCTGTCTGTCTGTCTGTCTGTCTGTCTGTCTGTCTGTCTGTCTCTCTCTCTCTCTCTCTCTCTCTCTCTCTCTCTCTCTCTCTCTCTCTCTCTCTCTCTCTCTCTCTCTCTCTCTCTCTCTTTTCCGGAGGGCTGGATGAGTCTTTTCCGAGGGCTGGATGTAAAAAAGCAATGTTTGCTTATTCTATTACCCTCTTTGAATAAAGAATAAAGAAAGTTTTCTCTCTCTCTCTCTCTCTCTCTCTCTCTCTCTTGGTCTCTCACCAGAAGTGAAGTGGACAGGGCTACATTTTCTGTGAGCAGCAGTAAAACTAGTAATTCATTCTAAAAATGCCAGTTACTGGACTTCCAGCAGCTGTGGAGAGGACCTTAGGTGCCCTGCTGACTGACAATGCAGTCTCCAGCTGGAAAGTGGCAGGAGAAGGGGACAGCATGGTTTTTGTCTTATGACTGAAACCAGCGGACACAACAGTGTCAACCAACATGGCGGATCCAACAGTGAATCCAGGCAAGTACAGTACTACAGGAAGAAACCTTTCTCCCAAAGGCGCAGGGATCTGGAGCGCTCCAGAAAGCATAAAGAGAAGCAGGCAAGTGTGTGTGAAAGTGACTGTGTCTTCAGTGCCTCAAATCCGCCTGACAGTGGTGTAGAACAGCAGAATGCAGCATGTGCAGATAGGCATAGAGTAGACCTACCAACAGCACACACACAGGACATCAACACAAAAACATCAGTTAAGTTGCCATCATCTGTTGATTTAGAACCTACCTGTATGTCTGATTGTAGTGACTGTGCTATATTGTTTGTGCATTTGACACAGGAAATGTCAAACAGTAGGTGGCTACTCTAACTGATAGATCCATACAGAAAAGGCTAAGAGACAGACAAAGAAATACACACTTTAGAAAATCTGTGCTACATCATTCAAACTGTGAAGATATTGTGACGTGTGAGTCAGACGACATTGTGATCTAGTACCCATGCCAACCAGACACTGAGCCAGTATGTGTGTACTGGTTTTTGAAACAGCAAGAGAAAAACATGTTAAAAGAGGAATGTGTCAAATTCGCCAGTTTGCCAAATGGGAAGCGAATCCAGAACACACTACACATGGAGACCCTATCGTGTGCTTCAAGGGACTTAGCGACACTTATAGAACTACTACAACGCTTTCTTGGCTAGCCTAGACCTAAGGGTGTGTGACTAAGACTGGATGAAAGAAAGGCTCATAATGCGGTAACATATTGGGACAGTAAAGAGTTTCCTGTTTGGATGTACATTACAAATCAATGCTGTGGTTTCCATGGCATGGAGTGGCATGTGTGTCTGCTTAAAGCAATTATTGTTATTGGCAACCCCCTTCATGTATGGGCCAATGGCCTTTTTTCATCAATAAACCTTTCAAGTTGAGTTGAGTTTGGAGTTCTCTCTCTCTCTCTCTCTCTCTCTCTCTCTCTCTCTCTGGGGACGGACAGCCTAGTGGTCAGATCATTGGGCTGGTAATTTGACGACTCAGGTTCGAGTCTGGTCGAGGAGATTTTTCTCCTGGAGTAAACATCAGTGCTGACTCCACTCTCCCCAAAAGTCCTTCGGATGAGACTTAAACCCAGGCCGTGTGTTCGGCAGAACATCTTGCGCACGCGTTAAATCCTGTTCCGCTTTTCGTAAGAGTAGGCCATCGTGTGCCGGTGGGAACAGATGACATTTACAAAACTGCATACACACGGGGACTGGATGTAAAAAAGAACAAGAGTGTTTATTCAATTACCCTCGATATAAAAGAATAAATCAAATCAAATCAAATCAAATCTCTCTCTCTCATTTCATTTCATTTCATTTTATGATGTAACAAACAAGCAAGCAAACAAACAAAACATCAAAAGACCCCGAGAAGCTTATACCAATCCTTTCTCTGATTTGTGATGTTCCAATGAGAGACTTGAAAGAGTTAATTACAATAAAGAAAAACAGTAGACAGTGAGTAAGAAGGGGGGGGGAGGGCTGGAGGTTACGAGATGAAAGGGGCAGGAGAATGAAGGGGGTGGGATGGGAATGGGGGTGGGGTTAGTGGTGGCAGAATCTTGCAAGGAGGAAGTGTGTCATCGAGTTGTGGAGGTCGTTTAGGACTTTTTTTTCTTCTTATTGTGTCAGTTTGTCCTCTCTCTCTCTCTCTCTCTTCTCTCTCTCTCTCTCTCTCTCTCTCTCTTTTCCCTCTCTCTCTCTCTCTCTCTCTCTCTCTCTCTCTCTCTCTCTCTCTTGTGTTTGTGGGTGTGTTGCTGAGTTCATCTTTGCCTAACACCACACCTGTAGGCCTCTTCATTGATATTTCAAACAGGATTTTAACCAGTCATAAATGGGCCCATTTCTTTTGTCCCGTGGTCTTCTTCTTCTTCTTCTTCTTCTTCTTCTTCTTCTTCTTCTTCTTCTTCTTCTGTTCCTCCTCCTCCTCCTCCTGCTTAGAATGTTTTGCTTAACCGGGATGATCTGAGAAGAATATGAATTCCTTATGAAGAAAAAACATACAAGCATGTACAAAAGTGTAATGATATATTTGTACGAGAGCATGCGCAGTGAGAGCTCTCTGTGCGTATACACACGGCACACACTCATGTACAATTCACACGCACACAACGGCACAAATGTAAACATAGACGATCATATATTATGTGCAGTCACAGGCAAATACGTATAGCTGTATGTCCGGTTCCTGAATGAGAGAGAGAGAGAGAGAGAGAGAGAGAGGAGAGAGAGAGAGAGAGGAGAGAGGAGAGAGAGAGAGAGAGAGAGAGAGAGAGAGAGAGAGAGAGAGAGAGAGAGAGAGGAGAGAGAGAGAGAGAAGTCATTTTGACAGTTTAATTGCGTTTGTTTCTGCAATAATTATAACATGCTTGGGGCTCTTAGAAAAGTGACAGCATGGCAAGAACTCTTCAAATCACACAAACACACCCGCCCTTCAAAGCAACACACACACACACACACACACACACACACACACACACACACACACACACACACACACACACACTCACATACACACACGCGCGCGCGCTCGGCGCGCCCTTTCTCTTCCTATTTAATGTGTGTGTGTTTCTCTGTCTGCCTGTCTGTCTGTCTGTCTGTCGGTCTGTCTGTCTGTCTGTCTGTCTCGTAACGATAGTCCCTACTCAGCACGCGCATACACACCCCACACACACACACACACACACACACACACACACACACACATACACACACAGATATATATATATATATACTTTGTGTGTGTATAATTATACTTGTGTGTTGTGCGCGCGCGCGCGCGTGCGTGTGTGTGTGTGTGTGTACGTGCGCGTAAGCGTATGCATCCGTGCATATTGTATGCACCTTCATGCTAATTTTGTTTAATAGAAATAAAAAGCAAAAATGTATGTAAACACCACACACACACACACACACACACCACACACACACACACACACACACACACACACACACACACACACACACACACACACACACACACACACCACACACACACACAACCCAACCACTTTCCCTACACGATGCAGTTTGCATACAAACGGCAGACGGATCAAACGATGATGAGGCAATTAAACAATGTGACACTTGCAGATTGGGGATGGGGATTTTGCCAGTGGCAGTTTGGTGGAGTGACGGATGAAGTTATTCCTTTCGTCTTACGCCTTTTATTCATGCAAATTTCCGTCACATGTTTTATAATTATCTTTGTTATCGACTGCTGCTAGGTATAAACGTTACATGCATCGTTGATACGTTCATTGTTGTATTGCTGTTGTTGTTTTTTTTTCTCTCTCTCTCTCTCACTCTGTATGTCACTGTGTTTGTCGATCGGTTTGCAGTTCTGTCCTTTTTTTTTTTTTTGGGGGGGGGGGGGGGGGGTAGTGTGTGTGTGTGTGTGTGTGTGTGTGTGTGTGTGTGTGTGTGTGTGTGTGTGTGTGTATGCGCACGTGCATGCACATATGTATGTATGTATGTATGTATGTATGTATGTATGTATGTATGTATTGTATGTATGTATGTATGTATGTATGTATGTATGTATGTATGTATGATGTATGTATGTTGTGTATGTGAATGTGTGTATATTATGAGGGTGTGCGTGCGGCGTCTGCGCACGTGTGTGCCTAAGCGTGTGCGAGCGGGCGCATGTATGTAAATGATTGTGAGCATGTTTCGATGCTTACATGTACTTGTAACAATGTATGTACTGGACTAAATGCACGTATGTAACTACAAATGGATTCACCCATGGTTGTCCTTGATACGTGGTTCAAAACAAGATATCTTTTTTCTTCGTTGCTCCAATTTATGGGATTTAAGATATAAAAAAATAGCAGCTATAATGTGTCTATGTCTAGAACTCTATATTTGAAAAAAAATCATCCAACTAAAACTTTTCGAAACGCTATAGTGCAATAATTCAATCAGATCAAAGGTGCAAGGTCATGCAAACTGCAAGAAGAAGAACAGTTAAAAAAACCAAACAAATCTCAGCGAAATGGCGTGACGAACAAACGTTCTCCAAAATGCGACTAGTCAAAAATAGCTGCGCCAGAGAGAAAAAAGTTGATGTTGTCTGACTGAAATTCTTAAAATATCAAGAAATTTCAAGTTTGAAACTGAATGGGCTGGAACTTTCGAGAGATCGCAAAACCCTGTTGGTACAGCTTATGACTTGACGGCAACGGATGGATAGGATAGGATGCCTTCCTGATTACAAACATTCCCCCTCTAGATGCCACGGGCCTGCCTTATACAAAGCATCCCACCTTCTGGACATTCTGTGCAAGAAATTCCATCTTTTCTGTATTAACTTGCCCACAACACACTGCCTGCAAAACTTCAGTGCTGTGCCCCAACGTCTTCCGCAGGGCCTAAGGAAGTAGGGTTTAAGTCCAGAAGCTTCTGAGGGTGTTGCCGTGAGAGTGTGGGTTCAAATCTTCGAGATGTCCAATCGAAAGGCTTCTCTCCCCACCCTCGGACGTATCACAGGCTTCGACACCACTCCCATGCAAATCCTTCGGGGGACCATGCATGGTGCTGCTAGCTCTCTGATGACATGTACGTGATTCATTCTTTTATCTTTGGACTGGTAAATTCTTTGCTTGTAACCTAAATGAGTTTCTCTGTTTGAGGTTGTAATGTATTTGAGTTTGAATATGACAAAAATCAAAGTCCTGTGTGCGTACACCTACAGGTTACATCCTTGCGCATATGTTAAAATCCTATCCATGTTTCCTATTAAAAAAAAAAGTAGGCCAGCTAACCTAACTCAGGCTGCAAAAGCACCGTCTGTGTAAAGTATGCTAGTTCAACTTATGAAACCCTTCATATAAAAACGTTGACTATAACGACTGTGTATTTTAACTTTTTATCTTCCTAATGGGTTGGCAATAGAGGAGAACACTACCTCTGAAAGAGTGCATTTTGATTAGTTGAGGAGGACAAAAAGAAGAGGGGCCCAGGACAGTTCCTTGAGGAACATCATATCATAACTTAAAACCAATGGAGATAAGTACAGATCATTGACAGACAGTCTGAGTGCCTGCAGTGAGATTAAACTGACAGCACAAATAAGAAATACAACAGCTTTTAGTGGGACTACAGACAGGGATTTTGTAGTCAACTGTGTCAAAAGCTGTGAAAAATCAGGAAAGAAAACAGAAATGCTACTACTGTAATGTCACAAGATCATTAACCGTGTTTGTAGAACAGGGCAGTTACGGTAAGCCGGCATACAGCCCAAGGGTTCAAGTATAAAATCATAAACTTTCTAGTGCATAGAAAAGGTACATTCGTCTGTTTCTTGTAGTGTTATGTTGCTACGCTTTGTTAGTTGACAGTACAGTGATGTGCTTTGTACAGGATTGTGAATGGAGGTATGCTTCAGACAATTTCTCTCTGGGTCTAACTTTGATGTTATTCTAAGAAAGAGAAAATAAACCTGTTTGTCATCTTTAACTATTTGGTAAGAAAGCAGTCAGAGAGACACAGAGAGAGAGAGAAAGAGAGAGAGAGAGAGAGAGAGAGAGAGAGAGAGAGAGAGAGAGAGAGAGAGAGAGAGAGAGAGAGAGAGAGAGAGAGAGAGAGAGAGAGAGAGAGAGTAACCATGTGAATTCCCACTCGTATGTAGGAAGGAAGGTGGCAGGATGGTTAAGACAATCGCCTGCCAATATGTAAACCGTGAGTTTCTGGGTTCGTACCCAGCCTCGCCCTTTCTTCCCAGTTTGACGAAAAAATCGAACTGAATGTCAAAGTCATTCGGATGAGACTATAAACCTACGCCCCCTGTGCGAACGCACACAGAATATCTTGCGCACACGTTAAAACCCCGTTCCGCCTTTCGGAAGAGCAGGCCATCGTGTGCTGGTAGGAGCGGATGACAAAATTATATTTAAAAAACCCAGCATGCACACAGGTGTCGTGTTTAGACACCATCCCCAAGGAAAAATTGGGGAGTTGGAGTCCCAGGGCGGCTCGGGGCTGTATATGGCAACGTTCTGGTGGCTCTGCGACGGTACTGGAACCATTCGTATCGGTCATTACATTTCCAATGATTCATTCCAGTGCCGTGGAGAGGGGGGGGGGGGGTCTGCTGCATGGGTAGCAGCTCGCCCTCCATATTACCTACCCAGGCTTTGCGCTCTAAAGACTAGAGCGCAACTCCATAGCCTTCCTTCTGATGTTGCCTACTCATAATTGTGACTTATTATATTTTTTAATCTTTTTTTTCATACCACTTTATGTCACAGCAGATTCCTCTGCGTGAAATTTGGGCTGCTCTCCCCGGGGAGAGCGCGTCGCCACAGGAGCAGCGCCACCAATTTTTTTCTTATACTGTCTGCAACTGTATTTATTACACTATCAGAGTGAATTTTTTCTTCAGAATTTTGCCAGGGGCAACTCTCTTGTTGCCGTGTGTTCTTTTACGTACGCTCAATAATGATGTGTTTAATACACGGGATTTCGGTTTATCGTCTCATTCGAAAGATTAGTACCCAGACCACCACTCATGATTTAATAGATGGGGGAAAAGTTTGGGGCTCAAACGGGATTCGAACCATCGCACACTTCGACCAGGACTTTTCGCTTTCTAGACATGCGCGTTACCTCTAGACCACCGATCCTCTTCTCTCCCCTTAACGCAAAAAAAAAAATGTATGCCAGCGCTTTCCCATGAGACTTTGGCAACTAGCATTAGAATCTTCTTTACAGATGCCTTCCTCTACCCCTCTCCCCCCCCCCCCCCCCCTACATACACACGAGTGAGCATCTGTACGCGCGCGTGCGCACGCACACACACACACATCACGCGCGCAAGCGCGCGTGCACACACGCACGCATGCACGCACACGCATGCACGCACGCACGCACACACGCGCTTCGTGCGCACACACACACAACACACACACACACACACACACACACACACACACACACACACACACACACACACACACACACACACATATATATATATATATACACACACACCAAGGGCTAAGGGAAACAACTGCCTCGAATCAAGTTTTTTTGTTCACTTCCCTATTCTCCCTTGCATTGTGTGGCCACCCTCCCGCTTGAATGTTTATATAAATATTTTCATTTTCATTTTCATACCACTTTAAGTCACAGTAGATTTCTCTGCGTGAAATTTGGGCCACTCACCCGGGGAGAGCACACCGCCACAAGAGCAGCGCCACCCATCAGTTTTTCTTTTCCTGTCTTCGACTGTATTATTTTGTTTTCCTATCAGAGTGGCTTTTTATTTCTACAGAATTTTGCCAGGGACAACTCTCTTGTTGCCGTGAGTTCCTAACACACGGGACGTCGGTTTATCGTCTCATCCGAAAGGCTAGCACCCAGACCGCTACTCAGACAGACAGACAGACAGACAGAAACAGAGACAGGGACAGAAGGCAGACAAAAAAACCCCACCCTGAGACAAACACATAAACAGAATGATAGACAGCAACCAGCCAGAAGGACAGACACACAGACGAACGGAAAGATATACAGACACAGACAAATATACAGACAGACAGACAGACAGGCAGACAGACACACAGACAGACAGCAGACAGACAGACAGACAGGCAGACAGACAGACAAACTGACAAACAGACCGAGGGCAGATGATCACGGTTTGAGAAAGTACATCCTCTCCAAAATGCACCTGCAATAACACAGCGTTCATTGAAAAGTGAGGAAGAGGAGGAGGAGGAGGAGGAGAAGAAGAAGAAGAAGAAGAAGAAGAAGAAGAAGAAGAAGAAGAAGAAGAGAGAAGAAGAAGAAGAAGAGAAGAAGAAAAAGAAGAAGAAGAAGAAGAAGAAGAAGAAGAAGAAGAAGAAGAAGGAAGAGAAGAGGAAACAACAACAACAACAACAACAAGAAGAAGAAGAAGAAGAGAAGAAGTAAAGAAGAAGAAGAAGAAGAAGAAGAGGGAAGGAGGAGGAGGAGGAGGAGGAGGAGAGGAGGGAGGAGAGGAGGAGGAGGAGGAGGAGAGGAGGAAAAAGGAACGAAGAGAAGAAAGGAACAATAAGAAAGGGGGGGGGGTGTGAAGGTGGAAACCGAACCGACAAGGTCTCTGGAAGTCAGTGGTCAGTTTTGTCCTTTACTTCCTGTGGTAATAGGAAGAAGAATGAGAATGTGGAGGAGGGTGGCAACTGAGTTTGTGTGTGTAGTGTGTGTGTGGTGTGTGTGTGTGTGTGTGTGTGTGTGTGTGTGTGTGTGTGTGTGTGTGTGTGTTGTGTGTGTGTGTGTGTGGTTGTGTGTGGGGTGTGTGGTGTGTGTGTGTGTGTGTGAGAGAGGTGTGTGTGTGTGTGTGTGAATGTGTGTGCGTGTATGTGCGTGTGTGTGTGTGTGTGTGTGTGTGTGTGTGCGCGCCGCGTGTGTACGCGCGCGCGTGATCCCGCCCATTCTCCCTCTCTTTGGAGTGTGTTTGTAATGAATTGGGGCGTGTGTGTGCTTCTGCGAGAAACTCATTGGAAAAGGTCTTTACTTTAACAAATTGATGGCAACTAGAGATCTGACATTTCTAAATTAACTTTTTAAAAAAAGATTTCTGGAAAGGGGAAGAGTAGTTCCTTTAGAGGTTTCACACGTTTAGCCCTGATTTCTGTAATATTTTTTTTGTTTTTAGAAACGAGCAAGTGCATTTCGCGTTTTATGCGCCAGACACATTTTGCTGAGAGGGTTGAAAGCGAGGGAAATAGCATGGCTATGAAGTCTTTTTTCAAAACGCCATACCCAAGTAGGTCACATGGCAGGTGCTGTGTGATACTTTGACAAGAGTAGCAATAGAAATGGAAAACTTTCTATTTTGTTTTTGCAGCCTCATCTTCAGTGGCGTTCCTATCCTGCTGTTCCCACGCCGCTCAGTTCATTCTCTCCCTCCCAGCCATGGTCAGGTTGGTTAGGCCACACCCCAGGGTCGAAAATCCATAGGGATAAAATTAATGTCAGGCCGGCGTGGGGTCACCAGCCAAAAGGGGCTCTGCACTGCCGGTGAGTCACTTTGGTGGTGCTCAGTCGTGGTGCCTGTTTCTGAACTAATACACACAATGTACCATCTACTAAGCCCCTACGAGCGACAGTATTAGCTTAGTAATAGCCAGACTGAGTGAGTTGCCCACTTGGGGTGGCAACCATCACAGCGTTCCTCCAACGACCTTCAAGTGTAAACCTGCAACCCCGAAGGCACAAACTCACCACAGGCACGTAAGCGTATGGAGAAACCGGAACTGGGTCACCATGAGACCAGAGCAACCAGGACCACCGAATCAGAGACATGATATGGTTGTTGTATTTTTATTATTGCCTGATGATCAGTGACGATGAATATGGTGTAGTTTCTAAGCTATGGAAGGGGACCTGCATGGAGACTACATGACAGGGCTGTACTCTACGCTTTCTGTCATGATACGGCGTCCACACGGGCCCGAGAGATACAGACACCTGCAGTGTTGGTCAGCTAACTTGAGCAACATTCTCAAAATTGAATCCGTAAAGGGAATAAAGCTCGGCAGTGTGGTCCCAGTCCTCCCAGTAAGCCCATAGCAAACTCACTCTTGGTAGGAGGTGGCTGGAGTTCGAAAAAAATCCCCATGCCTCTTATGGGATTCGAACCCGCGATCTTCCATTCCGAAACCCAACAGAAAACTTGTTTGCTGATTAATTCCATGGTATTAAAACAAGAGGAGTGTGTCTCTAAGGCTCAGCGTCTGGAATGCAATAATAACACATACGATAAGAACAGCAGCGTAACAACAGCAACAGCAAAAACAGGCAGCGGAACAGCTGTCAATTCCCCCCATGGTGTTAAACTGATGGGGAGGTATTGTCTCCAAAGCCCAGCACCTGAAAGTGCAACGACAAACAAAAGAAAACAGAGCAGACAGAGCAAGTGGCCTTTACTTGTAGTGGGTTAAAAAGCCAGAAAATATTTCTCTCATAGCCCCCACCCCCACCCCCCACCCCCCATCCCCACCCTGTAAGGCACTTAACGCTAGTGCAACGTATTTTCACTCATATGACAGACAACAAGAGTTGCTGTTTGAGCCTTCGAAGACGACGACGACGACGAAGAAGAAGAAGAAAAGTGCAGTCTTCTCTTTAAGATCTTAGTTAACGACAAATGTTGCTAGTGTTTTAACCTAATCGATAACCTGTGTTTAACAGTTTCTTCCAAAATTGAGCAAACAATAGACAAAGATACCAATGGCAAGAATATCACTTTTTGGGTGGCTTTATTCAGTGTCATCGGGCCACATGAAGACCTCCTGACTTTGACGCAAGCTGAAGTGATACGGACCCGTCGCACAAACATCCCTTCTGGCCAAGACTGTCCTACAGGGAACAGCACAAGGAGGGCGACGAAGAGGCAGACGGAGAAAACGATGGGAATACAGCATCAGTTCACGAAAGGGTCAACACTGACTCAACTTTTTTTTTTTAAATCAAGGTGATGGAAAGTGCGTGCGTGCGTGCGTGCGTGCGTGCGTGCGTGCGTGCGTGTGTGTGTTGTGTGTGTGTGGCGCGCGCGTGCGTATGTGCGTGCGCGTGTGTGTATGTGTGTGTGTTTGCACAAAGTGGCAAAATGACCTAAGATTTGATTTTATTTAACACCCTTAAATGTTAAATTACAAATTACATATCTAAATAGTTTAATAAATGGTAAAATAAGTCAAAGATTTGTTTATTTGGTTTATAGGCATATTAGACAAAAGTATATCAGTGAGAATTAAATCTAATAAAAATACTCTTGACTATGGCCTAGATTTCAAACATTCCATTGTCTAAATATATGTTTTTCTTGTATTTTGATTTTGCTTTGATCATATTCGAAAATCCGATTTAAGACTTTAGATTGAATCTGCAAAGCAATTTTTATGAGACGAAAACGATAACAGTTCATTTATTTTCTCCCCAGGGGGTTAAAAGTTAGCAGAAAGAGAAACCAGAGAAAGATAATTCTCTGTAGCTTTAGGGCAGAGAAGAGAGAGGAGAGAGAGAGAGAGAGAGAGAGAGAGAGAGAGAGAGAGAGAGAGAGAGAGAGAGAGAGAGAAGAGAGAGAGAGAGAGAGAGAGAGAGAGAGAGAGAGAGAGAGAGATTTATTTATTTATTCTTTTATATCGAGGATAACAGAATAAGCAATCATGTGCTTTTTTTCATCCGGTCCCCGTGTGTATGCAGTTTTGTAAATATTGTCATCTGTTCCCACCGGCACACGATGGCCTACTCTTACGAAAAGCGGAGAGAGAGAGAGAGAGAGAGAGAGAGAGAGAGAGAGAGAGAGAGAGAGAGAGAGAGGAGAGAGAGAGAGAGAGAGAGAGAGAGAGAGAGAGAGAGAGAGAGAGAGAGAGAGAGAAGAGAGAGAGAGAGACTGAGAGAGAGAGGGCACAAAGAGAGAGAGAGAGGCAAGAGAGAGAGAGGGGGGCACAGAGAGAGAGGGGGGGCACAGAGAGAGAGAGAGGGGGGCACAGAGAGAGAGAGGGGGGGCACAAGAGAGAGAGGGGGGGCACAGAGAGAGAGAGAGAGAGAGAAGAGAGAGGGCACAAAGAGAGAGAGGGCACAGAG
>CM060318.1:42698690-42703690 GCA_030674155.1 Stramonita haemastoma
GAGAAGATTCGCAGATTTACAACAGCAGCTTGCTGAATATCTATTAGTTTTCCACAGATTCACGGTGGGCTAAATTATTTCTGCTTACTTTGGACACTTGAACACACACAAACGCACATTCAATTAAAAGTCCCGATACCGTCCCTCAACACAAACAAGCAAACGCGCACGTACGCACGCACACACACATACGCACACTAACATACACACGCACGCACGCATGCACGCACGCACACACAAGCGCGCGCATACACATACATAAACACACTCATTCACTCTCTGTCTGTCTGTCTGTCTGTCTGTCTGTCTCTCACCCACCCACCCACACATTCATTTTCTCTCTGTCTGTCTGTATATCTCTCCCCTCTCTCTCTCTCTCTCTCTCTCTCTCTCTCTCTCTCTCTCTCTCTCTCTCTCTCTCTCTTCCTCTCTCTCCCCCCCTCTCTCTCTCTCTCTCCTCCCCTCTGGTCAAATAGTTCAGACTAAGTATTAGGACTCTTGCCACCATAATTACGCAGACAGGGGTATTTCTTTGACGGAAACTAAAAGTTCTGCTCCTTCTAAATCAAACTGCTTGTTTCTTCAGTATACCACAAAGAATCAGGCTTGAGATGCAGACTGGTGTGAAAATAACAAGATAAGTGTAAGTCTGATCTTGAAGATTTGTCACGCTTACTGTCGGAATTGTTCTGTTAGACAGAAGTGGTGGAAGATTCAGTTTAACAAGAGCATACATACTCGCGTGCACGTATGCACACATGCATACGGATAGCAACTCAAGCGCTCAGATACAAGCACACAGGTACGCATGATCACGTGCATGCATGCGCACATGCACACGACCACACATGCATGTACAACCTGCGCACATGAATAAATCCTCACCCATCAACCCAATATCATCAACCACAACCAGCCTGAACCCCCCTCCCCCACCCCACACACATATGCACACATGCATACATGCACACACGCGCACACGCACGCACGCACACTCATATACACATTTACAAATACATACACGCACGCACACACACATACGCACTTACGCACGCGCGCGCCACACACACACACACCATTCAAATCTGTGAAAAGGTAAAAGCACATTCGCACTCGTATTGTGTGCATACACAAAGACTAACACAGAAACACACACACGCACACAGAAACACAGAAGCACAGAAATACACACACACAAAACAAACACACACACACACACACACACACACAACACACACACAACACACACACACACCACGCACACAGCACACACATGACTCACACACCTACACACACATATTCACACACACACACTCACACACACACACACACACACACACACACACACACACACACAACACACACACACACACACACACACACACACACACACACGCACGCACACTGGGCTGTTAGGCTTTAAACAAAATGCTAGAGCAATTTTTTGGTAGACTTCTTTTTTTTTTGAAATATACAAAATCATTTCACGAATATGAGAAAAGCACTTTCCATCAGATTGCAGTGGCTACTCACCATATTTGTTTACTATAACTTCGCCTCCCCTCTGTTTGCCTCTTGCCTGTCCACAATGCTACCACAGTCAGCAAACTCATAAAAAAAATTATGTGCAAATAACAAAGGAGCAATAAGAAAACCTTGTGGGAGGCCCATATTGATACATGTAGAGGCAGATAGTTCCAAACTTTTTTTCAAGGTAACATTAATTCTTCCTGTTAGAAAAGAGTTTTCTGCTGGTAAAGTTGGCTGACTGGACAGTAGCTTTTAACTATTGCAATGACTTCCATGTAACGTGCAATCAGAAGCTTTTTCAACATCTAACAACATCAATCAAAAGTTTGGTTTAAAAAAAACTGTATCCTGCAAGCACAACATAAATAGCAGGGTTGTGTGTGTGTGTGTGTGTGTGTGTGTGTGTGTGTGTGTGTGTGTGTGTGTGTGTGTGTGTGTGTGTGTGTGTGTGTGTGTGTGTGTGTGTGTGTATGTGTGTGTGTGCGTGTGTGTGTGTGTGTGTGTGTGTGTGTGTGTGTGTGTGTGTGTATGTGTGTGTGTGTGTGTGTGTGTGTGTGTGTGGTGTGTGTGTGCGTGCGTGTAAAAGTGTATGAAATGTATATTTCATTCATAATTTTGGTAAAAAGTAGCTGGAGACATCAGTTGATAAATATATGTTGCACCCTTTAAGATTACAAGAAATTGAGAAAGGATTAAAAAAAAAAATAATGCCAAGCTTTTAAGAACTTCTTTCTTACAAGAATTCTGAAAACCTGACAATTAAACAGCCACACAGAAATAGAGATCAGATTTCTTTTTCATCCAAAAAGGTGGAACAGGTTTTAACGTGTGTGCAACATACTCTGCGTGCGTTCACACACGGAGCCTTGGTTTAGAGTCCCATCTGAAGGACTTTCAGGGCAATGGAGTAGGTACGGATGTTAACTCTAGGGGGGGGGGGATCCGCTTGAAGGGGCATATTGGAGATGGCTTGAACCTGGGGTCAAACCCAGGCCGTCAGATCGTGAGAGCGAAGAGCAAAAAGTTAACCATCAGGTTATCCCGTCCAGGTTAATTAAGCAAACATTAGTACACATTTACCTTTACCTTTTAGTACTTGTCTTTCAAAGAAAGACTCCCAAGCTTCTTGATATACATTTTTCTTTAACACCAGAGAGCTACAGTTTTACATCTCCAGAGTAAAAAAAAAAAAAAGAAAAAAAAAAAAAAAAAAAAAAAAGGTTAAGGTGTCCGATAACCTGTGTGGTCGTTGGGGAGCCAGGCGTCAGAAACCACAGCTTCTCCAGGGGCCAGAATGTTGAGTGCGGCGCCCATGTCCTCTCCCTCGATGCTTAGCCTTCTCTGACCCTAAAGAGGACAGGTACCCATTTACGTCTGGATGAATAGGGGGACTGTACTGAAGCCAAGGGGCGCAAACCGTCACCCATCCACTTGGTAATCACGCTCAATGCTGCTTAACTTTAGCTTGGGAAAGCGAGCGCTCTGACCACTGAGCTATCCCGTAGATCTCTACCCTCTGTTGAATCCCCAGCGGGACTTTGTCCTTGGTTTTCCCTTTGGATCTAGCTTCCCCCCCCCTCCCCCCCGTCTACCCGTCTTGGGACCCCAGCGTTTCTTTTTTGTTATTTTTGCTGTGTCTTAGGCATGCTGATTTGGAAAAAAGGATGAAAAAAAAAATTCTCTTTCTTGTGATCACAAAACATCATAAACATAATTACTCTGGACAGCTGCATAATGCTTATTTGCCAAAAAAAATGCATTTTTCAAGACGCCACTTGAATTCAACTGGCTAATCTCTCTCTCTTCCTCTCCTCTCTCTCTCTCTCTTCTCTCTCTCTCTCTCTCTCTCTCTCTCTCTCTCTCTCTCTCTCTCTCTCTCTCTCTCTCTCTCTCTCTCTCTCAGGTCCGCTTTTCTTTGACTTTCTCATAATCATTTCTGGCATCTTCCTTCCTATGTTTTGCATACGCTAATGCACTATCCCGCGTGTGCTCTCCCCCCCCCCCCCCCTCCCATACACACACGCACACCACATACACACACGCACACACGCACACACGCACACAATACACACATACACACACACACAAACACACACACACACACACACACACACACACACACACCACACACACACACACACACACACACACACACACTCATAATGGTAAATAGACGTTAAACTGATGAGAACAGCAACTGTATGCAAAATTAACACTTGGTACATAATTAACTTTTCCCTTTCTAAATCAATCAGCTGTTATATTTACTCAGTATATGGACTTTGAACGTAATCAAACAAACCCAATATATCAAGTGACATACAGCATGATTGATTATTAAGTTTAGAATGCATCGAACTTCATCTGTGCTCTCTGCCATAGGGACTGTCATTCCCGTGTGGGACTGGCCAGCCACAACTGACGCTGCACCAGAATTAACACCTAGAGCGCAACTCCGTAGCCTTCCGAGACTGAGGGCTGCCAACAGAGCTTTAACTTGCGCTTCGTGGAATCGTTCTTGTCTTTCCAGACAATTGTGGGTTTGGACACTATTTATCTATTTTGTTTATTTATATCACTTTATGTCACAGCAGATTTCTCTGCGTGAAATTCGGGATGCTCTCCCCGGGGAGAGAGCGCGTCGCCACAAGTGCAGCGCCTACCCATTTTTTTTCCCTTTTTCCTGTCTGCAACTGTATTTATTTCCCTATCAGAGTGGCTTTTTTCGACAGAATTTTGCCAGGGTCAACCCTCTTGTTGCCGTGGGTTCTTTTACGTGCGCTGAAAAAATGATGTGTAACACACGGGACCTCGGTTTATCGTCTCATCCGAAAGACATAGCGCAGACAGATATCTTTGCTGACCTGGACAGGTTTCTATCATCCCCGAACAGTTGCCGCCCCTTTATGAACCCATTTCTAACACGTGCCCCAAAACGTCTGTTCCCTGGTGTCAACACCAGCCCACTAGTGTGGTGTGAGCAAAGCCAATAGTGACAAGCTGACCATCCGTCCATGGGGTCAGCCCTTCCCTTTCCGGGCTGTGCAGTTTGTTTAACACCCCAGGAACTGACCGATGGTGTGGCATTCAGCCATTATCTCCTAGCGCTTACTCTGTGGCCCGAATGGTAGACCATCTTATTAATAATAATAACGACATTGATAATGTATGGAATTTATATAGTGCTAAATCTTGTAAAGCAAACAAAATTAATCAAAGCGCTTACACAGATCTTCTATTTTGTTTCACAGATCTTCCATTTTGTTTCACAGATCTTCCATTTTGTTTCACAGATCTTCCATTTTGTTTCACAGATCTTCCATTTTGTTTCACAGATCTTCCATTTTGTTTCACAGATCTTCCATTTTGTTTCACAGATCTTCCATTTTGTTTCACAGATCTTCCATTTTGTTTCACAGATCTTCCATTTTGTTTCACAGATCTTCCATTTTGTTTCACAGATCTTCCAT
>CM060318.1:42724272-42726772 GCA_030674155.1 Stramonita haemastoma
TGAACGTAGTCTTATTAGAATCCAGGGAAGTAATACTACTAGGTGATTTTAATATTGATCTAACAAATATAAATAATGCATGGACGCAAATTACTAATTCATTCAACCTTCACCAACTAGTTAGTTTACCCACGAGAGTCACACAAAACTCAAGCACAATAATTGATCACATCTACGTATCAAATCCTAAAAACATCATAGAAACATGTGTCCCTGTCTATAACTGCAGTGATCACTACCCAGTATGTACTACATGGTCAAAAAAAGGAACAAAAATTCCCAAACCTGGCCATAAAAACATAACATATCGTTCCTTTGCAAAATTTAATGAAAAGCTTTTCCTTCTTGAACTAAGTAACTCAATGCTCTCAGAAACATTCAACATTACTGATCCAGACTCGGCCATCGAGTTTTGGATAAAAACTTTCACTGAAATTTACAATAAACATGCTCCACTTAAAACCATAAGGGTCAAACATGTCCCCAAACCGCCTTGGCTCACAAAAGAACTAGAAGAAGCATGCTATCTTAGAGATTTCTTAAAAAACATAAATACCATGAAGAGTCAAAAAGATTACGAAACGCCATAAACTCACAGAAACGTCGAGAAAAAAAGAAATATTTCCAAGATTTACTATCTTCCAAACAAAACTCAAAAATCATTTGGAGGGCCATTAATCAAATAACAAACAAACAATCATCTTCCAAATCAAATGTAATCAAAGATGTTACTGCTGAACAACTCAACAATCACTTCATAAACGTTTCTACTAATGTTGTAAGCAATGACAATTCAAAATCCAATAACCTAAACACATTAAAACAATACTGCCAAGAAAAGCATATTCCCTCAAAACTCCACATACCATTTATTTCTGTTTTTGAGGTCCATAATTACATGATTCACCTCAAACAGTCAAGGACACGAGGTCTTGATGGAATAGACAGCAAAATTCTAAAACTTTCAGCTCCAGTTATCACAGACACTCTCACATATATATATAACCAATGTCTTGAAAAGAACTATTTTCCCAATGCCTTCAAAACTGCTAAAGTGATCCCCATCTACAAATCTGGTGACACTTCAGATCCCTCAAATTATAGGCCAATCTCTATTATATCCCTTCTTTCAAAACCCCTGGAAAAACATATAAATAAACACTTAGTCAGTCATATAGAAACTAACAACCTACTCCACCCTAATCAGTCAGGATTCAGACAAAATCACTCGTGTCATACTGCACTGACTAGTCTCATAGACAATTGGCTAACAAACATTAATGAAAATAAATTTTGTGGAGTATTATTTGTAGATTTCAAAAAAGCATTTGATACAATTGACCACACACTTCTCATCAGAAAGCTAGACCTATACAATATATCGTCAAATAGTCTAGAACTACTTGCTTCTTATCTCAAGAACAGACAACAGTGTGTTTCAACAACTACATCCACATCCAATCTAAAACCCATCCATTACGGAGTACCACAGGGATCTATACTAGGACCAATTCTCTTTTCTTTATACATAAATGACCTTCCTCCACATATTGCATCCAAATGTGAACTATTTGCTGATGACACAACCATACATACAAGCCATAATGACATTGACTCTCTTGCAACCATATTACAACAAAGCTGTAATGATCTTGTCAAATGGACAGATCTGAACCACATGTCTATTCACCCCCAAAAAACAAAATGCATGCTTATCACCACCAGACAAAAGCGACAAAATTTACCTCATAATGAGTTTCCAATACATATAAAAAAGGAAGCAATCGAACAAACCTCTCATCACAAAGTTCTAGGAGTGACAATTGATGAAAATCTCAGCTGGATCTACCACATATCTCACCTATGCAAATACTTGTCCCAAAGAGTATACCAGTTGACTAAAATTAAAACACTTCCTTGACTACCATTCAAGGAAATTATTCTTTCAAGCTTATATACAATCCTCAATAGACTATGCCTCAACCCTATGGGATTCTGCCAGTGCAAACACTATGAAACCCTTATCAAGTCTGTATAAACGTGCTCTCAAAATTATCCTCCTGAAGAAAACAACATTACTTGACGTGGATTATACTCAGTTAAGTATTCTCCCCCTACAACAAAGACTAAAATATAACAAGGGCATCCTGATGTTTAAGATAATGGCAGGAGCTGTCCCCACATCCTTAAGAGATAAGTTCCCAATGAATCGTTCCAGAAATACTGAAAAGCCAAGTATCCCAATCCCAAGAATAGACTTGTTCAAGTCCAGTTTACTATACTCAGGCCCTGTACTGTGGAACTCCCTTCCCGATTCAATTAAACAGCACCAATCATTGTCGACCTTCAAAAATCACCTAATGCACTTGATGCATCAAAACTAATGAACCAGTACTCATCCTGTTGGCTATATATAATTATCCCCCTTTCTCTCTCTTCTTCTGTGTGTGTGTGTGTGTGTGTGTGTGTGTGTGTGTGTGTGTGTGTGTGTGTGTGTGTG
>CM060318.1:42744272-42764272 GCA_030674155.1 Stramonita haemastoma
GAGACGCTTCGCATTTTCTTTTGTTTTTTCTTCTTCTTCTTCTTCTTCTTCTTCGCAATTCTTCTTCTTCTTCTTCTTCTTCTTCTTCTTCTTCTTCTTCTTCTTCTTCTTCTTCTTCTTCTTCTTCTTCCTTCTTCTTCGCATTCTTCTTCGCAATTCTTCTTCTTCTTCTTCTTCTTCTTCTTCTTCTTCTTCTTCATCTCTTCTTCTTCTTTCTTCTTCTTCGCATTCTTCTTCTTTCGCAATTCTTCTTCTTGCATTCCTCAATTCTTTCTTCGCAATCTTCCTTCTTTCTTTGCAATTCTTCTTCTTTCTTCCTTCTTCTTCTTCTTCTTTTTCTTCTTCTTCTTCTTCCAATTCTTCTTCTTCTTTTTCCCTTCTTCGCAATTCTTCCTTCGCAATTCTTCTTTCTTCTTGCAATTCTTCTTCTTCTTCTTCGCAATTCTTCTCTCTTGCATTCTTCTTCGCATTCTTCTTCTTCTTCTTCTTCTTCTTCTTCTTCTTCTTTCTTTTCTTCTTCTTCTTCTCTTCTTCTTCTTCTTTCTTCGCAATTCTTCTTCTTCTTCAATTCTTCTTCTTCTTCTTCGCAATTCTTCTTCGCAATTCTTCTTCGCAATTCTCTCTTTCTTCTTCTTCTTCTTCTTCTTCTTCTTCTTCGCATTCTTCTTCTTTCTTCTTCTTCTTCTTCTTTCTTTTCTTCTTCTTCTTCTTCATTCTTCTCTTCTTCTTCTTCTTCTTCTCGCAATTCTTCTTCTTCTTCTTCTTCTTCTTCTTCTTCTTCTTCCTCTTCTTCTTTCTTTCTTTCTTCTTCTTCTTCTTCTTCTTCTTCTTCTTCGTTCTTCTTCTTTCTTCATCGTCGTCGTCGTCAAATGCCCAGACAGCAACAACTATTGTTGTCTGTCATATTATATGAGCGAAAATGCGTCACGCTGCTGTTAAGCGTCTGACAGATAAGTCAGGTCCAGTGTATCCAAACTTGGACGCAGGATAGAATTGTTTTGTTTTTATGATGTTTTTTGTTTTGTTTTGTCTTCTTGATGTTTTCTTCTATTTCTTTGTTTCAGGAAATGGCTGGAGTTTGGTTTTTTTGGTCAAATTTTGTTGTTGGTGTTTTCTGTTAAGATCAATGTATCGTGCAACATGTACCAAGACTGTTCTTTTTGTCAGCTTTTTTTGGAAGCTGAATATTCAGGAAATGTTAATTGTACTTACTACCATTCGCTATTTCGTGTAGTCATTCTTGGTTTAAAAGTAGTATTTTGATACTCTTATATATAAATGCTCTGATACTGGCAATGAACCAGTTAAGCCATTTGAAATGGAGATGAGATGCTTCCACAATCTGTTTGGAATCTCGTACATAGATCACATAACCACTGAGGAAGTGAAAAAAAGAATTTAAATCGCCATTAAGCCATACGATTAACTCCTGGCACATCACATGAACATCAGACTGCCAAGACTGTCCAACAGGGACCAGTAAACGGAAATAGATTAAGAACCAGACAGAGAAAACGATGGGAAGACAACATCAGAGTGGACTGGCCTTGAGGAGAACGACATACTGCGGAAAGCTGAAAATCGCGAGGAATGCAGGAAGCTGGTTGCAAAATCTTCAGTGGTGCCCCAACAGTCAACCAGGTAACGTTCTTGTGGCGGTGCACTGTCACTATGGAGAACAGCTCGAATTTTACGGAGAGAAATCTGCCGTGAATGTAAATTAAAATGGTACACACCACAACACAATACAGTCCAATACAAGACAAGACAAGACCAAAAAAAGTCCAAACCAATCATATAAAGTACAGCCCCACTGATCATAGAAGCCATGTCAGTGATGTCATTTCGTCGATGGTTAAACAAAAAAAACCCACCTGAGATTAAAACTGCAGCAACGTACATATCAGAAACACCAACACTAAAACCAACTCTTGTGTACTTCCTTATATCAATGCCCTAGCCAACCATATGGGTCAATCCAGGACTGTCACCGCGTTGTGGAAAAAGGACATTTAAGACATTTAAAACAATATTTCAAAAAAATAACCCAACTCCTTTGACTCCAAAATTAACCCTATTCGTGCATGCACGTTAAATCCCACTTTAGCTTTCAATGAAGACTACACCATCACGTCCCAGTAAGAACGGATGATCATATAAAACTACATCCACACCCATACCATGGTTAGACATCATCTCGGAAGACGGAATGTGGCATCCTTCATGATGAGAGAGCTTGACGTATTCAAAACCCACATCAATACAGACTCTGAAAGTTTCAGGCGAGGAAGGAAAGCAATTTTGATCAGAGCACATCTCAAACATTGCACCAGTGTTGGGTTGTTTCCCATGAAATGTTTCTTGTTTAGTTGTGTTTTTTTTCTGTATTGCTGTAACACTCTGGATGTGTGTGTATGTGTGTGTGTGGTGTGTGTGTGTGTGTGTGTGTGTGTGTGTGTGTGTGTGTGTGTGTGTGTGTGTGTGTTGTGTGTGGTGTGTGTGTGTGTGTGTGTGTGTGTGTGTGTGTGTGTGAATCTGCGTGTGTAAGTGTGTGTGTGATATTTTTTATAACTGTTTTCTTTTTTATATTCATTTGTGTATGTGTGTGTGCGCACGTGTGTTTTGTGTGTGTGTGTGTGTGTGTGTGTGTGTGTGTGTGTAAAAAGTTTTAAGCTCTTTCGAATACGTTTATTTTGCTGCTTCCAATTGCTGAAGATAGGGGAATGTAGTATGCAGGAGAGAAACTCTGTGTGTGTGTGTGTGTGTGTGTGTGTGTGTGTGTGTGTGTGTGTGTGTGTGTGTGTGTGTGTGTGTGTGTGTGAGACAGACAGACAGACAGACAGACAGACCGACCGACAGACAGACAGACAGACAGACAGACAGACAGACAGACAGACAGACAGACAGACAGACAGAGGATTTAAGCTCTTTTGGAGAAGTTTATATTTTGTTTCTTTCAATTGCTGAAGATATGTGTATCTAGAGCATGCAAGAGAGAAACGCGTGTGTGTGTGTGTGTGTGTGTGTGTGTGTGTGTGTGTGTGTGTGTGTGTGTGTGTGTGTGTGTGTGTGTGTGTGTGTGTGTGTGTGTGTGTGTGGGTGTGTGTGTGTGTGTGTGTGTGTGTGGTGTATGTGTGTGTGTGAATTTGCAGTAACAATTGCAAAAAATACGAAACTTCATACACACGAGGACTAGACGTAAAATAGCACTTGAGTGCTTATTCCATCATCCTCGAAATAAAAGAATAAAATAAATTTTAAAGATAAAATAAACACACACACACACACGCACGCACGCAGGCACGCACGCGCGCGCGCACGCACGCACGCACGCACGCACGCACGCACGCACGCACACACACACACACACACACACACACACACACAAACAAAAACACAACACACAGAGGCTGAGAAAGAGTAAGACAAAGAAATCTTCCAAAAATTGATAACGAGTGTTATATATCTGTAAGTTCTTACCAGTGTATATCCAACTGAGCATTAATTTGCTTCATTTTCTTGCAATAGATATCAACAAACGGTACTGATCACATTCGGGATTCAGTATTCTTGTAGGATCAGCTTTCCCTATCATTTCTATTATCATTTTTAGTGCCAGTTCAGTTTTTTCATCCCAGCGGATTGTATAGGAGACACTATATCCGAAAAGAAAAAGAAGTCTAAGACGTCTACACTCCTATTTAGCAATGTATATACAGCTTATCCTACCTTTTCTACGCTCAGTAAGTCTATCCCTGATTAATTAACTTACTGAAAAAAGGTAGAACTTGCTCGTGACTATACTACTTATATAGATAGTTGATAAGTGAACATATCACATATTGTGTCAAATATGGTTCGGTTTCTCATCAGATGAAGTCTGATAATGACGGATGTTGTTGCCGAATGATTAAGCTCGTTTAACGTCAGCCCCGTGGGTCCATGAAGTCGTGGGTTCAAACCTCGGCAGAGGCGTCTGATAAATTAATGGGAGTGAGGGGGGGGTGTTTCGATATCCCAGGCCAAATCAAGGAGCCGACCTGCCATGGGTTTAATTCCCTGTGTGTGTGTACACGTGTTGAAGCTCAAATGTACATGTTGATTAAAGATCCGGTAGTTCATATCAGGGTCTGTTAGGTTACAGAAACACAAACATACCGAGCATGCATCCTGCACAAAAACTGAGCTGCTCTGAAGTCGGAATGTGTCAGCTGAGACCAGTGAGCAGGACCGCCTCAGATTGACAAGCACAGGAGAAAACAAAACAAGGCACTAGGCATATGTCTTCCTCTCCTTCCGACAGAAAAACACAGAGAAGAGAGGAGAAATCTGACATAGCTGTGAATGTAGCCGAAGCTGTAATGCAATAATGAAGCACCATTTATATCCTCGATCGTTAATGGGAAATCTAGATTAAGTTATTCTGGAACCTCAAAGTAATTTGCCCATGTAAATCCAACATATATCAGCGAAAACATGTGTACCCGTGTGGTTGAAAGGTGTACAATACTAGTTGACATGAATACATACTTATAACTGCCTCAGAGTTAGACAAGAGAAGAATCAGACAAAAACAAAAGATCTTTTAAATGATCAGGTGCGTGTATGTTGTGAGACTAGGCACCCAGCCTAAGGGTTTTTCCTTTCCTCATGTTCCTGCAGTGTTGATTCCAAAACCACTCTGATTACACCTAGGCTGAGGGAGTTTCTTGTCATGAGCTCTCCCATAAATCCTCATTATCGTCTGCTTTGCCGGTCCATTCTGTCATCTCCGCGGATGTTTAGAACGTATTTTTTCCTGAGGGGGAACAGACTGATTAGTCTCTGTTCTTCCTAATCAGAAATCTGGCTATATAGTGTACAGCCAATCTGACTGTGTACCTCATATGCTCACACCTGATTAATTTGGTGAGAAAAAATATATAACTTGCCTGTAGCTGCAGCACTCTGTATAGATAGTTGGAAGGAGAACGTAGCAACTCCTCTTGTGTGGAATATGGTTCTGTTGTTTTTTGTATAAATTGAAGTCTGATACAGCTATCAACGGTGATATATCAACTTGTGGAGGTGTATAATAAGAAAATGTGACTAAGTTTCTTAATGTGGATCTGTTTCCTATGGATCTGTGTCTTGTCATTTGAAATCGGATACAGCTATGAATGTTAACATGCTATCACTAACATGTCCAGTTTTCTACAATTCTTGTATTTGTTCAGTGCTAGTTTCTGTGGCGAATATTTCCCCCCGTTCCTCGGCTTAAGCTCTGAGGTTCACCAATGGTGAGATTTTGCGTATGTGACTATTTTTGCCCATCTTTGGGGATTCTCTGGGGGATAGTTAGGATCAACTGTTCCATAAAACATGTAACAGAAAACTTCAGTCTAGACATAGCGACATACCAGCTTCAGACAGTCTGACCAACCCTACCCTTCTCATGATTCATCAATGTCATTCCTGTTCTGTTGTATTTGCAAAAAAGAGCTTTTTTCCCCAGGGCAAAAGGACTAAGGACAATATTCTTTAAGGACTTAAGAGATGACAATTCTCTCCCACATTGAAGTCGCTGCACTAGACCTTACTTGTCAGCATTTAACGGCAGCGTAACGTATTATTTTTTTGTTTTGTTGCTAATTTAAAAGAACAATAGTTGCTGTCTGAGCGTTCGACAAAGGAGAGCAAAGACCATACACATACACATACAAACACATACACACACACACATCACCAACACACACCACACACACACACACACACACACACACACCACACACACACACACACACACACACATACACACACATCCTTTAAGGTAGCTGTATTCGACTACTGGATGATGTCTAAACATGGCACCAATGTGTATGTCGCTTTGTTTTATGTCATCCATTCTAACTGGCACACAATGGCCTAACTTTTTCAAAGGTGGAATTAATGTATGATTGTACATGGGACCTCGGTTTGTAGTTTCATCAGAAAGACTTTAGGGGATTGGTACTGATGTGAACTCCAGGGGGAAAATCCCCCATAAACACGTACCGGGTTCTCGGTGATGGCTCGAACCCACGCCGCCAGATTGCGAGCTCAACCCTTAACCACTAGGCCATTCCGACCCTGCTTTTGTGTAACCAGAAGCGACTGATACAGATAGGTTATTTCTATCTAATGTTATTGATGATTTGTTGTATAGTCCCTCTTCATTCCCTTCTTTTCATGTTTTCTTGCTACCCATCTTCTCTGTCTCTGTTCTCTGTCTCTGTCTCTGTCTTCTGTCTTCTGTCTGTCTCTCTGTCTGTCTGTCTTGTTCTGTCTGTCTGTCTGTCTGTCTCTCTCTCTCTCTCTCTCTCTCTCTCTCTCTCTCTCTCTCTCCCCTCTCCTGTCTATTCTATATTAACTTTAAAAAAATAATGTAATATATGCTCCAAACTTACGACAACAACAACAGCAAAAACAACACCATATTGGAAATTGAAAATTGTCAAATCTGATTTGTCAATAGCAATGTCTGACAGAAGAAAACGACATGAACAATATCAGGTTTCGGAAACTGACCAGATGTTAGAGGAAAGAAATAAAATGGTTTGAGCTACATGTTTGTGTTGTGTCTGTCTGCCACATTTTGAATTCCATTATCAAATCAGCAAAAAAAATCTTGTATTAGCCATTAGCGTTTACAAAAGAACTAATGACAGGGGTCAACTATTTTCGGCTCTTGTTCTTGTCCCTCTTTGTTATTACATCCAGTCAATACAATATCCACCACCCCCACTCCCACCCCGAAGCCTATTTGCTTCACAGCTGGGGGAGATTTATTCAATCACAACACTTTTTCTTGCTGGATGGCAAGTGTGCATGTCTGCAGGGTTTGTAGGAAACTTGTTTTTCTTGATTCTCGGTTTAAAGTGCGAGGTTCTCTAATGGTGAAACTTTGCCTATGCGACCTTTTTTTTGCATGCCCACCAAGAAGGTAGCCGTATTCGGACTTCGGGATGTATGCTGTGTGTGTTCGTGTTTCCTTAACCCAACAAACGCTGACGTGAACTACGGGATCTTTAACGTGCATATTTTTTTTGCTGCATCATTTGTAACGTGCCCGTCCTGCTGTGTCCAGCCGCTCGACTTCAATCTCCCCGCCACAGCCATATCAGATCTCTTGTCTCATCCTCAAGGTTGGAAGTCTACAGTGGGCCCATCAATATTTAGGCCGCCCTGGGCCACCATCCAGAGGGGACCTGCACTTCTGCTGGATCACTTTGATGGTGTCAGTGGTGCCTATTCTGAGCTAACATACACAGGACCCACTATAAACCCCCTACAAACAACAGTATAACTCAGTCGTGGAGCCAACTGAGTAACTCTACCCCCAGGTGGCGATCACCACAACGTCCTCCACGACCGCCCCCCCCCTCCCGCAACCCCAACCTAAGCTTGACAAAATCACCACGGGCACAGAAGTGTATGGAGAAATGATCTGAGGTCACCATAAGACCAGAGCAACGGGGGCACCGAATCAGAGGCAATTTTTATTATTGCATGATGATCAATGGTAATGAGGATGATGTATGATGCTGCTGTGGAAGTGATCCACTTTGAGACTACTTGACAGGGTTGTACTCTACACTTACTATCATAATATATCCCGGTGTCAACCGGGCCCGAGAAATACAGACACCTGCAGTGCTGGTCAGGTAATTTGAGCAACACTCTCATACCCAGCATATATTATATCCTCGAAGTCCGAATGCGGATATCATTATGGTGGACAAACGGCGCATGCGCAAAATCTCATCATTGTGGACCCGGAGCTCTAAGCCGATGGAGCGAAAACAAATGTATCGTTTCCTGAGGGAAGTAGTCTGATCAGTTTGTGCTCCCGCCCTCTCAGAAGACTAGCTTTATAATGCACAGCCAGTCCGGAGCCTATTTATATAACATTTGCCAATCCCTGATTAATTTACTGTAAAAAGGTATTATTTATCTCACAGAATACCACCCGTGTATATATGATAAGCAAACATCACATTTTTGTATCATCAAATACGATTCTGTTTCCTGTTAATTTGAATTCTGAACATTAAAAATGTTGTGAATGCTAATGCGCTGTCATGTGTAGATATTTCAAAATAAGCAAACATCTGATTTTTTTTATTATCAAATAAATTATGGCTTTGTTTTCTGTTAATTTGAAACATGAATGCTAATATGCTGTCTGGTGAAGATAATTATATAATAAGGAAATTCTTCTAGATATTTTGTTATCGGATATGGCTATGTTTTTGTAATTCAAGATGTAAAAAAGCTATGAATATGGATATCCCATTTGAATTAATTATTACTTGCGTTTGTATGGTGATAGTTTTCCACTGGATAAATAGGCTTACTGACACGGACATTACAGATTAAATCCTAGCTCAGTCATAATAATTATTATTCATATTTCAGTGTCAGTGTGTATGGCCTATCCTATCAATAATGCATCATCAGTATTCGTCTGCAATTGGATCTGTTTTCTGAAAATTGGAGATGATATGTCCAATATTCATCACAACATAAAAAACCCAACAATTCCTTCCCCAATTTTTCTTTCGAAAATTCAATTTCGTATCAAGTTCAGCTTTGTTTTTATTTCACACACAAAAGTCATTGTTATAGTGTGTTTTGGCAAAACTTTTTTTTAAGCCAATGAATGCAGACTGAATACATACGCACGCACACGCACACACACAACACACACACACACACACACACACAAACACACACACACACACACACACACACACACACACACACACACACACACACACACACACACACACACACACTTCACACGGCCCTCGCGTACATAATAACCAGCTGAGATCTGAGAGTTGGTCTCTTTCATCACTTCAGCTGATCATCTTCTTCTCCTTCTCTGATCACAGCACCATTTTCCCTCATCCATTTTCACTCAAGGAAATTGAAACTGTTGGTGTCAGTCAGTCAACAAGCAAAGGTCAAAAAAGGAATCTAATCAACATTATCGATTGGTTGAAAATTAACTGGGCAGCGGAGAAAAAACAATGCTTGGCCTCCTGTTTCGTGTTTGGTTCTCCACCATTCTCAAGTCCAATTTCGGCTGAGAACAAGATCTCCCTGTAGTTGTTGGTTGGTGTTTACAGGAGAAATTGATGGTGGAAGTGAACTGTTTCAGGCTTTTCTTCCAGTCCCTTCCTCGTTGTTGCAATGTAATGAGAAAGGAATTCCCCACACTCCTTTGCTCTGCATCTTGGGACCACTGTTGTAATCACAAATTTCCTCTGCGGGTGGGGCATGCGAGTTTGGCATATCTGCAAGGTGTAGTATCGACAGATTTGAAGATTTTTTTTTTGGTGTCGCTTTGTTTGTATAATGAGTTCTTCTTGCAATTATTCACAAGTAATTGAAGAGCTTGAATTCATTTTTGTTTTTTTGTCCGTTTGCATCTTTCCTGTATGAGATTATCTGTCATTTTGCAGGACTTTGCTAAAAACAAAACAATTCCCTTGTTATTGTAAAGTCTGTTATGCATTTCGCATCAAGGTTTATCACTCACACAAAACTGACATCCACATCACTCGGCCACCGTGCTCTAATGGACGGGGGAAAATATGTGGGTTTTAGATGGAATTCCAAGTTGGGATTGATGGCTTTTTGCACATGTGTGTAACCAGTAAACATTTCTATAGCCTGGTTAATTAGCTTGTTGTCCGGTCACATGTGGCCAGATAGAAGCCCCAAGGAGACATGATAATTATGAGTTGGGGGCTAAAGTTGGCTCTTTCTCAGAGCTGTGTTGCGTCGTGTGTGTGTGTGTGTGTGTGTGTGTGTGTGTGTGTGTGTGTGTGTGTGTGTGTGTGTGTGTGTGTGTGTGTGTGTGTGTGTGTGTTGTGTGTGTGTGTGTGTTGTTATCTATTTATCTATTTATTTATTTATTCTTTTTCTGTCTTTCTTTCTTTTATATCGAGGATAATGGAATAAGCACTCATGTGCTTTTTTACATATAGTCCCCGTGTGTATGCAGTTTTGTAAATTTTGTCATCTGTTCCCACCGGCACACAATTGCCTACTCTTACGAAGAGTGGAACGGGATTTAACGTGTGCGCAAGATGCTCTGCGTGCGTTCGCACACGGTGCCTCGGTTTATAGTCTCACCCGAAGGACTTTTGGGAAGAGTGTGTGTGTGTGTGTGTGTGGTGTGTGTGTGTGTGTGTGTGTGTGTGTGTGTGTGTGTGTGTGTGATGTGTGTGTGTGTGTGTGTGTATGTGTGTGTACGTATACGTGTACGTGTACGTGTACGTGTGTATGTGTGTGTTTGCGTATGTCTGTGCGTGTGTCTGTGCGTGTTGTCTGTGCGCGTGCGCGTGCACACGCCTACACATTCATGTATTATTATGTGTGTATACATATACGAAAATATGTATTTTCATGTGCGTGCATGCATACATGGACACGGATACGGTGTTTGCATACGTGTAATGGGCGGCACTTGCACTCATCCTATAGATCCCACTCCATCAGAATAGATTACTGTGCTGTGCTGTGCTGTGCTGTGTTATGCTGTGCTGTGCTGTGCTGTGCTGTGCTGTGCTGTGCTGTGCTGTGTTATGCTGTGCTGTGCTGTGCTGTGCTATGCTGTGCTGTGCTGTGCTGTGTTATGCTGTGCTGTGCTGTGCTGTGCTGTGTTATGCTGTGCTGTGCTGTGTTATGCTGTGCTGTGCTGTGTTATGCTGTGCTGTGCTGTGCTGTGTTATGCTGTGCTGTGCTGTGCTGCGCTGTGCTATGCTGTGCTGTGCTGTCTACCTCAGGCAACGGTTTTCTGTCAGGCCTCCATTCAGCTAATAAGTGGCTTCTCTCTCCTGCTGGATGCACAAGGTAATAAAGGCGTTGGTGTTCTGTCTTCATCTCTACGTTTATGTGTTTAGTTATTTATTCATTTATTTATTTATGTTATCTATTTTATTCAGATAATAGAATAAGCACTCATGTGCCTTTTTACATCCAATCCCCGTGTGTATCCAGTTTTGTAAATTTTGGCATCCGTTCCTACTGGCACACATGGCCTGCTCTTCTAAAATGTGGAACAGGTTTTAAAGTGTGCGAAAGATGCTCTGTGTGCGTTCGCATATGGGACCTCGGTTTATAGTCGCATCCGAAGGACTTTTGGGGGAGTGCAGTCGGCACTGCTGTTAATTCCAAGGGAAAATATTGCCTTGAACCGGATTCGAACCCGGGTCGGCAGATCACGAGCGCAATGCGCAACGCTCTAACCAGCGAGGCTATCCAGTCCCTACCCCATTCCCCCTCCCACTCCCTGCGTATATAATTATGAGAACCAGGTTTCACTTGTTCTGTTTTATTTGTCTTCTGTTATGGGCTGAATTACTTGGTTCTTGTTGCGAGGCATTGTTTGTAGATGTTTCTTGGAGATCTGTATTGTATACCACTTCAAGTCATGGCAATTTTTTCTGTGTGAAATTTGGGCTGCTCTCCCCGGAAGAGTGCGTCGCCACAAGAACAGCGCCACCCATTATATTTTTCTTTCTCCTGTCTGCAACCATTTGTTTCCCTATCAGAGTGGCTTTTTTCTACATCATTTTTTTCAGGGATTACTCTCTTGTTGCCGTGGGTTTTTTCCACGTGCGGTTAATAATTAGATGTAACATACGGGACCTCAGTTTATCGTCTCATCCGAAAGACTAGCACACCCAGACAACCACTCGTGGTCTAATGGATAGGGAGGCGGGGGACTTCGTGGCTAAACGGGAATCGAACACACTCTTAACGTAACAACCTGCGCTCTCCTTTAAAGGAGTGAAAAATCATCTGAAGTCGAAATATGGCTGCATATATGGCAAGGTACTTAAAAACAGTCATACAGGCAAATTTCTCATTCAGTTTGCAAATTCAATCTGACAGTGATTCCCAGGTGGGATGAGTGAGTCAGAGCGCAGATTCTGGGGTTACACCCAGGATGTTGAGCTGAGGAACGCACAACAACAACAACTCGTCAGATGCCAACATTTTACTTGGTAGGAACAAGTCCATGGTTATGACTCCTCTTTCAATAAATGCCTGGTATAAAGAAGGCTTCTGGCTTATCCAGTTTTTGTTAATAAAATATTAGATTTCGAGTTCCTTATTCAAGACTTTCAAGGGGACGGGATAGCTCAATGGTCAGAGTGCTCGCTTTCCCCCTGTCAAGTTAAGCAGCGTCGAGCGTGGTTACCAATTGGATGGGTGACCGTTTGCGCGCCATGGCTACAGTATAGTTCCCCCAGTTCACTCAGCTGTAAATGGGTACCTACCCTCTTTAGGGTCAGGGAAGGTAAAGCAGCGAGGGAGAGGAAATGGGCGCCACCCTCAATATGCTGGCCCCTAGAGAAGCGGAGGTCTCTGACGTCTCGCTCCCCTACGACCACACAGGTTATGAGACACCTTTACCTTTACCTTTTACCTATTCAAGACTTTATGGCAGGGAACAGTAGATAGAAAGCCAACGTTGTCAGAGTGAGGGGAGAATTCCTCAATAGAAAAAGCCCCTGCAGGAACCAGACACCTTTTCCTGCCCCCCTGCCAGGCAAAACAGAAGATAACTGTATCATAGGGCCATCCCTGACAAAAGCAAATACCATGTCTGAAATGTTGGCTCAAAGTTTGGAAGTGCACTGTTTCCTTACTAACGTCTGTTCCAGGTGTAGGATAAAGGGGTGGGGGGTGGGGGTGCTGCAACTGTTTCCTGGACATACAGAGAAACAAGCCGTGTACACAGTGTAGCCAATGTAGACAGTGCAGACATCAATCGTGCTCTGTAACAGTATCACTGAATCCTCCACAGATCTCCACATCCGACCCCCACCCCCACCCCCCAAACGTGCTTGAGGAGTATTTTGTGACATGTACTGTCCACGGTCTTGCTCAGCATGGGCAGTAAAAGACTGTGGATTCTGACACATGATATCAACTATCAAAGCTTTTAACTGCTCATGGCAGTTCTGCATGCCACACACTTCAAAACTGAACATAATGTAAAGATCCCTTCCATCTCCTATTACATATTGATTTGGAAGGAGTTTCTCTGTTCTTCTGCAGTTTTCCGTTTCCATAGATCCACAGGACCTGGAGGACGATGTCTTTAAAAAACATTGCACACAGGCCAGTCTGCATTCATGGGTTTGAAAGTTTGCACTGGCTCTGGTTTTCTCTCTACAAATCGAACATTTCCTCGTTCCGTCCATCATTATTTTTCTGTTCCATATCCTCTGTTATTCTTTCATTCGTCTCTTCTACCTTCCCAGTTTTCTCTAGTTTCATTCCTTTTCGTTCCATCTTTTCCTGTCAACCATCCCTCTTCTCATCTTGTCTCTCCATTCACCTTTTCTTCCTTCCCTCCATTCCCTACTTTAATCCCAGCATTTTTTTCCCTTACTCTTCATGAAACTTTCCATTTCCCCTTCCTGTCATTCTTCCTTCCTTCCTTCCACCTCTTCCTTTCCCCTGCTTTCACTTCTTCGGCCCCTCTGCTTTTTCATTTTCCTCACAGTCACTCACAGTTGGTTGTTGTTGTTTTTAAGAAACTCACTTACAACTACTTGCTTAGGGATAAGAAAGTGGATTTCTTATAACTGAAGAGAAGTTTCTTGAATCCGAGGGATTTTGTATGTGGAGTAACAAACCATGTAGTTGGGTTTTCTTTTTTTAGATTCTTTTTAAAACAGAGATTGTTAATATAAAAAGCTTTGTAAGGAAGCAGGAAAAAAAACAATCCCAGTAACGATATTGTTTTTGTTTTCTTGTAATTGCGTTACTTTTGTAAACGAGGTCCTTAAAGGCTTAATGGACTGGATATCTGTATTTTAGTGTGCGTGCCCATTATGCATTCATAGTTATGTGCATGATGTGTGATTACGTGCAAACACATACACACACACATACACACACGCACGCACGCACGCACGCACACACACACGCACACACACGCGCGCGCGCGCGCCACCAGATTCTATTTCATCAGAGTTTATTGCTGTACCATCCACCTGAGGGATTTATTTTCTGTCAGACTTTACTTAAGCTAAGTGGTTTCTCTCTCGCTGGACACACAGTGCAATCAAGACAATCGTGTTCCATCTTCACCCAGTTTGTGTTTGTGAGACAGGGGTCTACCTCTACTGTCCTACATTAATCTTTTTTTTTTTTTTTTTTTTCTCTTTCACGCTATATTAACGTCAATATTCATTGTCACATAACTGGAATCTTTCATCCATTATCAACCTCCATGTCCACAATCATGTAGTCCAGTATTTCACACCATGTTACCTTCAAAATTTATATCATGCAATGCAAATTTCATCTCATGTTACCTTCAATATTCATATCATACAATGCAAATTTCATCTCATCTTATCATCAGCATTCACACTCAAATGCTAATGATTCGTTGTTGTATTAGCCAACCATAACACCAACCATCTTTGTCAAATAACCCAGTCTCAATCATAACCTATGTCTATGTCAACATGACCTGAAAAAGCCTCGTCTTTAATTAAACACACTTTATTGTTAAATTGTAGTGCAAAATTATCCAATCTTTTCAACCATTTCAACATGACCCTAAGAGGTTTTTTTTTTTTTTTTTTTTTTTTTTTTTTTTTTTTTTTAATTGAGCAAAGAATTTTTATATACATGTCTGAAAAAAAAACAAGTTAAAAAACTTTTCGGCTAAATTTTACACTATTTACATCTTTTCATAGTTCCATATTTGTACAAAAGTTTTTACACCAGTCCAAAAAAAACCAGCATCCTGCACATGTTATCCACGCCTGTCAAAAAGTGCACATCCCACTCATGTTAATAATACCTTTTCAAAAATCTACGTTTTTTACATTTATCCACATCTGTCAAAATTTTATATTTTTCTCATGTTATGAACATCTGCTCTGCTGTGATGTGCAATATAATATCTTTCTCTCTCTCCCCCCTCTCTCCCCTCTCCCCCTCTCCCTCTTTCCATCTCTCCTCCCTGCCTCCCCCCCCCTCTTCTCCCATCTCAACCCCCCTCCTCGCTCTCTCTCCACCCCCTCCTCCACCCCCCTCCCCCCTCCCTCCCGTTCTCACCTTCCTCACGCTCCCCTCTCCTTCCTCCTCACCCCTCCTTCCTCTTTTGCCCCCCCCCCCCCCCCACTTTCTTAATTAAAGTAATGGGTTGTATAATGTTTACTCCATACGCACATTAGTTATTAACATATAAGATTCCTCAACTTTGCTTCTTGTTCAAAGACTACTCCATAGTGTTGGATCGATTTTGTTTTCTTTATTTTACTGATACACATTTTCCCAACCAATAGGACTCTATTAACCCATCGATTGATATCTGATTTATCCCTTACGTTATAACCAAATAAAACATCAGTTACAGAGAGGTACAATTTTTCCCCAGTTTCCATGGCGATAACGTTTTCAATACCATTCCAGAAGTCTTTCACTGGGGAACATTCAAAGAAAAAGTGTTCAACAGAATCAACCGTATTAGGACAATAATCACAACAAATAGTATCAGAGACCCCCATTTTCTGTAGTAAAATGTTAGTTGGGTATAAATTATGTAAAATCTTCCACTGTAGCTCTCTTAGTCTGATTTCTTTTGTTGCTTCTCTAGGCATAAGCCATAACCATTTATCAAGAAGTACATTAAATTTCCTGCGCCAAAATTCAGCTGCGTTTGGTGTATGTTGTTCTTCACAATTTTTTGATCTTAAGTATTGTCTAATTGTTTTAGGTTTAGCACTAAATTTACTTGCTTCCGGAGTACTGCAATGTTCAGCTAATGAACTGGCCACTCCGTTAGTGATCCATTCAATCCATGACCTTGGAATGGCATTCACTAGAGCATTGTACTGAAATAATGTCCTTGCCCTATTTTGATTTAGCACTCCTCCAACTTCCATTAAAGTCATGATTCGCTGTTGTTCCATATTTGTAAAGTCACGAATAGTTTTAAGGCCCTGTTCTTTCCACGTTTGAAAATTCAGAACTTTATGTTTGTACTTAATGAGTCTGTTATTGAACAGTTGTTGCTCCCCAATATGTTCCGCTTGTACATCGTTTGGTGAGATTTTCGATGTGCTATCCAAATACGTCGCAAACGCTTCTCTCCAAAAAGTGTTTTGAATTAATGAAAGATCTATCAATTCTTTACTGTAACAGTTAACTTGGAATAAATGGTTTCCTGTTGCAATTTTACAAAAATGCCAAAGAGGGAATGTGGACCACTTGCTTGTCCTTTTATTAAATAATCTACCCATCCATTGCAAGTAAAATATGTTCTGCATTTCAGTCATATCAATCATGTTTAGTCCACCATGTTCATAATCAGATTGCATTACTTTTCGCTTGATTTTTTCAAAAGCACGCCTGTTACTGTGTTTTCTTTGCCATAAAAACTTGTATAAAACTGTGTTTATGTTTGTGAGAATGTGTTTTGGAAGCCCAACTGATTGCATAATGAAAGTAAGCTGACTAATTAGGAACGTCTTGATGACTACAACTTTACCATGGATGCTAAGGTCTCGTTTGCTCCATTCTTTTATCATACCAGTTATATTTTTAAGTCTGTTTTTCCAGTTGTCCTCTATCTCGATAGCCATTTTGTTTCTTTCAAAAACTACTCCTAGGATTTTCATTCTGTCTACAGTTGTAAAGGGCATGTTTTGTTCGTTATAGCAGCTATTGCCTAGTGCTAATAATTTTGTTTTTTGTGTATTAAGCTTTAGGCCTGAGAATTGTGCAAACTGCTCTAAAATTGTTCTTGCAATGAGAATATCGTTATAGTCTTGCAAAAACAAGGTAGTATCATCTGCCAGTTGTTGTATCTTGATGAATTTTGGAATTCCATTATTTGTGTCTGGTAGCTGCACACCAGCTATGTTGCTGTTCCGTACTTTGATAGCCAACAATTCGACAGCTAGAACAAATGCTAGCGGTGAAAAGGGGCAGCCTTGTCTAATGCCACAGTTTATGTTGAAACTTTCCGATATCCACCCTCCATAATTGATACGACTTGCAGCATTTTTCATGATTATTTCTACCCATCTTTTAAAATCAGGTCCAAAACCAAACATGTCAAATGCATAATTCAGAAATGATTTTGATATTGAGTCAAATGCCTTGGTATAATCAATAGCTAGAGGGTATCCTGCCTTGCCAGTTTTGTTTAAGTAATTAACGGCATCATCGATTGTCCGTATAACAGTGGCTATGTTCCTACCCTTAATGTATCCCACTTGGTCCTCATTCACTAATATGTTTATGACTTTGCCTAGTCTAGTTCCTAAAGCTTTAGCCAGGATTTTATAATCAGTATTTGTCAGTGTTATGGGTCTCCAGTTGGTAAGGCTTTCTCTGTCAAGTTCTTTACCCTTATGAATGAGTGTTATGATACCCTGATATTGCGTATAAGACAGCTCTCCTTTGTGGAATGATTCATTGAAGGAAGCTGTGACTGAATCTTGTAATTTTAGCCAGAAGAATTTCATGAACTCAATGGTGATTCCGTCCATTCCTGGAGCTGATCCATTTTTCATGTTAGCCAATGCCTGTGATGCCTCATGTACAGATACAAGGCCTTCACATATCCCAGAGTCTGTTTCATTAAGGCATGGACATCCAATGCCATTCATAAATTCTTTTGTGGCCTTTACCACATTTTCAGTGTCTGTTTTTTGAGCATATAGATCTTTATAAAAGGACACTTGTCGAGCCATTATTTCAGTATAGTTAGTGATTCTGTTACCCGAAGCAGTTACAAGGCTAGTCATTACATTTTTCTTTCTTCTTATTTTTTCTAAATTACAGAAATATTTTGTATTTTTCTCTCCTTCTTCGATCCACTTTATTCTTGATCTGACCTGAGCTCCTTTAGCATTGTGCATGTCTAAAATTTCTAGCTTTTGTTTAACTTTATGTAGTTCTTTTTGTAAACTGCTGTTCCTAGGGTCTTTGATAATACTGGTCTCGATCTCCTTTAACATGGCTTGCAGTTCTGCTTTTTCATTTCTTCTACGACATGCCAAACGTCTTCCGAAGTTAATACAGAAATTTCGAATTTCTGCTTTCACTAATTCCCATCTGTTAACAGGATTGCAGTCTGCGTCCTGGCTTTTTAGTGCATGGTCTAGCAGTCTATTCATGTCGTCTACAAACTCTTTATTTTTAAGAAAGCTATTGTTAAATTTCCAGTAACCTGGTCCTCTTGTGAAATTACTGCTTTCTAGTTCAAGAACAACAGCTTTATGGTCAGAGTTAGAAATAGAATAGTGCTCACAAGAGGAGCATAAGGATAAAATTTCATCAGATATGATACAGTAGTCCAGCCTGCGTGCTATGAATGGGTTAATCCTGTTCCATGTAAAGTCTTTTTCATGTGGATGGAAAGATCTCCAGACATCTGTGCCATTGATTTCTTGCAGTAAGGTTTGAAAGGCATTAACCTCAGCTGTATTGTGTGGATTGCCAGAGATAACATCTTGCGTATTGTTTATTGCACAGTTGAAGTCTCCACATAGGATAACGTTATTAGCCTGTGCATTTTCTAGTTTTGTATGCATTCCTTGAAAAAATTCTCTTTTTTCCAAGGAAGCGTTAGGAGCATATATATTTACAATATGTATTCCTATTCCATCATATTCTATTTGTATTGTTATCATACGATCTGTGGCTGTTACCAGTTCAATTTCATCTGTAAAATGTTTTGAAATAAGAGTAATTTGACCTTTACTATGGGCTGTGCCTTCCTGGATATAAATTCTACCTCCCCATTCCTTTTCCCAAAATACCCTGTCTATGTTTAAGATATGGGTTTCCTGTAGACAAACAACATCAAATCTTTGTGCTTTAAAGTAATCAAATAGAGTTTTTCGCTTCCATTTGTTTTTTAATCCCCTACAGTTTAACGAACATATTCTAAGTTTATTCATGGCTAACTGAAATTACATATTTCAGCTACATCAATCAGAACTATATCAAACGAACAAACAGAATTAAATAGACATACACACAGAGTCGCATGTGCGCACACACACACGCGCGCGCGCGCACACACACACACACACATACAAACACGCACACACACACACACACACACACACGGACACGCACACACACACCAAACACGCACACACACACACACACACACACACACACACACACACACACAGAGCCGGGGATGGAGGGGAGGGTGCAGATGGACTTGCTCCATGGACGGAAATCATTGTTCACGATCAGACACATGGTCAGACATCCTGTCATCTTCCCTGTCAGCATATCTGGGTTCGCGTCTAGCTTGTTTTCCCGTGATGGCTGGAGGACTTTCTTGGTCCCCGGAGCGGCGTCTTTTGGGTGTCTCTGACCGACGTCGTTGATGCTCATCGCGGGCGGCCAGACTGGAGTGCAGGGTTGTCTGCTTTTTTGTTGCTGCCCGCCCTCTTTCAACAACAGGCCTGTCTCTTTCTGACCCCCCAAAGCCTTTCCTGTCATCTTTGCCGTTCACTTTTTTTTTCCTCCTAATGTTTCTCTAGCTCCTTTGTCATGCTTCACAGGAGAGCCAGAGATCGAAGTCTTTTTTCTTGGTGGAGTCTGATGCGTGTCCGGATTTTCAGGTTTCTCTTCGACGGTAGGTGTGGGTCTTTCCCTGCAAAAGGAGTCTTTTAGGACACCACAGGTCGGGTCTCCTTTCTTGTGACCGGACTGTTTGCATGCCCGACACACCACCTCGTTTAGACACACCGACACATGATGGTTAGGCTGGAGACAGTTAGAGCAAACCACTGGTTTCTGCACACTCTTTTGCTCCTTGTGATAGACGGTTGCGGTGAAAGGACCCATCTTGAGACTTTTTTCGAGAGGGGTTGTGGGGACTGTCACAAATACAAATCTTCTCCCGGTTTCGAATCGTGTAAGTTTTCCATCTACATCTCTGTAGCGCTCCTGTTTGATTT
>CM060318.1:42771772-42774272 GCA_030674155.1 Stramonita haemastoma
TTACTAGGAGACAGTAAGCATACACTGGATAAGAAGTTTTCAGAAACTTAGCGATATATTTTTTTTATCATTCCTCGGCTAGTGCTCCGAGGTTCACCTGAACATTGACATGAATTACGGGATCTTTCACGTGCTTATTTGATCTTCTGAATGTGCATATACACAAACAGAATTTAGGCGCTGGCAGGTCTGCACTTTGAGTTGACTTGGGAGATTGTGATAATCCCCACCCTTAATTCACCAGATGCCACCCTCAAGATTCGAACCCACGACTTCATGGACCCATGGGATTGAACTCCGTTTTAACCACTCGGCTGAAGCGTCCCTACCTTGCTATAGACACAGCCATTCCCCGACACCAGCTGATTGTCTCCTCTGAAACTGAGAGTAAAACTTGTCCCATAACTTATGTGATCAGTGGGGAGCGAAGGAATGGTCAAAGACCTCCGCTTCTCTAGGGGCCAGCATCTTTGAGGGAAGCACCCACCTCCTCTCTCTCCCTCGCTCCTTTACTTCCCCTGTCCCTAAAGAGAGCAAGGTACCAATTTACGGCTGACAAAGAGACTAGACTGAAGTCAGGGTACACGAACGGTCACCCATCCGCGAGGCAGCCACGCTCAACGCTGCTTAACCTCAGCTTGGGGAGGGTGAGTGTTCTGACCATTGAGCTATCCCATCCTCAAATGGAGAGTGATTACGCTAAGAGCTTTCCGTGAATGGAGCCATTCTCAACCTTCCATTTTTGTTTTCGTTCCTTGGCTAGAGTTCGAGGTTTACCAATGGTGAGATTTTTGTGTGCGCAGCCGTTTTTCCCCAACCAATAAGTGACCACATTCTGACTTTGGATTTACAAGTGGTGAACTAAACTTACTAAATTCACCAGGACAGTCAATCGCACCTCCCTGCTCTTTCGATTTTCAAGTATCATGGGTTCTTTTGACGATGAAAAGTCTGACTGGTTTAGAATCTTCTCCGAAAGACTTGACATTCAGTTCAATTTTCCTGTCAAACTGTGAAGAAAGGGCAAGGCTGGTAATTGCACCTAGAACCTCACGGTTTACTTATTCGGCAGGTTAATGTCTAAACCATCCTTGCTACCTTCCTTCTTAACCTAACACTTCAAAGCATAACAACATTTTGATGTAGACTTTTGAACTTAACTGACATCAATAACTGACATAGCTTTTGGTCTATGCCCTAAAACTCTGCATGAAACTTAGAATTTCTTACACGAAACATAAAGAAACTAACAATATATATGATAGAGTTTTTGCAAAAGTAAAACCACTTACAAGCATCTTCTCGAAGTCCATACTGTCGTGGTGTTTTTTTTAATTGAATATGAACCTAGTGTGGGTATGTCTCTCATATGGAATTATGTCACATACACACATACATTCACAAAAACACAAAACACACACCGAATCAGAGGCATTTTTCAAATTGTATGATGATTGATGATAATGGGGATAATGTACTGTTGCTGCTGCTGCTGCTGCTGCAGCTGCTACTTTAATGTTTTGTCTTTCTTTTTTTCTTCCTGTCTTTCTTTCTTTCTTTCTGTTTTTTCTTTCTTCTTTCTTTCTTTCTTTCTTTCTATCTTTCTGGATTTCTGGATTCATTTGTCCTATTTTTCTATCTTTCTTTCTTTAGTTTTGTTTTCATTCTTCTCTTTTTCTTTCCACTTACTTTTCATTCTTCTTTCATTTTTCTTTCTTTGTCTTTTTCTTTCCATCTTCCTTTTTTTTCAATTTTCTTTCTTTTTCATTGTGTCTGTGTTTTCTGTCTTCTTTGCGTTTCTGTTTTTCTTTCTTTCTTCTTCTGTTTCTTTTTTGTGTGTTTTGTGCTTTAATTGAAGCTGCGTCTTCACTAGTTCTTTCCCATTCGCCTCATCCATCCAATTCACCGGCTACCTCGATGGCCCCGTCATATCTGTCAGAACACGATGTCAAAATAAAGCAATATTACACCACAGATGGCTGAAGATGCTTCACTAGCTTTGGGTTAATTACATTTGCTCTTTGGGGTCAATTACATTTGCTCTTACATTTGCTCTTTGCACTATAAATCATCTCAGTTCAACTCAGCTGTCTCATCGCCGCTCTCGTCAGTAGGAGCTCCATGCAGTGCCACCAGGGTTCACCATATCTCTCTCTCTCCGCCGAGTTCTATTGTCTCCTGTAGCCCTCCCAGACCACTGATCTCAGTGATTTTGGCGATGTAGGATGTTGGTGGTCTGCCTCTTTTCCTTCTGCCCACAACCTTACCTTGGGGAACTGTTGTCATCGGATTTGTACTGTCTGTCTGTTTTGCATGACCAACGTGTCTCAGTCTTTGCTTCTCAGTTTCAGCCAACATTTGTTTTTGCGCTGAGAGTTCATCAAGAATGCTTTATTTGTTCTTCTGACCATTTGACTTTGACAAGTCGCCTGAAGAACCACATTTTGGCTGTTTATTTGATTCTTTCTAATTTTGTTAGTGTCCAGGTTTCTGACCCATA
>CM060318.1:42779272-42781772 GCA_030674155.1 Stramonita haemastoma
TTTTTTTTAATTTCCTTAACAGATACACAAGCCGATAAAGAAAACTCCCTGGTTGGTGGTAGACTTGTTAGCCAAGGAAACAAAACTAAAAGCTTAGTCGGAATCAACGCCATCGTATATATCTTTCTAAAACAAACACACAAAAATTAAAAGAGTTTTTTTTCTTTATCTAACGCTCAAACAGCAGCCATTGATGTCTGTCATATGAGAGAAAATGCCGTTAAGCGCCTGACAAGTCAGACCCAGCACTTCCGACTTCGTCATAGGAGGGAATGGTTATTGTTTAAGTCTTTCTGGGGGAAAAGTCAGAGAATAGGACCCCAAAACAAAAGCAAAAGATAGACAAAAAGGAGGTGACAGGAAGAAAAGGACCGAGGCAGAAACAAGAGAGTGATCGAAAAGAGGGATTTTCTTAGCACAAAATTTCCAGAACGTGAGGTGATATCTATACTGACGGGCCCCCCAGGGGGACATTAAAAGAGATGAAACACTACCGGCTGACCGAGTGGTCTCGGTAGAAGTGGTGTAGCGTGTATCTTACGAAATATTCAGCATATATTAGCACCAACTCCTTGGGAAACTGAAATCTGATAACTAGGACAGAATATTGGGAATGAAAGACAATTTTAAGAAGTTGGGGGGAGGGGGGGAGGGGGAGATAGAAGGAGGTGGAAGGAATGCAAGATAAACATCGGTGAAGGGGAGTCGTGAGGTGAAAACGTCTGTGTGTGTGTGTGGAGAGAGAGAAGAGAGAGAGAGAGAGAGAGAGAGAGAGAGAGAGAGAGAGAGAGGAGACAGACAGACAGACAGACAGACAGACAGACAGACAGACAGACAGACAGACAGACAGACAGACAGACAGACAGACAGACAGACAGACAGAGGCAGCAGGGAAGGCAAGGCAGGCAAGGCAAGGCAAGGCAAGGCAAGCAAAGTCTTTTATTCGAGGATAATAGATAAGCACTCGTGTGCTTTTTTACATCCAGTCCCCGCCCTTTTCAGGGATACATCAAGTTGAAATGTACTAAACAATAAGACTTTACGCAGTACCAAACAACACACAAGAATAAAGGACACTATATATGATAAGGTAATAAAATGCACTCTTTTAGAAAACAAAAATCTGAAGTCACAATAAAAAATTTTGATTATGGAAAAAAGAAAGCGTTAGTAGATAAAGGAGCAAACAAGAGAACAAAATGAAATAAACAACCAGAAAACATCAATCCACCACTATCTATCAAAAATTGTACATGTAATATAAATCATACATTTGAATAAAAGGGGAATTTTTTTTTTAAAACTAGCATAGAGAGAGAGAGAGAGAGAGAGAGAGAGAGAGGAGAGAGAGAGAGAGAGAGAGAGAGAGAGAGAGAGAGAGAGAGAGAGAGAGAGAGAGAGAGAGAGAGAGAGAGAGAGAGAGAAAGCTGGGTAATTATTCATCAGGAGGACAGGGAAGGGAGGGGGAGGGAGGATGCTCCTTGGAGGTGAAGAATCTGAAGTTTATGTCAGACTCCTACTGTGTCTGCAGTGCAGTAATTAAAAGCGATCCGTGCTTTTGGCGGGTCTTTCCCTGGAGATTCATCCACAACACTAAACCCTGCACTCTGTAACTTTAGAGACAGTTTTTTTTCCCCTCTGTCTCACTCCGCTCTCTTTGTCTCTCTTTGTCTCTCTGTCTCTGTCTGTCTGCCTCTTTCTTTCTCTCTGTATCTTTGTGTCTCTGTCTGTTTGTTTGTCTCTCTGTGTCTCTGTCTCTGTCTCTGTCTCTGTCTCTCTTCTCTCTGCCTCTGTCTCCCTGCCTCTGCCTATGCCTCTCTGTCTGTCTCACTATGTCTCTCTCTCTCTGTCCGTCCGTCCATCCGTCTGTCCATGTCTGTATTGGTCTGTCTCTGGCTCTCTCTATCTGTCTGCCTTTGTCTCTGTCTATGTCTGTCTGTATGTCTGCCTGTCTGTCTCTCTGTCTCCCTGTCTCTGTCTGTCTCTCTGTTTCTGTTTGTTTGTCTGTCTGTCTGTATCTCTCTCTCTCTGTCTCTGTCTCTCTCTCTCTCTCTCTCTCTCTCTCTCTCTCTGTCTCTCTCTCTCTCTGTGTTAGCTTCTTCAGTTTGAAAGTAGTTACAGTGTGGCATTTTCTGTATACAGTCTTCCTCATCAGTTAGCATTAAAAAGTATTTTCCAAACTAACGCCTACACATTAGGTACCATTCATTCAGCTTCTGTCCTTAAAGCCACAGCAGCCGATCTGATGGATCGGAGACTGATCAGTGAGTTGCTATTGTTGCGATTGTATTTAAGTCCCAGCGAAGAATTCCGATTTAGGGAGAGTTTAATTAAACGTAGGTGTGGTCTATTCCACTAATGCAAAGCCTCTCCATCTTCGCACACTACCTATCAGTTTTGTGACAGTCATCTTCAGGTTGCAAATGCTCAACATTCGTGTCTTTGTTATATGTTAATGTATACCCAAAGCCGAAATGCGGCTGCCTTAATGGTGTGCAAA
>CM060318.1:42791772-42801772 GCA_030674155.1 Stramonita haemastoma
AAGGTAATGATATAAAAAGGCACTCATTCAGAAACGAAAATAAGAAGTAAGAACCAATGATGATTTTGTTTTGAATAATAAAAAAGCGCAATAATTAAAGAGTAAACATGATAATATGATAGGTTAAATGACTTAAAACATCAATCCACCACCATCTATCATCAAAATAAGTCATATAAGACATAACATTTTGATAAAGGGAAGAAAGAGAGAGAGAGAGGAGAGAGAGAGAGAGAAGAGAGAGAGAGAGAGAGAGAGAGAGAGAGGAGAGAGAGAGAGGAGAGAGAGAGAGAGAGAGAGAGAGAGAGAGAGAGAGAGAGAGAGAGAGAGAGTTTTGCACTCGATAAAAGTTGGTGCAAGGAAAAAAAAAAAACTCTTTCCCTGTAAAAATAACCTGCAGACAATGTTGATCAATATCCACACAACTCACTTTCTCCCAAAGGGAAAACAGAACCTTGCACAAAGGACTCTATTGTGACAAATAACACCACAGTTAAAGAAAGAAAAATATGACACCAGTGCTACACAAATAATATGTGACTAAACATGTGGTAAGAGAGACATGAAAAATAACAAGGTAACGGTAGCTCTGACGTATATTTTTTTTTAAATCCAATCTAACGGATTTACTACTCTTCACTTGTCAGTATTCCCCTATCCGCCGCTGTCTAGACACGAAGAGAGCTTAGATCAACAGTACGTAACGATGTTAAGTCAGGCACAGAAGAAGGAAGCAAAACAACAGTCTGACTACGAGATGTAAAAGATTTCACTTTGCCACTTATGTTCTACACGATCGGAGAATGAATATTTGTGCCAAGAACCTTTATGATGTATCGTGCAGTGCGTAGCAGGCTTTCCTCAAAGTTAGATTTCATTGATGGTGTAATGGTAGCACAACCATCTAGAGAGAGAAACAAGTCACTCTTCATTCAATCCCCCGCCCATAGCTATAGCAAGGCTGTTTTTCTGTGATCGGCGTCAGGTACAGGAGTCAGCACCAGGCAGCGCCTAGACTTGCCACAAAGTACTGGCTGATGATGCACCTGTTTACCTGTCCTATCTTTTCCAGTTGCGCGGACAAGTATTTTCACAATCCCACTTCTCAATTGTTCCCTCTAAGAAAAACAAAGAAGAATTATTATGGCATGGTTCCATGGCCATTTTCCTTTCAGATCCAAAATTCCGGAATGTTTTCCCTTTCACGATAAGCTACTTTTATCTGTTTGAGCTTCTCTGGATGTGCATTAAAGAAAAGTCATCTACTGATGAGAGTTACAAAAGTCTAATTATCTCCCCTATCCCAAGCAAGAATGAGAGAGAGAGAGACAAACAGAAAGACAGACAGACAGATACAGAGAAGCAGAAACAGAGACTATAGACAGGGAGTTGCATTTCATAAAAGCTGGTGCCAAAAAAATGATTTAGATTGCACAATGATAATTCACTCTCTTCTTAAGGAAAAAGAGTTTGGTATAAAGGGACTTAATATTGTAACCAAAATCAAGATATCGAAAGAAAGAAAGTAGGCCACTAATACCACACGCATGATTTGTAAAAAAAAAATTAATTAAAAAAAAGAAAAGTAAACAGTAGATAAAGAAAATATGACATTAGTGCCACACAAATACTGTGTGACCCAACATGCAGTAAGAGAGACAACCAAAAAAACACCAAGGCAGCGGTACCTCTGACAGATAGAAATCTAATGTAAGGGAATTACTACTCTACACTTGTCAGTATTCTATCCATCACTGTCTAGACATAAAGGAAGCTTAGATCAACAGTACATACTGATGTTAAGCAGTGCACGAAGGAAGGAAGGAAGAAAGAAAAGCAACAGTCGGAGGACGAGTTGAAACAGATTCACTTGCCGCTTGTTCTACACGAGCAGGGAATATTTGCCAAGAACCTTTCTGTTTGTCCTGTACACCGCATTGCAGGACTCCTGTGTTCACTTTTCTGAGAGTCAGGCTGGTCGGTGGTCAATGGGTAACGCACCGGCACAGAAAGCGAGAGATGACACATGTCCTTATATGGACTGGACCAGAAGGGTGATCTGGGTGTTAGACTTTTGAATAAGACAATAAAACAAAGACGATATTCAGTATGAAGTTGAGGCGTGCAAAAGAACTCATGGCTACAGTCATGACACTTGTCCCTGGCAAAAAATGTATTTAAAAAATGCTACCCTCATAGGGAGATAGGCATGCCTGAGGTCAGGCCACTATTTCAGACAGATAGCATCGAGTTGTGGCAATGTGAGGGAAACCTGACTTTCATGCAGAGACAGCAGTCATGTAAAAAAAAAAAAAAAAAAAAGTACTGTAAAACATGAAAAGATAAAAACACATGTGCAAGACAATACATTACAATGCGACAGTCGACATGATCTAAAGCAATACAATGCCGCATTTTGTTCATTGCGTGACAATCAGTTCAATGACAAATCAATACACAAAATGACATTTCCAAACATGTGTATATTCTCTTATTACTAGATAATGAAGTATTTGCATTTGCACAATGTCCCTCTGCGCTCCCTCACTTGAAATCAACCATTTCCCTTTCATATGTTTATTCTAACATCGCTGCATCAGACATGTTAATTCTTATGAAAATATTTTTCCAAGTTTTGGGTTGTAGAATCAAGTCAGAACAAAGCTTGTGGCATAAGTATGTGTGTGTTGTGTGTGTGTGTGTGTGTGTGTGTGTGTGTGTGTGTGTGTGTGTGTGTGGTTTGTGTTGTGTGTGTGTATGTATGTGTATGTGTGGTGTAGGTAGTTATAGAAAGGGGGGTTGGAATAGCTCAGTGGTCAGAGCACTCGCTTCCTCCCACCTAGCTGATGGTGGGGGGGGATAGCCTGATGATGGTCAGAGTGATGCGCTCATGATCTGTTGACCGGTTCGAATCTTGTCTGTCTGTCTGTCTTCGTCTGTCTGTCTGTCTGTCTGTCTGTCTGTCTGTCTGTCTGTCTGTCTGTCTGTCTGCTTCTTCTTCTTCTCTCTCTCTCTCTCTCTCTCTCTCTCTCTCTCTCTCTCTCTCTCTCTCTCTCTCTCTCTCTCTCTCTCTCCTCTCTCTCTCTCTCTCTCTCTCTCTCTCTCTCTCTCTCTCTCTCTCTCTCTCTCTCTCTTCTCTCTCTCTCTCTCCTCTCTCGAAAAAGAAACAGAACCCGAATTTTCGCACACAAAGAAATGCATTGTAACCAAAAACTGTTACAGGGCAGAATGAAAATAAAGCTACAGGTATAGCTTACAGAAGCACGCGCGCGAACACACACACAACACACACACACACACACACACACACACACACACACACACACACACACACACACACACACACACACACACACACACACACACACACACACACACACACAACAAAACAAAAAACAAAAAACAAAAAACAAAAAACAAAAATCAAATCCACTTGATTTACTTATCCTTTTTGTCAGTTTTCTCTTCTCGACTTTTTGTGTCTCGACAAAAAAACGGGGCCAGATAAACAAGAATAATGGAATGGAAACCAGACAAAAGGGGCTAAAGCAAAGCAGGTCTGAATGCGCTTTGTAAAAACTCATTTCGTTTGTTGGCTCTGAAATCCCTGAGGATTTTCGGTAATGGAACTTTCCGTCTGTTAGCCTATGTACACCAATTTGCAGGATTCTTGAACTAACTTTCTCCGACAGTTATCAGTCGCCTTGGCGCGGCAGTAGTTACCGCCTCGGCTTATGCACGGACTGGAAGGTCGCAGGTTTGAATCCCCATAAGAGTCACAAGGATTTTCGGACTCGGCCGGTCCTGTCCAGAGTGAGTAAAAATCAAAATAAAAAACTTAAACGGTTCTGAAGGTTTGGTGGCTCGATGGTTTAACTGTATAACTCGCATGCATTGATAAAGTATTGGATAGCAAGTTCAATTCTGCACTAAGCTGGACTTTTTTTTTTAACTGGATCGTTATGAATGGTGGGGACTCTGTGAGAGTGACAGTGTATTGTATTGTAGTACAGTCTATTTGTGTATTGTATTTACTCTATTATATTGTATTATTGTATTACATTTTATTGTATTGCATTCTCTTCCAAGCCGAACTAAGATGTGCTGGGTCTGACTTGCCAGGCGCCTTAACGGCAGCGCAACACATTTTTGCTCATATGACAGACAAACATAGTTGCTGTCTGAGTGTTCAACGACGAAAAAGAAGTATTACATTGTATTGTGTAGTGTCGTATTGAGTTTTGTTTTGTTGTTTTTATCATATTGTGTTTTTTTTGGTTTTTTGTGCTGTGTTTCATCGTATTGTATTTGTGTTGTGCTTTTGCATGTATTGTATTGTATTGTATGTATTGTAATGTATTGTATTGTATTGTATCGTATTGTATTGTATGTATTGCATCGTATTGTATTGTATTGTATTGTATCGTATTGTATTGAATTGTGTCGTATTGTATCGTATTGTATCGTATTGTATTGTATTGTATTGTATACGTATCGTATCGTATCGTATTGTATTGTATCGTATCGTATTGTATTGTATTGTATTGTATTGTATTGATTGTATTGCATTGTATTGTATTGCATTGCATTGCATTGCATTGTAGTGTAGTGCAGTGTGTTGTGTTGTATTGTATTGTATTGTATCGTATTGACATCGTATTGTATTGTATCGTATTGTATTGTATTGCATCGTATTGTATTGTGATTGTGTTGTACACCACTTCCAGTCACAGCAGATTTCTCTCCTCGAAACTCGGGCTCCTCTCCTCGGAGGAGGAGAGCACGTCACTTCAAGATCAGCGCCACTCTTTTTTTAAAAAAAAAATCAGTTTTCCTGTGTTCATCAACGTGCACTAACTAGGTATTGCACACGGGACCTCGGTTTATCGTTTTGTCCGAAAGACTAGCACCCAGACCACCCCTCACGGTTTTGTGGATGGGGCAAGATTGCTGGTTCAAATGAGGCCTCTCTTCTCTCTCTGTCTCTCTCTGTCTCTCTCTCTCTCTCATACAGTCTCTCTCTCTCTCTTCTCTCTCTCTCTCTCAATCACATCTACTCTCTCTTCTCTCTCTCTCTCCTCTCTCTCTCTCTCTCCTCCTTTCCTCTCTTCTCTCTCTCTCCCTCTCTCTCTCTCTCTCTCTCTCTCTCTCTCTCTCTCTCTCTCTCTCTCTCTCATCTCTCTCTCTCTCTCTCTTCTCTCTCTCTCTTCTTCTCTCATCTCTTTCTCACCATATCTACCCTTCTCATAGCAAAATGTCAGAGCGTGGTAGCCCTACAATAAATGAAAGCTGTCCCAGAGAGAGAGAGAGAGAGAGAGGAGAAGAGAGGAAGGAGAGAGAGAGAGAGAGAGAGAGAGAGAGAGAGAGAGAGAGAGAGAGAGAGAGAGAGAGAGAGAGAGAGAGAGAGCAGCCACCCATATTTTACGCAGTGGCATCTGCCATCACAAAATGATGACAATACAGCGAAATATAATGAGGCCTTTCCATCCGCGCCCTTATACGCCCACTGTCGCCCACCCAAAAAGTCAGTGTGATGTGTTTTTTGTTTCTTCTGACTTGTGGTTTTGTCTGTGATTGAAGAAGAAGAAGAAAATGTGGGTTGTTTTTTTTAATACGGGTTTCTGTCTGCCCGGTATTGATTGAGGTAGGAACAAAATTGCCACACAGCTGAGCCAAAAATGTTCATAATAATTAGTTATGAGAGAGAGAGGAGAGCGTGTGTGTGTGTGTGTGTGTGTGTGTGTGTGTGTGTGTGTGGTGTGTGTGTGTGTGTGTGTGTGTGTGTGTGTGTGTGTGTGTGTGTGTGTGTTGTATACGTGTGTGTGTGTGTGTGTGCGTGTGCGCGCGCACGCGCGCGCGCGCGCGCGCGCGCACTGACTACCGTTGATTTGTTTTGGTGTCTGCTTTCCGCTTTCCCAAAGGGGTGTCCCCGCCCCTGCATCATTCACTGTCCTCAGACACAGGCCTCGGTCCAAACTCCAGTCAGCAGAATGATGCTTTGCCAGCTGCATTGCATTGCCCAAAGTGCTAGACAAACATCAGCTGCTGGGTAGTTTTGTGTTTCTCCATCCCATCAGAAGTTGGTGTGAACTACAAGATCTTTAACCTCCATCACTGGTCTGTTTCACACCCATGCTGTACCAGAATAGTCAAGTCAAGTCAAGTCAAGTCAAAAGCGCTTTAATCATCCCTGAAGGGCAATTACAATACTGACAGGCATATTGATGCGAATTATAATCAAAGACACCAGATAGCTACATTTTATATTTGTCCATACACACCTAGAGCGCAACTCCATAGTCTTACGAGACTGAAGGCTGCAAATATGCCAACAATTATGATTTGCTGCAAACATACTGTACCTTCGACGTCGAAGAAGAAATCAACGGCAACGCAACGCATTTTCGCTCATATGACAGCACCAGTTCTTGCTGTCTAAGCGCTCGAAGAAGAAGGAGGAGGAGGAGGAGGAAAAGACATTAACGACAGTTCTTCACACAAATTGATGTGACGGCCATCTTTAATTATGATCTGCCAGGTGCAACCCATATTTAAACTTTCAACTTAATGATTATGAGAATGAGAGGTGTGTTTATAAGACCACTAGGCTATGTGCCTGTCATGGAACTGAGTCATGTTGAAGTGTGTGATTTTTGCTGTTAAAATTATCGTTCTTTCTCAAAGTCTGCCCCCCCCCCCCTCCCTAATTTTTCAACTTTACATTCCCATTTTCTCCTCCCCTCCTTTCATGCAGTCCGCTCTAAATCTGAGGACAAAGCTATTAAATTTGCTATCTATATCATTCCAGTCTACGTCGCTTACCATACTGACTGTCAGCCTGATACATTTAAAAAAAAAACTCATCAAGAATCTGATAGGTTTTTCAGCTTGTTGTCACATACTTCCATAGCCAGTCAGGCTTTTCCTTAAAAAATCAAAATTACAAAAGTCTAGAGAAGAAGAAATGCTTACAAAACTAGAATGAACGCAAGTTAAGAAAACATTTCCTGGCAAACTTGCCTAGCCTATCTTCTTCAGAGCTAGCAAGTCCAGTGTAGATGCTGTTGTAGTTTTTTTGTTCGTGGGTGAAACATCCGAGGTTCCACCAAGGTAACATTTTGCATATGTAATCATTTGCCCATCATTAAGCTGGCTCCATTCCGACTTTGGGATGTCTAAATACACCAGTGTGCATATGCTCTTTTTAGTTTGTCATCAGTTCCTACCAGCACGCAATGGCTTATTCCTCAGAAAGGCATAACGGGTTTGAATGTGTGTCCAAGATGTTCTGTATACAAGGTACCTAGGTGTATAGTTTCCTCCAAAGGGATTTCAGTCGAGTGGAGTTGGTGCTGATGTTAACTCCAGGGTAAAAAAAAATCCCTCTAATGGATGTCTCAGTGGTGGCTAGAATCTGGGGTCATCAGATGGCGACCTCCACACTCTAACCACTAGGCTGTCCCACCCCTCCCCTCTCCCGCCCCTCTCCCTATCAATCCAGATAAATAAAAGCAAAAATCCAAAGTCTAGACATCAATCTCGTGCAATAAATCATACACTAAAAGCGAAATTGAACCACAGCCCAGTGTACGTGTATCAATATCGAGCCTCTCTTTGCCACAGGGACAGGGCTGTTATTCATTTCGATGACAGAGAAGCGAGGTCTCATTTGCAGTAATGGATGGACTGTATATATTGCATTGTGTCAATACACTGTGTGGTATTGTTGTTTTGACTGTTACTGTGCTAGAATTCAGACGGGTACGTCAGGGTTGTCAACATGTATTGTGTGCCGTAACCAGACAGGTTTTTTTCTGTATTTTGTATTTTCTCCCCATACTTTCGTTTTTAGTTATTTCTATTTGTGCTGTGTGTCAGAGGCGTATTTTTTTTTGGATTGATTTCGGGGAGGGGGTCTTTTTTTCTTCTTTTTCTCCACTTTTTTCGTTCTCTGTTGTTTTTTTCCTTTTATGTTGGTGTTTCTCTGCTTGCTTGAGTTTTTCTTTGTTTGTCTTTTTTTTGTCTTTCTTTCTTTCTTTCTTTCTTTCTTTCTTTCTTTCTTTTTTTTCTTTCTTTCTTTCTTTCTGTCTTTCTTTCTTCCTTTCTTTTATTATTTACTTTTTCCTTTATTATTTCGTGTTTCTTCTTCCTTTCTTTTTGTGCTTTTCATTATATTAGTCTTCCTCCTTATATCATTTCATATCATATCATTTTTATATCTTCTTATCCTCTTTGGTCTTCCTTTTCTTTCCCTTCGCGTCTTCTGGACATCCAGTGTTTTCTTTGGTTTGATTTGTTGGTTTTGGTTTTTGTTGTCTTTTTTTTTTTTTGGGGGGGGGGGAGGGGGGTGTTCTTTTGTTTCTGTTCTCTGTCCTCACGTAGACTGTGGTCTTGTCTTATTTCCTGTTTCTTTTCATTATTCTACCCTTTTTCTCCCTTTTTCTTTTCTTTTTCCTTTTCATCCTCCTCCCCATTCTCCTCCACCTCCTCCTCCTCCTCCTCCTTCTTCTTCTTCTTCTTCTTCTTCTTCTTCTTCTTCTTCTTCTTCTTCTTCTTCTTCTTCTTCTTCTTCTTCTTCTTCTTCTTCTTCTCTCCACTTTTTTATTTTCTTTTCAACTTTTTTTCTTCTTTTGTCTTTGTTATATCAGTATTTTTCCTGGGTAACATCTCTCTCAGCAGGCGAGAAAATCACAACACTTCTGTATCGTTCTGGCTGTAGATAAAAAAATAAAAAAAAAAGTAGCTGTATGACAGCGTCCTCTGTCTCTCTTCTCCAGTTTCAGCCGAGGTGCACGTGCCGCAGTATAATAGGATAGACGTCAGTCTGACAGCCCATTGATAGTGCACAAGAAGAAAAGGAGAAAACAAAGAGAGAAAAAAAGAAAACCAGATGGGGAAGTGGATAAGCAAATCGTTTCTCTCTCTCTCTCTCTCTCTCTCTCTCTCTCTCTCTCTCTCTCTCTCTCTCTCTCTCTCTCTCTCTCTCTCTCTCTCTCTCTCTCTTCTCTCTCTCTCTCTCTCTCTCTCTCTCTCTCTCTCTCTCTCTCTCTCTCTCTCTCTCTCTCTCTCTCTCTCTCTCTCTCTCTCTCTCTCTCTCTCTCTCTTTGCCTTCAGCCCCTGGGATTTATCACAGTTGTAGATTAAACCATTGACGCTGGGGGCAACAGCAAAGTGAGAGGCTGTATGATCAGTGGTTTTCCCTCTCATGGAATGCCACTTTACAGTTTAGTCTTTAGTGATCGACTATGACACTCTGACTAGGAGGCTTGATTTATGTGCTGCTGCCCTGGGGGCTGGTTGGCTTTAGGAGAACATCTCCAACACTGACGTTCTATAATTATGCCCTCTTGGCCGAGAGACTGGGATTGTTCTGTGGGCGAGGCACCTCCACTATAATCAAATTTCTGCCCCAATTTTCGAAACAGCAACTGCTTCTTCTACTACTGTTTTGGAGGTCATTATCGAACACCACAAGGGAAAGACAGACGTCTATACTTTTCTCTTTAAAAGGGGTAACTGGAATATGGAAAGAAGAACAATGGTCTGCTTCCACTCGGTTTGAAACCCTCGAGGAAGCAAGCACCACTGACAGTCACCAGTAAAATAATCCCATATTTCTGGCACTGACAGGGAAAGTGCAAGACTTCTATTTGTCACAGGGTAAAATCAGAAACAGTGCTTTCACTCTGTTATATATTCTTTTTCGTGAAAAATGTAGAAGTTTGGCTTTTTTTTAAAAAAAATAATAAAATGTGAACTGAAAAAGCAGAGGAGGAGCTGACGTTACAAATTGAGAAGTATTGAGATAGGGGAGGGGAGGGGGGTAGATGCCTTTGATTTACCTACATGAGCGATGACTGTACATGTTGCACGGAACCCGAGCCATGGGATCGTACGTTAGGGCTTTAAATAAAGATAGAATGATCTGTTACACATTTCATGAAGCCTTCTGTCCATGACCAGCCAGTAGTTTATTCGTGTTGTATTTCTTTCCTTTTTT
>CM060318.1:42814272-42836772 GCA_030674155.1 Stramonita haemastoma
GTCGTCGTTGTCGTAATTCTTCTTCTTCGTATCTTCTCTTTACAGTTCTCCTCTCCAACATTATCTACTATATTGAAAGTTTTATTAATATTTCTTTTTGACAAGATCTCATTTTGTGCAGGAAAGAGAGTGAAATACATTTGTTATCCTAGCTGTAGAAATAAATAATTCAAAGGGAGTATTTTATTTCGATTTGTCAAAGGTCCGTATGTAGCAGTGAAATAGAAAAAAGGAATAAACGTGAACGCAAACCAATGATACCGTAAACTGATTTTTAAAGAAATGATAAAAACAACACATGGCAATCGAAATCAGCAAAAACATATTGAAAGCTTCTCTTTTTTTCCAAAACAAAATGGAGAGAGGTTTGTCAAGCTTCTTTAATTGTAGTTTCTACTTGTTGTTTATTTCTTTCTGTTTATAAACCTCTCCATTCAACTTTTGAAATAATTAAAGTGAGTGTTTCGCATTTTCAAAGCTTATATTTAATTTCTTTTCCCAGCAATTTCTTGTTGTTCCCCCTTCCTTTCGTTGAGTCTCTTCGTCAACCTTTGTATTGCTTTGTTCCGTTTTCTCTCTTATCTCCCTTTTCCTTTAAGAATGTATTTATGCGCTTCTTAAAAGATTTTTTAAAACTTTAATGTTTGTATTTTTTCTTTCTCTTTTTCTTCACGTTTGATGCTCTCTCTCTCTCCTTCTCTCTCTCTCTCTCTCTCTCTCTCTCTCTCTCTCCTCTCTCTCTCTCTCTCTCTTCTCCTCTCTCTCTCTCTCTCTCGTCTTCTTCTGTCGTCTGTCTGTCTGTCTGTCTCTCTTCTCTCTCTCTCTCTCTCTCTCTCTCTCTCTCTCTCTCTCTCTCTCTCTCTTCTTCTCTCTCTCTTGGACGGATGTAAAAAGCCATGAGTGCTTATCTTTATCTCGAATAAGAATTGCTCTTCTCTCCTCTCTCTCTCTCTTCTCTCTCTCTTCTCTCCTCTCTCCTCTCTCTCTCCTCTTCTCTCTCTCTTCCTGATTTGTTGTTGTGTTTTTTTCTTTTCGCGTTTTTGGTTTTTTTTGGTTTGTTTCTTGGTTTCTTTTATTTTTGTTGTTGTTGTTGTTGCAAAACAGATACTCAAGTGGCGAAAGTCGAAGTTTTCCAATTGCTATGAATCGTGATGTCCCTGTGTGAGGTATCTGTTACTGCACATTTTTCCTTTGTTTTGTTCTCCTTTGTCTGTTGTTTGTTTGTTTAGATGGGCTTTGCTGGGGCAGAGGGGGGTTGTCTCAATATATCTTTCGTTCGTTTCTTTTGTTATCACATTATTTTTTATTATTTTTCTCCGTCATTGTTTGTGTCCATTTAGCATTCTTTTCAAGAGAACAAACATTGGAAGTTTTTCTGAAGGACAGACAGTTTTGTGGGGGTGTTTCTTTGTTTATTCAAAGGTGAAAGAAATTGTTTATACGTTTGTTTATCTTTGTTTCGTGTTTGCTTGTTTTCTTTGGTTTTCTTCCTTTCTTTTTTTTTATTGTTCTTTCTTTCTTTTTTCTTTTGTTTTTTTTTTCTTTGTTGTTCATTTTTGTTTACTTTTTTTGCAATATGTAAACACCCTGACATTCTCTTGTGGCGTATATGTTGCTGTGTCTTTTAGGGTATAAAAAAAGTTAACGTGGAGATTTACGAAGAATTCCGAGGAAGAAGAAAAAGAAGAATCCCAAAGAAGAAGAATTAAGAAGAAAAACAATTGCAGAGAAGAGAGAAGAAGAAGAAGAAGAAGAAGAAGAAGAAGAAGAAAAGAAGAAGAAGAAGAAGAAGAAGAAGAAGAAGAAGAAAAAGAAGAAGACTAAAAAGAAGAATTGCGCAGAAGAATTGCGCAGAAGAATTGCGCAGAAGAAGAAGAAGAAGAAGAAGAAGAAGAACAAGAACAAGAACAAGAAAAACAACAAGAACAAGAACAAGAAGAAGAACAACAAGAAGAAGAAGAACAAGAACAAGAACAAGAAGAAGAACAAAAACAAGAACAAGAACAAGAAGAAGAAGAAGAAGAAGAAGAGAGAAGAAGAAGAAGAAGAAAAGAAGAAGAAGAAGAAAGAACAACAACAACAACAACAACACCAAGAATTGCGAAGATATGTGAAGGATTGTGATGAATTAAAAAGGAATAAGAACAACAAAAACAAACAACAACAACACAATTGTAGTATGGGGCGTTATTGAATGTTTACCACGCACTAATACGTTGTTTAGAAGGGGAAGTAATTGTATGTTTGTACGCTTATATCATTTTTGTGTAGAGATTTCAAAGTGATGATGACTCAGAGAACAAAAAGAAGAAAGAAGAAAAAATAAAGCAATAGGATGTTTAAAAGACAGTCAAGAGGACACACAATCAACATGTTGACAATAACGGCAATGGAAGACTCCCCTGACCGTCAGCAATATGAAGATGTAGTGTGCTGCATTGCCTTGTTTTGCACACACACACACACACACACACACACACACACACACACACACACACACACACACAACACACACACACACACACACACACACACACATACACACATACACACACACATACACACATACATACACATACACACATCACATCACACACACATACATATATATATATATATATAATATATATTATTTATTTTTTTATATATATATATATATATATATATATATATATATATATATATATATATATATATATATAATATATATAATATTGTAACTTGACGAGAAGTGATGGTAGTGTTTTTCTGTATTACAGAAATTGATACATAATTAGATAGAGTGACTGTCCAACAGACGTTGACAGTTAAAACAGGAGACAGAAGGGGGTGGGGGAACACAGAGATGGAGAGAGAGAGAGAGAGAGAGAGAGAGAGAGAGAGAGAGAGAGAGAGAGAGAGAGAGAGAGAGAGAGAGAGAGAGAGAGGAGAGAGAGATGGAGGAAAAGACAGAGACAGACAGACAGACAGACAGACAGACAGACAGACAGACAGACAGACAGACTGATTGACTGACTGAATGAATGAATGACGGAGAGACAGACAGACAGACAGACAGAATGACGGAGAGACAGATAGACATATATAGAGAGAGGCAGATCCAAACAGAGGCACAGAGAGAAAGAGAAAGAAAGAAAGAAAGAAAGAGAGAGAGAGAGAGAGAGAGAGAGAGAGAGAGAGAGGAGAGAGGAGAAGAGAGAGAGAGAGACAGAGACAGAGACAGAGACAGAGACAGAGACAGAGACAGAGAGAGAGATGCAGGAGTGACAGATGGATATCCGACAAACAAACTGACAGACTGACATACAGACAGACAAACAAACAGTCGAACAGAGCAACGACTTACATGAGCCATAAGGCAACAAAAAAAAACATCCCAGGGAGAGTTTGCCCCTATCTGAACATCTGCACACACACACACACACACACACACACACACACACACACACACACACACACACACACACACACCACAGAGAGAGAGAGAGAGAGAGAGAGAGAGAGGAGAGAGAGAGAGAGAGAGAGAGAGAGAGAGAGAGAGAGAGAGAGAGAGAGAGAGAGAGAGAGAGAGAGAGAGAGAGCATGGCACAGAATAGCTGCTGTTGTTTGTCACTGACATCTGTGTGTCTGCAGCGATGGTGAAGGGAAGAAGGAGGTAGAGGGGCAAGAGTACGAAAGGCTTTGTATTCTCCATCTTATTCTTCCGGATTCCACTTGTTCGGTGATTTTCTTATTCGTTCTGTTAGAAATAACCAAACTTTTTTCTTTAGGCCGTCACAAAGACGTTGCCTATTTTGTAGGTCTTTATAGAATGGCAACCACAGAGAATAAAGGCCAGCTCGAGTTCCTTTTTAAACACGAGAAGAAAACCTACAGTCTTGTTTAAATAAATCCAGGAAACTTAAGTAGAGTACAAATACATTTTGGAGAAAAACAAGACTCAAGGTTTTGTGAAATTGAAAGTGTACATTTCAAAAAAAATCTCACGAATGAATTTTGCCAAACAGATTTTGATATTTTGTGCAAACCAGACAAAGGAACTGCGTCTTTGAACAGAAAGAAAGAATTGCTTCCCTTGTCTACTATTTCTTTTGTAGTCAGGTATCTTTTTCTTTGGAGTGTTATTCTTATTCTCCTTCAACTGTATTTCTGTCAACATCTGTATGAAGAATGTTGTATTCTCTATCCGTTACCTTAAAAAAATCAGACTCTTTTCGTTCTTATGTCTTTGTACTTGGCATGTTTGTCTGCTGTGTCTAACGTGTTTCTTGTCGTTAAGTGGATTAGTTCTATGGAGATAAAAAACTCTTTCCCCGGATCTGGATACTACATGTGGAAATTAATCTTCTTTCTTTCATCAGTTAGGCTGCTAGTTAGGGGGGGGGGGGGGGTATGCGGGATAGCCTAGTGGTCAGAACATTGCGCTCGCAATTTGACAACCCGGGTTCGATTCCCTCGAACACTCTCTCTACAAGTCCTTTTGATGAGACTATAAACCGAGGCCCCGTGTGCAAACGCACGCAGTACATCCTGCGCACACGTTAAATCCTGTTCCGCTTTTCGTAAGAGTAGGCCTTTGTACGCCGGTGGGAACATATGACATGATTTACAAAACTGCATACACACAGGGACTTGATGTAAAAAAGCACATGAGTGCTTATTCCATTATCCTCGATACAATACAATACGACACAACAAAATACAATACAATATACAGAAGGGACGAGATGGGCAGGATACAATGAGGACAATGATGCAGGATACTGATGCAATGTTTTCATGACTGGAGAGATAATGGCTTCCCATAAAAAATATGCCTGGCACGGTGCGTGCAGGAAGAAACTGGTTCAGCGAATCAGATGAGCAGCTTTGAGCAGACTATTGTCTAGTGCTGATGATGCCAGATTAAGGATATATTTCATATTCCCTGTCAGAGCATTGTGCTTTTTTCTGTTCTCCCAGTGCCTGAACATCTCCTCAGGGAGTGAAGGGAGAAGAGAAATTACTGCTGATGCTGCTGCTGCTGCTGCTGTTGTCATTGTTATATTTATGTCTTGATAGATTTGTACATATAGGGGGGAGGCAGACGTGAAGTCTGGTACACAGAGCGTTGTATTCGCGATCTGACGGCCCGAGCTCCAGCCACCACCGAGACACCCGTTGAAGGGGATTTTTTTTTTTAATTTTCAAAGGCTGTAAAGGGTTTAGTCCTGAAGATAATTCTTATTTTTAGAGGTGCATAAGGCCAAATAGCATGCACTTTAAGAAGTGATATCTGAATGTTGTGTGGGCTTTCCCCCCATGAGTTAACATGAGTATTTACTCCATTCCCACTAAAGTCCTTCCTTCTCCATTGCGCGATTGCTGATGATGATTTGGATGGTTTTGTGTATGTATTTCCATGTGCCCAATTAGGGGGGGGGGTTAGAATAAAGAATTTGATTTGACTTGATGAGATCCGTATGCGAGTACACGCAGAACATCTTGTGTACTCGTTAAAACCCGTTCGAACTTTCGGAAGAGAAGGCTATTTGTGCCAGTGGGAATGGATGACAACATTTTTTTTTTTTAAAAAACACATGCACACTGGTTTGGTATTTAAAATAAACTCCAAAGTCGGAATGCAGCTACCTTAATGGGGGGAAAAAAACGGTCGCATATACAAAAATCTCACCATTGGTGAACCTCAAAGGGCTAGCCGAGGAACGGGGGAAATGTATCTGTTTATCTGTTGCCCATCTCATTCCTCCACCCACCCTCTTATCCACTCCTCCATTCAGTACAAAAACACAATGTATATATATATATATATATATATATATATATATATATATATATATATATATATATATATATATATATATAATATATATATATATACATACATAATATAAACAAAGCCTCGACGACGCGGCCACTTTTACGGTTCCTCTGAGAATTGCAATCACAAAGTCCACTTCGAATTAATCTTTGATAAAAACAAAATCGTATCCAAATAGATCCTGGAAAAAACTAAAATACTGTCTGAAGCCTAGACCAGACTAGGGAATGGCGTGTTGAAATAAAAATGGAGACGTTGTGTTGTTGTCGCTAACTGGGTGTGACATGCTTGATTTAGTTGCAGATAAGATTGGCTGTAGCAGAGAAACAAACATCGCAAGCTGCTTGTTGATCACTTGAAGCTTGTAAGCTAGGGCGTTGTGGATATGTCTGGATATATAAAGAAAAAGAACAGCCAATGAGATAGCGTATGTATTGGTTTCCTTTTCTTGTGTCCTGTCTTTTGTTTTCCGTTCTTAATCCGTGCTTTGTCTTGTTCCTGCTGCAATTCGTCTTATCTCCTTGTTGTTTTGCGTTGCCGATTTTTTGTTTATGCTGTTGTTGTCGTCGTTGTTTATGTTGTTGTTGTTGTTGTTGTTGTTCTTCTTCTTCTTCTTCTTCTTCTTCTTCTTCTTCTTCTTCTTCTTCTTCTTCTTCTTCTTCTCCTCTTCTTCTTCTTCTTCTTCTTCTTCTTCTTCTTCTTCTTTCTCTTCTTCTTCTTCTTCTTCTTCTTCTTCTTCTTCTTCTCTTCTTCTTCATTCTTCTCTTCTCTTCTCGCAATTCTTCTTCTCCGCAATTCTTCTTCTCCGCAATTCTTCTTCTTCAGCAATTCTTCTTCTTCAGCAATTCTTCTTCTTCGCAATTTCTTTCGCTCTCTTCGCAATTTTGTTCTTCTTTGCAATTCTTCTTCTTCTTTTTCGTCTTCTTTGTAATTCTTCTTCATCTTCTAACTGGCTGAACTAGCGTAGTTACAAACGTGCATTTTATTTCATTACAAACAAACCTTCAGACGAACACAACGTTTCACTACTCATTGCTAGTGAGCTGTTCTACACTCCGGAAGAGTTTTTAACGGTTACAGATCTGTTATATAAAAGAAAACGCATCGCCTATTCAATATGCCTTCTAGAAATTAAAAAAACCAACAACTTTTGCTTTGTGTGTCGTTTTATGGAGTACTGCCACAACATAGTGACAATCTTGAGTTGACCCGTATGGTTGGTTAGGAATTTGACAAGAAGTACAACAGTAGATCTGGTTTTAAAACATTTTTAACCTGTAAAAAATAGTTGCACAGTTTTAATCTGAGATTTACATTTTTATACGAGGTTACAGCCCTGGTGTGGCCTTTGTGGTCAGCAGGACAATAAACAGCATGACAGGGCAATAAACAGCATGACAGGGCAATAAACAGCATGACAGGGCAATAAACAGCATGACAGGGCAATAAACAGCCATGACAGGGCAATAAACAGCATGACAGGCAATAAACAGCATGACAGGGCAATAAACAGCATGACAGGGCAATAAACAGCATGACAGGGCAATAAAAACCATGACAGGGCAATAACACTATGACATGCAATAAAAACCATGACAGGGCAATAAACAGCATGACAGGCAATTAACACTATGACATGCAATAAAACCATGACAGGGCAAAGGGCTATAACAACATGACAAAGCAGTTAACACCATGACAGCGCAAAAACACCATGACATGGCAATAAGCAACATGACAGGGCAATAAACAACATGATTGGATTGGACTTTGGCTTTGACCTTTCACTAAACCACAGAGGAAAGGAAGGAGGGGGGAAATACAAAAAAATAAATGACAAAAAGAAGACGACGAAGAGGAAGAAAACAGCAACGAAAAAAACCGCACGGAATAAATCTTTTTTACTGCTCTATAGGTTTGGATATGAGTCGAACAGGATGAAGAATATTTGATCCATTTACATATTTCAGCAGCAAAAACGGAAAAGAGCCGCCGTTGTTAGCCCTGGAGCATACATAAAAACAGATTTCAAACGTTTAAAGATAAAGAATTTAATATTTACAAACTTGTCTTACTTTACATCTAAAATTGTGATCACAGCACAGCCAACAACATAAGTGCGTATAACATTTTTCTGCTCTTTCGCATCAGAATCGTTTCGATTTTCACACGTGCAAAAGTGGCAGTAAAAACACTTTTTGTCAATATTTCGTTGGATGTATAAATTGAAAAAAGCAAACAAACATTCCACTCCCCAATTCTCAATGCTGAATTATACATGCGTCTCTCAATAAAATGTCATTGCTGCTCTCTTCCTTTTCTTTTTCGTTCCTCGGCTGGAGCTCCGAGGTTCACCGATGATGAGATTTTGCGTATGCGACGGCTTTTACCCATCATTAAGGTAGCCGCATTCCGAATTCGGGGGTTACTTCCCATTTATTTGCACATTCTCTATTCCATTCCTTCTTCACCTAGATCTATTCGGTAGTCTTTTGACCGTGGGGCATCACAAGATTTTGGTCATGCTGGTCATTCTCCAGATGCTCCCTTAATCACCCTTGTAGAGAAATATTAACCAATTAATGACTGCGTTTCCAGTTTCGCCGCTTTTTACATAATGCTAGTCACGAGAAACGTCGTCTGGTGTTAATTTGTCTTGGAAAAGCAAAGTCGGGGGGGGGGGGGATCCAGTTCAAATAGACATTGGAAAACAAAGTCCTATCTGGAATTTAAAACAGGCTGTGGAATTACGTGTTCAGTTAAAGAGGAGGCCGTTTGAGTTGTTTTTGGTGGGGGTGTCTTTTTAGGGGGGGGGGGGGGGGTTGGCCAGTTTGGTCGGACATGGTAGATGAACTAGCTAATCAGGGTGCTTCCTGCAGAGAAACACTGTGCTGCTGGTTCACTTTCATTGACTTAAACACATAGCCACAGTTTCTCCATAATGTAACGTTCGTTTAAAAAAAAAGTTAATAAGATTGGGGGGGGTGAGGGGGTGCTGTTCTTTACTTTATATTCTTATCAGTTTTATTTTGTAATTGATCTGAACTATTCTTATAACTGTTGCTTTTGGCACATTTACAATACCTGATCTTACTGTTATATTTTCATCGCCAACATTTTCTTTATTCTTCTCCTTCTTCCACCTCCTTCTCTTCCAAAACTTTAAAGCATTTTCTTCTAGATGCTCTTTTTCTTTGAAAATTAACCCTTTTCTACCCCTGTCATTTCATTTCCTTAACCTGTGGATGCGGAAATTTTGTCGGGTTTATTTTTTCTTTATGGATTACCTCAGAACATTATTTCATTTTCTGGTTGAACTTAGCATCTTTGACCGTTGCCATCCTGCTCTTTCCTTTTCTTCTTTACTTCATCCTCTTTCTCTTTTTTAAAAAATTTCTAATCCCTTTCAATACAATGCAATAGATACAGTGCAAAGCAATGCTGTAGAATAACTGTATAAAAAGAGGCGAGGTGAGAGGACATGGCAGATGCAATAAAGCTGGATGGACATGCACTTTGTATGGGTCGAAAAAAAATTGCTCTTTGGAATTGCAGCACAGGAAAGTACGGGTTACAGGCTGACTCCCCAGGAAATGAGATGAGCAAACGTCAGCGACTTGTTTCTTTTGCCAATAAAACCAGATTGAGGGGGGGGGGGGTCATCTGTCTTCTCTTTCGATTTCTTTTTTAGCTTGGTTAAGCATTTTTTTTAATTTATTTACTTTACAATTAAAGTGTTCACTTCTTTCCCAACTTTTACTTTTTCTTTCTTTCTTCCTTCCTTTCCTTTCTTTTTTTTCTTTCTTTCTTCTTTCTTCGCAATTCTTTCTTCTTTGCAATTCTTCTTCCCATTCTTGATAGATTTGTGTTGCTTAAAAGAACTTTCTCTTCAGTTGTTTTTCGTATCTCTATCTATCTCATTGTAGGATAGGAAGGGGAGGACTAAGAAGTCCACAAAAAGTAACAGGATGTAACACGAATGAAAGTGGTTTCACGTCGTGGTTGGATGCGCTAGGCCTGACTTGGCAGGCGCCTAACGACAGCGCAAAGCATTTCTGTCCATATGACAGACAACAATAGTTGCTGTCTGAGCCTTTTGACGACGAATAAGAAACAAATGACGATTTTCTTGCTTTTGAATCTGCTGTACAGCTGTAAAACAGCCATCAAATAACACACAGCTCATTTTAAGCAGGTCTTAAGAAGAAAATATGTGCACCTGTTTTCTAATTCTTGACGTCCATGCAAAAACTGATTTCAAGCAAACGATCGTGTGGGTTTTTTGGGTTTTTTTATCTCACATCAGTACTGTAACTTGTGTCAAACTCTGTTGTTTAAATGTGATTTTTGAACAGTTTCAAAGAGGTATGTTTTGTTCCTTGTGAAAACATAAGCAACAACAGAAGAAAAAATATAAAAAAATAATAATGAGAGGAAGCCACCCTCAAGAAGATGGCCCTAGAGAAGCTTAGGTCTCTAACACCTCACTCCCCAACGACTGCACAGGTTATGGATGAGGCATTTTATTGTATCCTATCAGACAATATGGTCTGAAATAAATATAAATATAAAAAAGCATTAAAGGAAGGAAAACTAAATAGAAGCGGGGGGGGGGGGGGGGGCATCAGACAAATATGCAGTATAACACACAAAAAGAATAAACTCTTACTTCTTGGGGGTAATAGTTGAATTTTACTACAATATTCTTTCTAATCAAACGCCAAAACAAAGGAAATAAGTAAGAAGAATTGCGGAGAAGAAGAAGAAGAATTGCGGAGAAGAAGAAGAAGAATTGCGAAGAAGAATTGCGAAGAAGGATTGCGAAGAAGGATTGCGACGAAGGATTGCGAAGAACAAGAAGAACAAAGAAGAACAAGAAGAACAAGAACAAGAAGAACAAGAACAAGAACAAGAAGAACAAGAACAAGAACAAGAAGAAGAAGAACAACAACAACAACAAGAATTGCAAAAAAGAAAAAGACGTTCAAGAACTGTGAAGAAATATTGCAAAGATCTGCGTTTTCTCTTACAAACGAACCCTGTTCGTCTGAGTTCTTTCTGCATTATATAAGCCTCTAGCTCTGTACTGCCCCAACTTGATTCTGTGGTTCCAGTTGAGACCATACATTCCCCTGCCGACCACCATAGGCCCTTGTGAACAAATTCAATTTTTGTCCACTTTTGTGCTGGCCATTGACATGTAAGCCGAGTTATCTCCACTTGATCTATTTATCGATCGGAACGTGTCCTTTTCAAGCTGAAGAATACTACAACCTCTCTTGTTTCTTTTCACCAAATTTACACACATACACACACACACAAACACACACACGCACACACACGCATGCACGCGCGCACACACACACGCACGCACGCACACGCACGCACACGCACGCACACGCGCACACACACACACACACACACACACACACACACACACCACGCACACACACAAACTCGCACTCACACTCACACTCACACTCACACGCCCACAAAACAAAACAAAACCAAACAGACAGACATACAGTACATCTCTCTCTCTCTCTCTCTCTCTCTCCTCTCTCTCTCTCTCTCTCTCTCTCTCTCTCTCTCTCTCTCTCTCTCTCTCTCTCTCTCTCTCTCCCTCTCTCTCTCTCTCTCTCTCTCTCATTCTTTCATTCTTTCTTTCTTTCTTTTCCTGTATCTACTTTATAAATCATTTACGTTACATTTCTCTCTATCTAAATGTTTTTTTTTAAGAAGAAAAGAAAAAAAATAATATGCTTTCATCAAAAGGATTACATGCCGACCATGGACATCGATGATATTCTGGATTGTTATCAGGATGAAGTGGAGACGATAAGTTGAGAATATAGACTTTTCTTGTTCCTAGCCCATGAGAAATCTGCAATCTCGAATGACACACCTCACATTCTCTCTGCTTGTTAGACTTAAAGGAATTCCCAAGAACGAAGAAAGAAGAACGTGTACTGTGTCCTGCTGCCTTCACACAAACTTCTGTGCTAGCTGTCTGTATAATTATGTAAGAATCGGTTTACATCGTCTCAGCCTCTTTGTAAGAGTTGTACTAAATTTGGTTCCTTTTTTTTTTTGGCAATTGGGTTTCTTTTGTACACCTTTTTTGTCTGAAAAGTCACTGCCCTATTAATGCATTGTATTGTATTGCATTGTAATGTATTGTATTGTATTGTATTCTATCCTGTTCTATTCTATTCTATTCTATCCTATCCTATCCTATTCTATTCTATTCTATTCTATTCTATTCTATTCTATTCTATTCTATTCTATTCTATTCTATTCTACCCCTGAACCCTCAGCATCAACATGTTTCTTTTCTCTCTGTATTGTCCATATCTCTGCAGACGATGAAGCCAACAGCAGGGATGAACATCCCCTTCAAGCTTGACATCACCAAACCACGATCTATCTCAAAACCTCAAAGACCATCCATCTGTACAGAAAAGCACACACGGAATAGCAAATTGTTACCACAACCACTACACTCACCCACACACCCCATACAGACACACACACAAGATTTTTTAAAATCTCTGCACTGAGCACACCAGCCTTTTTGATCAGTCTATCATTTCCCAGATTTCTACCACAAAAGAGTTGAAAAAATTAAAATACTTAAACATTTCAAAGTTACGAGAATGTTTAAATTATTTATTTTTACACCTCTTTTGTTGTAGAGAAACAAAAATTACATGAAATACTACATGGACAAAGTTTCTTTCTTCCGAGTTTCTTTCTGTTAGTATGTAAGCCTTCTTGCCCTCCTTAAACTTGTGAGTGGGGAGCTGTGTGTGTTCAACTTGAATGTAAGCGCTTTGATTTGGTCTCACAATATATAGCGATGTATAGATTCCGTGTATTATTGTCATTATTAAATGTTGTCTATCTATTCCAAACTTGTCTGCCTACTCCAAGCGAGCACATTCTCTTGCAAGCCAACCTAACCTGTGTGGGGAAAAAACTCAGTTTCTCCTGCTTGTACTTTCTCTCATATTTATTGACACGTGTGCAGAAATCTTTGAAGTAGACCTATACACAGAATGAAACGTATTCTTTTAAATGAAAAAGAATTCCTCCTTCTCATCATCCCTTCTCATCAAACTCTTTTCTTCTGCTCTCGTCTTGTCTCTCTCTCTCCTCTTCTGCTCATCCTGTCTCTCTCTCTCTCTCTCTCTCTCTCTCTTCTTCTCTCTCTCTCCTCTCTCTCTCTCTCTCTTCTCTTAACCGGCCGTGTGCGACGCACAGAAATCTTGGACAGTTAAATCCTTCCCTTTCGTAAGAGTAGGCCATCGTGTCGGGCGATGCATATTTCAAACTGCATACACACTGGCCGGATGAAAAAGCCTGATTGCTTTTCTGTACCTCGATTAAAAGATAATAATCAATCTCTCTCTCTCCTCTCCTCTTCTCTCTCTCTCTCTCTCCTCTCTCTCTCTCTCTCTCTCTCTCTCTCTCTTCTTTCTCTCTCCCTGTCTTTCAAAAGCTACGACAAAAAACATCTTTTATTTGCCCGAGTGCCAGTAACTACACTTCCAGTCACAGAGGAGACTGCTTGAAATGTCCTGTCTGTCTGCCAACACACTCTCGTTTTGAAATAATTCAAAGGAATAAAGATATTAGGCAGAAAGTGATAGCGGTAATATTGATCTCGAATTTCATTACTTTTTATATGTGTGCATTCTTGAATGAAACTCATAAAAGAAATCTTTTTGCTGCTGCTTATTCTTCTTCTCCTCCGTTGAATTCTTTGAATTCTTCTTTTCTTCATCTTTGAATTTTTCTTGTTCTTGTTTTTGTTTTTGTTCTTGTTTTGTTTTGTTTTCTTCTTCTTCTTCTTCTTCTTCTTCTTCTTCTTCTTCTTCTTCTTCTTCTTCTCGCAATTTTTTCTTCTTCTTTTCTTCTTCTCTTCCTTTCCTCTCCTCGTCCTTCCTCATCCTCATCCTCATCCTTCTTCCTTCTTTTTTCCCCTTTTCTTTCCTTTTCTTCTCTTCCTTCTTCTTCATGTGAATTACTTGTAAAATATTTCTGAGATCTCTTACTCCTAAATCTATTCTTTCTGAATTCTGTACCCACTGTGGAAACCGTTTTATTGTCCATGTTTTTCTTTGTCTTTCGATTCAATCTGACACATTCTCCCGAAGGCAAACCTGTGGGAAAACAAAATCGAATTTCCCTCACTACTGTGATGTAGCACTGACATGTAAGCCCAAATATCTGCACTTGATCTATTTACGGAGTAAGGATGCACTTTTTTCAATCCGAAAGACACCTCTTCTTTCCAGTGTCTCTCTGTCCTCTCTTGTCTCTGTCTCTCTATTCTCTGTCTCTGTGTCTGTCCTGTCTCTATCTGTCTATGTCTTGTCTCTGTTCTTGTCTCTGTCTCTGTCTCGTCTCTCCCTTGTATGTATGTATGTATGTATGTATGTATGTATGTATGTATGTATGTATGTATGTATGGATGTGTGGATTATTATGTATCTATTCTATTTATCTTCTTCTGTCTTCTTCTTGTCTGTCTGTCTGTCTGTCTGTCTGTCTGTCTGTCTATCTTGCCACCCTCTCTCTCTCTCTCTCTCTCTCTCTCTCTCTCTCTCTCTCTCTCTCTCTCTCTCTCTCTCTCTCTCTCTCTCTCTCTCTCTCTCTCCTTCCAGCTAAATCTTGTGGGGTACTCGGGACAAACAGAAAAAGGAGCTTTGCCCACGTACAGTGTCATCCTATGACTTCTTCAGATTCTGTTGAAAAAATGTTGGTTTGGGTCTTTTCCTACTCTTGGGCTGTTTGCCTGGCTGAGTGTCTCTTTGCTTTGTTGGGATTTTTTTTATTCCTTCTTGGGCTACAGCTCCGAGGTTCACCAATGGTGAGGTTTTTGCGTGTGCCCCCATTTTTGTCCACCATTAAGGTTGCCACATTCCGACGTTGGAGATGATGCCTCCACACAATACTCTTGTACATACGTTTTTGTTGTTGTTGTTGTTGTTGTTGTTGTTTCCAGTTTTGGCATCTGTTCCTTCCAGCACACAATGGTCTACACTTCTGAAAGGTGGAACGGGGTTTTTTTGTCTGTGCAAGACGTTCTGTGTGCGTTGGCACACAGGACCTCAGTGTACAGTTTCATCCAAGGACGAACAAGGGTCTATATCGACGGAGCACATCTGCCATCTCTGTCTCCTCTTTTCTCTCTTCTCTGTCTCTGTCCTCTGTCTCTTGTCTCTGTCTCTCTCTCTCATCACACACACCACACATACACACACAGACACACACACTAACATGCACGCCTGCGTTCGTGCCCATGTATGAATACCCTCACCCACACATATAAAAAACACGATATTTCCACTGATGCTTTTTTTTTTATCTAAAGCTTTTAACGTTTTACCCATCTTCAAGATTTCGGACAAAAACTGTTTTCTAGGATGTAAAAACGCTTTGCCTTTTGGGCTTGTAGAGACAGTCCTTTTGTGTGAGCATGTTTTCTGCTGTTTGATCTGGTAACTGAGATCACAAGAGTTGATACAGTCTTTACAACACAACACGATCTAAAATATGTCTTAATATACATGACGCAATAATGCTAAACAGGGTTGCTTGGGGAGAATAATGTGCTTGTATCAAAGCGTATGCACACACACGCGAGCGTGCCCTGCCTCCGGGCAATATATAGCTGCATCAACTCACATATACAGACACGCACGTACATGCATGTTTGAAAAGATGAGACTGAATATGATAGTGCCATATACATGCACGGAAGCGTGCGTGTGTGTACGTACTTTCACGAGTGCAAGTACACTTGAGCACACACACACACGTATACACAAACACGCGTGCACTAGCCCTCACAAACGCACATACACTCTCGCACGCGCAAAACACACTCACACACACACACGCAAACAAGCACACACACGCACGCACGCACACACACACAACACACACACACACACACACACACACAACACACACACACACACACACACACACACACACACACACAAACACAAATTAACAAACAGAATAAATTTCACACATAGAGACAGACAAACAGATAGACAGACAGACAGAGACAGACAGACAGAGAGAAATACAGAGAGACAGAGAGAGAGACAGAGGGACAGGGAGAGACAGAGAGAGACAGAGAGAGACAGAGAGAGATAGAGAGAGACTGAGAGAGAAGAGACAGAGACAGAGACAGAGAGAAGTAACAATTTAGAATACATACCTCCAATATTCTTTTCATTGGCTCCAACGCACAATGCCTTTAAATAAAAACAAAAAACCCTCCAGGCTATAGAAGAGAAGAGTTATATCTGAAATAGAGTTTCTGCAGTCATGTATACTTTATCCCACAACGGGGGAGAGATGGCTTGGGGAGGGGAGGGGGGTGGGGGTTTTGCATATCGTAGATTGCACCGAGGAAAACGGTGGGAGACAACATCAGAGAGTGGACAGGCCTTGGTGGAACAACCTGCTACAAAGAGGCGGAGGACCGTGGGGAGTGGAGGAGGCTGGTTGCAGAATCTTCAGTTGTGCCCCACGGTCCACGGGACTACGGGACAGGCGAAGTTGAAGGTGAAGAATTGCCTGCAGAAACATAAGCAGGACTAAACAAAGAAAAGGGGAGGGGCGGATGAAAGAACAGAAAAAATGGGGTTAATTGAAGGTCTCTCTGTATAAAAATGCGCATACATACATACATACATACATACATACATACATACATACATACATACATACATACATACATCTACATACATACATACATACATACATACATACATACATACATACATACATACATTTTTATATATTCACCATACACATACACACACACACACACACACACACACAAACAAACACACACACACACACACACACACACACACACACACACACACACACACACAACACCACACACACACACACACACAACACACACCACACACACACCACACACCACAGAAAGAACCCATCCCGTCACACGTAAAGATACTGATCAAAACATGGACTTTGCGGTAGTCTGGACAAGAGTTACACTGAAGAACGCCTAGTTTCTCTTCCTTCTGCAGTGACCTCACATGTCAGGGAGAAAAGGATCGACGGCGTGTGATAAATTCCAGACCTGCTGTGATCCCTGCACTGTGATTGACTATTCTGTGCGCGGTATTCTGGTCCTCCAGGTGCCGGCATGTTTGCTTTGTAAACTCTACATTACTCCTGTACCTTTACAATGTTGTTCTTTGGCAAAAGAAAAAGAGAGGAGGGGTATACAGACAGACAGACAGACATGCAGACAGACAGACAGACAGACAGAGACAGAGAGACAGCTAGAGACAGAGAGAAACAGAGACATTGGTAAGTAGATGCAGTCAGGCAGTTTGAAAGGGAGAAAGAGCCGCAGAAAGAGAAGAGGGACAGAGAAAGCAGATTGAGAGAGGGGGGGGGGGAGAGAGAGAGAGAGAGAGAGAGAGAGAGAGAGAGAGAGAGGAGAGAGAGAGAGAGAGAGAGAGAGAGAGAGAGAAGAGAGAGAGAGAGAGAGAGAGAGAGAGAGAGAGAGAGAGAGAGAGAGATGAGAGAGGAGAGAGAGAGAGAGGAGGGATTTATTCTTTTATATCGAGGATAATGGGATAGCACTCTTGTGCTTTTTTACATCCAGTCCGTGTGTATGCAGTTTTGTAAATGTCATCTGTTCACCAGGCACACGATGGCCTACTCTTACGAAAAGCGGAAACAGGATTTAACGTGTGCGCAAGATGTTCTGCGTGCGTTCGCACACGGGGCCTCGGTTTAAAGTCTCATCCGAAGGACTTGTGGGGGAGTGGAGTCAGCACTGATGTTAAACTCCAGGAGAAAAATTCCTCGACAGATTCGAACGGGTCTTCAATTGCCAGCGCAATGTTTGACCACTAGGCTATCCGTCCCCGACGGAGAGAGAGAGAGAAGAGGAGAGAGAGAGAGAGAGAGAGGAGAGAGAGGGAGGAGAGAGAGAGAGAGAGAGAGAGAGAGAGAAGAGAGGAGAGAGAGAGAGAGAAGGAGAGAGAGATGAGAGAGAGAGAGAGAGAGAGAGAGAGAAAAGAGAGAGAGAAGTTATTCAGATGCAAGATTCTCAATCTAAAGTGCCATTATATACACATTACTAACAATTCGTATTCCCCATTGTTACAGAGTGAAGTCAGTGCTGATGTTAACTCCAAGAGAAAAATCCTTTCGAATACGTGCTTATTTTCTTCTCATTTCTTTTTCTACTGTCTGTTCACTTCAAGACAAATGAGACACTTATTTCAAAACAAATATTTAAAGCAAGAATAAGGACAAACTAAAAACAAACAAACAAACAAACCAGTTACAGCCCAACTCCCACACCCACTACCCCGCCCTTTCAAAACAAAAAAAAAAGCCCCGAACAAACAGCAACAGAGAAAAGAGAGAGATGCTAATGCTGATGATGAAAGAGTTTGGGTTTCTTTTTTTTAAGGGAAGGAGGAAGAAGCCATTATATGTGTCCAATGCTTAGAGAGAGAATCGACCCTTTCTCAAACAGAAATGTCTGTCTGTCTGTGTGTCTGTCAGTCTGTCTGTATGTCTGTCGGTCGGTCGGTCGGTCGGTCGGTCTGTCAGTCAGTCGGTCTGTCTGTCGGTCTGTCTGTTGTTGTTGTCTTCAATTAAACGTCTGTTCACTTTATGTGATATTGGACGAAATACAGATAGACACAGAGAAATAGACAGACTGGTACACTCACACTGTCTGTGTGTATGTGCGTGCATGCGAGCGTGCATGCGTATCTGTGTCTGTGTGTGTGAATGTGTTTGTTTGTTTGTGTGTGTGTGTGTCTGTCTGTTTGTGTGTCTGTGTCTCTGTGTGTCTGTGTATCTGTGAGTGTACCCGTCTGTCTATCTGTATTTCTGTGTCTGTATAAAGAGACAGAAAGAAAAATGATAGGATCCTAAAACACATATATTCTCATTAGAATTGGAAGACACGGCAAGACAAATGCCATCCCCCATCTGTATCTGTCATTGAAGAATTTACGGTTAGTTTACACCTTCCGAAAAAGGGAAAAAGAAAAGTAAAAAAAAAAATCTATCTTCCTAAGCATGGTACGTGACTGGTTTTTTAAATCGGGAAAGAAGGGGATTTTGCTCGGAGGAAAACGAACGAGTTGATATGAAATCCCTTTTCGGGGATTTGAATCATATTAGATTTACTGTGCCAGGATGCACACTTTAGGGGCATGCACGCTCACTGAATCTCTCTGTGTGTGTTGTTTGTTGTGTTGTGTTGTGTTGTGTTGTGTTGTGTGTGTGTGTGTGTTGTGTTGTGTGTGTGTGTGTGTGTGTGTGTGTGTGTGTGTGTGTATGTTGTGTGTGTTGTGTGTGTGTGTGTGTGTGTGTGTGTGTGTGTGTATGTGTGGTTGTGTTGTGAGTTGTGTGAATGTGTGTGTGTGTGAGTATGTGTAAATGTGGGGGGGGGGGGATGTAATGTGTGTGTTTGTGTGTCCATATGTGTGTTTGTGTGTGTGTTGTGTTGTGTGTGTGTGTGTGTGTGTGTGTGTGTGTGTGTGTAAGCGCGTGTGCGTGTGCGTGTGCGTGTGTAATGTGTGTGTGTGTCTATGTATATGTAGGTGCTTACGTGTGTGTAATGTGTGTGTGTGTGAGTGTGAGTGTGTGTGTATGTGTGTGTTTGTGTGTGTGTGTGTGTGTGTGTGTGTTTGTGTTTGTATGTGTGTGTTTGTGTGTGTGTGTGTGTGTTAGTAAGTGCGCACGCGTGTGTAATGTGTGTGTGTGTCTGTGGATCGGATGAACTGTGGTTGGATGATGATTTCGCTGAACGTGATTTCACCAGACAACGGTAGTTAACTCTGACAACTGCAGTTTGGCAACTGTGAATATAATACCATTTCATTAAACCCGCCCCTGTGCTGTATACCTGTCTGCATTGTGAAAAATAACACCCAAATCTGTAGACCTGACTTAACTCCATGGTGCGATTTTTTAAGGAATAAAAAACAACACTTCTTGTAGCTTTTCCCACTCGCAGTTCAAAAAACAGAAAGCAGAGAACCACGCACAGGAAGTGGAGGAAGCTGGTGGCAAAATCTTCAGTGGTGTCCCCACGGCCCACAGGACTACTTGTTAGGTGAAGGTGAAGTTTAAATAAAAAAAAAAAAAAAAAAACCATCACAGCTTGTAGAAATCTAATGCAGTTTTCACTCCATAGAGAAATGAATCACGCACTCAAATTTCAGTGTTATTAATATTCCCTGTGTATATTTCCATAAGAAAACCAGATTTCTCCAGCAACAAAAGTGTCCATCAAATGCAGTGAAATTTGACGCATTCGCTCTTCCTCTGTGTAACAATTAACCAAAGAGCAAAGAAAAGTACCAGATTTCTAAAGTAACAAAATTCGCAAACCCAGTAGAAATATGACACATTCTCTCTTCCTCTGTTAAAAAAATACCCAGGATCCAATTTCTATAGAGTCAATATCATCAAGATTACTCTGCCATGGGGATACAATGGGCCTGTCAGTATAAATAGCATCCCCACCTACTGGAAATTCTGTTCTAGGGATTCCCTCTTTTCTAGCCCTCTCTTTGTTTCTGTCTTGTTCCTTTTCTCCCTGTCACCTCCTTCTTGACTATTTTCTGCCTTTTTGGTCCATTCTCCTGCCTTCCTTTCCAGGAAGACTTTAAAAATTATTATTTTCTCCCGTACCAAAGTCGGATGCGCTGGGCCTGACTTGCCAGGCGCATAACGGCGGCACAACGTAATTTTTGCTCATATGACAGACGACAATAGTTGTTGTATGAGCTTTCGAAGAAGAAGAGGAAGAATCAAGAATACGGATATTTCATCTGATCATCCAAATTCGTAGCTTCTCGCCAAATTCCTTGGGATCCTGACAGTGTTATCTTCAAGAGGCCAATTTCTTCATCTGAGCAGGCGCCATACCCGTCACTACAAAGAACTGTCCATTCCTTTGTTTCATCACGTGTGGTGTAAATCTGGTCTAAGCAATGGACCAGACTTTGTTTTTCATAATACATGTAGATTGGAGAAATAGGCCAGACTTTATTTTCCGTGATATGTCTTCTTGGCGAGAGAGAAAGAACCTGGTGATCTTCGATACTGATACTTATCGGAGAATTTTCTTTTGTTCTTCTGCATTCGCAAAGTTTCTCGAATGATCTCATTGGTTGGTTGGTTGGTTGGTTGGTTGGTTGGTTGGTTGGTTGGTTGGTTGGTTGGTTGGTTGGTTGGTTGGCTGGCTGGCTGGCTGTTTGATTGGTTGGTTGGTTGGATGGCTAGTTGGTTGGTTGGTTGGTTGGTTGGTTGGTTGGTTGGTTGGTTGGTTGGTTGGTTGGTTGGTTGGTTGGTTGGTTGGTTGGTTGGTTGGTTGGTTGGTTGGTTTGACTGGTGCTGGTTTGGCTTGTTGTTTCTTGCAATACGAATGACAGATTCAGAGTATAGAGGAAGACTGGCAATGTGTTGAGAACAAGTGGCTAAAAAAGTGCCAATACAGAAAATCAACACCGAACCGATCAGATTTATAACCTTCAGCCCGCAGACTACTAATTTCAGTTTTTAAAAAATCATGATCCACTCACCTCAATCCCACAGATCACTTGCCACCATCCATCGGTTCATTAATCTTAATTCTCACATCGCCGCCCCCATTAATCACTCTTTTGACTTCAGTTTATTAGATCACTGATCTTCACCCAATAACCCACAAAAATCATCAATCTCAATTTACCCCAATACCCGCCTCAGACCTCTAATCTCATTCCATAATCTATAAAACAGCAAAACCAGCCCATAACCCAGAAAACCATTATATATGTAACACTAACTCACAATCGACAAAAACTACAAACACATTGTATCAATCCATAATCCTTAAATCCCCTAACATCCAATCCCAAAGCATTAAAACTCACAAACTTCTAATCCCAACGCATATTTCGAAGAATCCCATGTTCAATAAAATCTATTAACAAAATCAGTCCGATGGCTAACAATCTGTTAAACATATAACGGTTTGTCAAATGACAATCAAATGGTAGGCAGAAAGCAACCAGATTCCTGACCTCACTCCCATATGAACAAGCATTGTGGACAGAAGACAGACTCTAAAAGCTTTGTCAGTTATTGATGTATGCCAAGTGTCGAGTCAAGTCGAGTCAAGTCAAGTCAAGTCAAGTCAAAAACACTTCAATCAACTCATGAAGGGCAATGAAACGACATATATTGAAATGCTGTTCTGATTTTGAAATCTCGCGTTGAGATTGATATGTCTCCATCCATAACGAGTTGTTAGCGTTATAACCTGTGCTTCCTTCCCACTTAAGAATTAAGCATTTTCGAAATCTGAAGTATGGCTGCCTTTATGACAGGTTACATGAAATATATGTCTGTATATAACTGAGTATAATGCACAGAGAAAGAAGGGGGGGAGAGGGAGAGAGAGAGAAGAAGAGAGAGAGAGAGGGGAGAGGAGAGAGAGAGGAGAGAGAGAGAGAGGAGAGAGAGAGAGAGAGAGAGAGAGAGAGAGAGAGAGAGAGAGGAGAGAGAGAGAGAGAGAGATCAACAGAATGACAGACACCTAGAGGATGTGGCAGGCAGAGAAAGAAAAAGATATTAAAAAAGGGAGGGATCAG
>CM060318.1:42839272-42854272 GCA_030674155.1 Stramonita haemastoma
TAGTGTGTGTGTGTGTGTGTGATCGTCTTAAAAACTGACAGTTTCTTGTCTGTGGTTTGTGTGTGTGTGTAGTGTGTGTGTGTGTCTGTCTGTCTGTGTGTGTCTATCTGTCTGTCTGCTGCTGTGTTGTGTGGGTTGTGTGTTGTGTGTAAGTGTGTGGCGTGTTCGCGCGCGCGGCGGGGCGCGCGCGTGGTGTGTGTGTGTGTGTGTGGTGTGTGTGTGTGTGTGGCACGTGTGTGTGCGTTATGAAAGAAAAAAATATGCACACCTCCAAACACATAACATCAGAAAAAAAGGAGAAAGAAACAGACAGATAGACGGACAGAAACAGACACGCTCACAGACAAATAGACATCAAATAAAAACTACTGAGCCATGAAACAAACATATGTATTATACCAAAAGAAGTAGAATAGTGTGTTTTTTACGAAGGATAGTACTGCATCTCGCAGACCACACCACAAGAATAATCAATCAAAAAATCTGGCGTAACATCTTAGAGACCAACAGAAGCGATTGCAGTTATGGCAAAACTGATTCTTCTATCACATACAAAACAACGCCGCGCGCGCACGCGCAACACACGACAACCACACACACACACACACACACACACACACACACACACACACACACACACACACACACACACACACACACACTCGAGAACATTTCCATCCCAACTTTAAGAAAATAAACAACACCTCTATGCGTTTCAAGATAAGAAAAGCTAGTGTTACAAAGATTCATTCAAATATAATACAAAAAGCATTACTTTGTGTTGTGCTTCTTTGTACCCCCCCCCAAAAAAAAATGCAAACCACACCACACACACACACACACACACACACACCACACACACACCACAACACACACACACACACACACACACACACACACACACACACACACACACACACACACACACACACACACACACACACACACACACACACACACACACACACACACACATCACTGCATTTGATTCTCAACAGCTAGACCATTCGCAATCACAGATCATTATCTCTAAAACGAAAAAATAATAAAAGGACTCTTTCAAAATTAAAAACATTTCTTTGATCTGCTTTTCAACAGAAAGCAGGTTGTACAAAAATGTTCTGTTTGATATGAAATTGTTGAGAATGATGAATTTAATAATGAATGCTTATCTTCGTGCAACAACAACAAAAAATAAGAAGAAATAGAACAGTAGCAGGTTTGTTCTATGCTCATCATTATATTTACTCACTAGATTTCATATTTCCAGATTTTATAGGGTTTGGGGGGAATATTCAATTTAGGGGGCAGGAAGGAGGGGGGTATAATTTGTTTGCTTTTTTCTTTTAATTAGCATGGTATTTTGTGGACATGATTATTTTCATTTGAATTGCCAGTTTTTTGTGTTTTTGTTGTGTGTTTTTTTTTATCTTGGGTTTGCTTGTTTTTATTAAATGTTCTAGAAGATCAAATCTGACATCCGCGAAAAGTAAGATGTTAAAGAAAAAGTAAAACCCTCTCCAAAATCTGCATCTCGAATGTTGTCATTATGTTCGGAAATTTTTTAACTAAAGTTTTTGGGGACATAAATGGAAAGCCTGCAATAGAAAAGAAGGCATCAGGTGGTTCACATTATTTTATAACATTTTTTTTCACATTAGATCCTGCAAGAGCTTCAACGTTGAATGTTGTAACATAAAATACATTTTTCTGACAAACACGAGCTTTTGCAATACAGAAATTTATAACGAGTCAAGTTTTGGAGAATGGAGGGGGGTGAAATTTGGGCATGATGCTCCCTGAATCCTTTTTTTCCTCCGAGGACGTGACCACCATTTCCAAATTCTGTTTTCTTCAGTACTGAGATACCAAAGAGAACTGAGAACATCTTACTTCTGTGAAACTTCAATCCCCCTCATCCCCCCCTCTCTCTGTCTCTCTGTCACTGTCTCTCTCTTCAGTCTCTGTCTCTCTCTCTCTCTGTCTCTCTCTCTCTCTTCTCCTGTCTCCCCTTCTCTGTCTCTCTCTCTCTCTCCTCTCGTCCTTCCTTCTCTTCTCTCTCTCCTCTCTCTCTTCTCTTCTCTTCTCTGTCTCTCTCTCTCTCTCTCTCCTCTCTCTCTCTCCTCTCCTCTCCTCCTCTCCTCTCTCCTTCTCTCTCTCCTCTCTCTCTCTCTCTCCTCTTCTTGTTGATCTCTTTGTACTGTGGATGGGAAAGAAGGGAAAAAGCCAGAACACGTTATTATTCATAGGCACGGATGTCTGTCGTCCCCCGAACTCTTGTGGATAAGAAGTCACTCCTGTCCCGCCATGTCTGCCTCAGATACAGACAGAAGTTGTAGAGTCGTCTGGGATGGCAAAGGGCTGGAATTGGAATGTACATGGTCTGCTGTTATCTAAATTAAATGTACGTGTGTGTGCACACGCACACACGGTTACGCGCACAGGCAAGCCACGCACAGCATGCACACACACAACTCCATACATGTGCGCGCGCGAATGCACCACACAAACACACACAAACACACACACACACATACACACATGCACTTATAGACAAACACGGGGACCGGTTTAAAAAAAAGAATATGAGTGCTTATTCCATTATCCTCGATGTAAAAGAAAAAAGAGAAATAAATAACCACACACAGACGTATAGAGACAAAGAGACAGAAAGAACAGAGAGAGAGAAGGAAAGAAAGAGAAGAGAGAAGAGAGAGAGGGACGAGAGAGAGGAGAGGAGAGATGGAGAGAAAGAGAGGAGAGAGAGAGAGAGAGACGGAGAGGAGAGAGCAGAGAGAGAGAGAGAACACAGAGCAAAACAGACAACAGAATAGAAACACACAGACACACAGACACACGACACACACACACACACACACACACACACAACACACACACACACACACACACACACACACACACAACACAACACACACATAAACACACAACACAACAGGGTGAGATCGATGGCAGAAAGATGTGAATTGACAGACAGACAGATCAGATCAGACAGAGCAGAGTATTGTGCAAATAGAAACAAGTGCAGATGATCAAGCAGTTGAATGTTGTAGAACATTTTTCTCACTTTTGATTTCCTGGAGCTTACAAAAACATTGAACTTCCGAATGATTACTGATTCATTCGGATAAACTATAAACCGAGGCCCCGTGTGCGAACGCACGCAGAAAATCTTGCTCATAAATTAAAACAAGTTCTGCATTTCGGAAGAGCAGGCCATGGTGTGCTGGTAGGAGCAGATGACAATGAAATGATAAAAAAAACAGCATGCACACAGGTGTCGTGTTTAGACACCATCCCTAAAGGAAAAATCGGGGATTTGGAGTCATCAAGGCGGTTCGGAGCTGTATATAGCAACGTTCTGGCGGCTCCTGCGACGGCATTGGAACCATTCGTATCGGCAACTGCCTTTCCAATGGACCATTTCAGCGACGTGGAGAGGGGGGTGGGGTCTGCTGCATGGGTAAAAGCTTGCATTCCATACTTATTTACCCAGGCTTTCTGTCTAGAGCCTAGAGCGCAACTCCACAGTCTTCCAAGACTGACAGATGCCTACAGGAATATTAATTATAGTATACATCCTGTCGTCTTTCCATCTGTAGGGGCATCATGGCTGACTCGACAACAGCCTTCTCCATCTTTCTCTCTCTTCTCCAGCTCTCTCTTCTCTCTCGCAGTGCTTCCCTCACTCAGCCTAGGCCTGTCCAGTCTGAGATGTTGTCCTCCTCTCTCTCTCTCTCTTCTCTCTGTCTCTCTGTCTCTCCTCTCTCTCTCTCTCTCTCTGTCTCTCTCTCTGTCTCTCTCTCCTCTGTCTCTCTCTCTCTGTCTCTCTCTCTGTCCTCTCTCTCTCTTGTCTCTCTCTCTGTCTCTCTCTCTTCTTCTCTCTCTCTCTCTCTCTCTCTCTCTCTCTCTCTCTCTCTCTCTCTCTCTCTCCTCTCTCTCTCTCTCTCTCTCTCCTCTCCTCTCCTCTCCTCCTCCCTCCCTCTCCTCCCTCCCTCTCTCCTTCTTCCTTGAACTGTGCCTGGCAAGACTGACTTGTCGTGGCCAGCCCTTTGGATCAAGAGACCTGCCCTCACCACTCCAGTGTTTGGTCTTTTCAGCGTGGTCAAGAGGTCTTCTCTTTGAGGCCCCGATTGCTCAGCCTGATTCTATGCCTCGCTTCTTGAGTTGCTGATAGGTTCTGTGAAGAAGATGCCACACAGTCTGCGATAGCTTCTCTCTCTCTCCATCTCCCCGGCCACTGTCCTCATCTCTAAGAAGTTGCTAGCAAAGTGCAAGACTGGCAGGAATACGGGAATATTGAGGTAACCATTCTTGAGGTGATCAAGAAAATTGAGGTATCAAGAATTGAGGTAACCAAGAACTGCATGAGAAAAAAAAAGCTGCAAGACGTGATGAAATAGTCCATGTTTGAAATAGTCAATGTTAAACCAAGGGCAACGCATTTTTGCTCATATGACAGACAACGTTATTCATTTGCTGCTAGTGTTCGACTAAGAAGGACAAGAAAAGATTGTTTTAATCAAGTGGATCAATGGTCTAAGGTAATGCGCCTGCCTAGCTAGAAAGCGAAAAGTCCGGATCGGAAGTGTGCGGTGGTTTAGTCCCCTTTGGTCTAAAAGCCTTTCCCCCATCCATAATTTATTATTTATTAATTTTATTTCATTCTTTCATTTTGAGGATAATGGAATGAGCACTTATGTGCTTTTTACATCCAGTCCCCATGTGTATTCAGCTTTAAATTTAGTCTATCCGTTCCACGGCCCACAATGGCCTACTCTTCCGAAAAGGGAACAGTTTTAGTTTGTGCCCAAGATGCTCTGCGTTCATTCACACACGGGGCCTCGGATTATAGTCTCATCCGAAGGACTTTTGGGAGGAGTGGAGTCGGCACTGATGTTAACTGCAGAAGAAAAATTCTCATGAACGATATTCCGACCCAGGTCAACAGATCACGAGCGCATCACTCTGACCACCCAGGCTAACCCGTTCCCATAAGTGGCGGTCTGGGTGCTAGTCTTTCTGATGATACGATAAACTGAGGTACCGTGTTTTACACATAATGTTAACGCACGTAAAATAACCCACGGAAAAAAGAGAGTTGTCCCTGGCAAAGTTATGTAGGAAAAAAGCCACTCTGATAGAGAAACTAATACAGTTGCAGACAAAATAAAGAAAAAAAAATGATGGGTGGTGCTGCTCTTGTGGCAACACCTCTCCCCGAGGAGAGCATCCCAAATTTCACGCAGAAAAATCTGCCATGACTTAAAGTGGTGTGAAATTTAAATGTAAAATGTTATTTTAAAAAAATTAAAATTAAATAAATAAATATGAATGGGTGGCGCTGCTCTTGTGGCGACGCGCAGTCTCTCCCCAGCGGAGAACAGCCCGAATTTCACGCAAAAAAAATGTGTCTTGACTTCAAGGGGTATCAAAGAAGAAGAAGAAGAAGAAGAAGAAAGAAGAAGAAGAAGAAGAAAAACAACAACAACAACAACAACAACAACAACAAAACAACAACAACAACAACAACAACACAATAATAATAGAAGAAAATAAAGTTACAAAGTCGCGAATCTAACTAGTTAACATGGGGGTGTTATTCTGTTCCCAGCAGTTTTCCAACAGGGAGTGTTACTTTGTCCTATCACATCTGACTCTCCCGTGTCGGCTCCTGGGATTGTTAGTCAGTCAGTCTTAACTACAGAGGCGGTGACAGTGACCGATTGTCTGGAGATTAATGTCCCACAACAAGCTCTTGATGTCGGGTCTGGTAATAGAGAATGCTAGACACGATACTTCTTCTCCGTCATCGTCGTCGTCGTCGTCATCATTGTCGTACGCTCAGACAGCAACTATTTTTTTCTGTCTGACCTCTGGGTGAAAATGTGTTGCGTTGCCGTTAAGCGCCTGACAAGTCAGTCCCAGCGTAACAGACTTCGGTGTAGGAGAGAATTGTTATCTTTAAGTCTTCTTGTGGGTAAAAAAAAGGCATGAGAATGAACCAAGACGGCAGAATAGAAAAGAATAAGTGACAGAAAAAAGTAACAAGGCAGAAACAAGAAGGAATAGAAAAACAGAAATCTGGACAGATTCAAAGTGAGAATGCTAAATACATGAAGAAAAGGAACAAGGCAGAAACAAAAGAGGAATAGAACAGAGGAAATTTCTGGAACAGATTTTTCAGAGGGTGAAAATGTTATTTATACTGAAAGGGCCCCAGGCATCCCCACAGGGGCAGCCACGATACGGCTTCAGAACCCCTGTCGGACTGGCAGTCAGATGGCTTGATGACGTCAGGAAACACATGGGTGTGTCATGCAGAGAGAGAGAAGCTCAGGACAGGAAAATGGTTCCAGAAAAAGAAAAAGCGATTTCTTCTTCTTCTTCTTCTTCTTCTTCATTCGCAATTTTTTTTTTCCAATTCTTCTTTCATTTTTCTTCTTTCTTCTTTCAATTTTTCTTCTTTGCAATTTTTTCTTGCAATTCTTCTTTGCAAATCTTCTTCTTTGCAATTCTTCTTCAATTCTCTTCTTCTTTCATTCTTCTTTCTTCTTTCTTCTTTCTTCTTCTTCTTTCTTCTTCTTCTTTCAATTCTTCTTCTTCTTCTTGTGATGGGTGGTAAGTAGATTATCTCCCATGTGTCGGAGTGCGGCATTTGCAGCGTTGTGTTTCTATTTTGGGACACACCTGTGAATTGTACGATGCTTGTTTTCAACCACGGTTGAAAAAACTCTTAGCACACACTTCGCCTTCACAGTGAAAAGTAATACTTATTCAACCCTTAACAGAGTTCACATCTCAACTGTCTGGCTGTGTGTCTTTTTTCCCTGAGGTCTGTGCGGAGATGGGAATGAATTATTTCCACTATGTTATCTTCTTTATTGCAATTTTCACAATTCTTCGAAATTGCTTCTTTCGCAATTCTTCTTCTTCGCAATCTTTCGCATTTATCTTTTACTTCGCAAATCATCCTCTTCTTCACAATTCTTACTTATTCCTCTTGCAATTCTTCTTCTTCAACGCAATTCTTCTTCATCTTTGCACTTCTACGCAACTCTTCTTCTTTGCATTCGTCTTCATATTTGCACTTCTAGCAACTCTTCTTCTTTGCAATTCGTCTTCTTCTCAATTCTTCTCATCTTATTTACAATTCCCTCCTCTTCTTCGCAATTCTAACTCTTCTTTGCAAATTCTTCTTGTTTTCTTCTTTGCAATCCTTTCTTCTTTTTAGCAATTCTTTTTCTTCATCGTCGTTGTCGTCATCATCTATTTTTCCTATCTTCGTTGAATTCAACTGACAACAACTGTTGTTTGTCATAATTCAACTGACAACAACTATTGTTTGTCATATGAGCAAACATGCTTTGGCTTCCGATTAAGCGCCTGACAAAAGGCATTTCCAAACAAGCAGGGTGGGGGTGGTATGGGGGAGGTTCTGCTTACACAGCAATGAAAGAACACACGAAGCTGTCATCAAAGAATGGTGTTTGAGAAAGGAAGCAAATATGATGGGATGGGGGGGGGGAAGAAGTTGCAGAACAAACAGAGGAATGAATAGGAAAATAAAATGAAAGATGTCAACTTGATGACCTGGTGTCCTATATTCCGGTTTCCACTGGGATAAAAGCAGATCAATCAAACTGTGTGTGTGTGTGTGTGTGTGTGTGGGGTGAGGGTGGGGGGTGATGTGGTGTGGTTTTGAGTGGTGGTAGAGGAAGTGTGTGTGTGTGTGGTTGTGTGTGTGTGAGAGAGAGAGTGGAGGAAGAGAGAGTGTGTGTGTGTGTGTGTGTGTGTGTGTGTGTGTGTGTGTGTGTGTGTGTGTGTGTGTGTGTGTGTGTGTGTGTGTAGAGAGAGAGAGAGAGAGAGAGAGTGTGTGTGTGTTGTGTGTGTGTGTGTGTGTGTGTGTGTGTGTGTGTGTGTGTGTGTTGTGTTAAGCAGAAAAAGGTGATTGTTGATTGTGTGGTGTGTGTTTGTGTGTGTGTGTGTGTGTGTGTGTGTGTGTGTGTGGTCTTGTTAACGTCTATGCAAACAAGTGATTAGAGTGATGTTTGTGTGTGTGTGTGTGTGTGTGTGTGTGTGTGTGTGTGTGAGTGTGTGTGTGTTGTGTGTTGTTGTTTTTTTAACGTCTATCACAACAAGTGATTTTGACTTGTGTCGTGTTTGTGTGTGTGTCTTGTGTGTGTGTGTGTGGTCTAACTTCCAAAACTATGTAAGATAAAAAAAAACTTGTATGCTTCAAGTGGTCATTTCTTCACAAGTGCTGCTTTTTGTCTCTTTTTGCTTCGCCCCCCCCCCCCCCCCCCCCCCCCACCCCCACCCCTTCTGATGAGAAGACAACATCAGAGAGTGAACTGGTTTGGTGTGGAATGACATACTGCGGAAAGCTAGCTGAGAACAGAGGGGAGTGGAGGGATCTGGTTGAAAAATCTTCATTGCTGCCCCACAGTCTAACAGACTACGGGATAGGTGAAAATAAAGGTACCGCCATAATTAAGTTTTTGTTTTTCTTTTTGAGAAGGGTGTAGGGAGTGTTGTGCTTCTAAATACAAAAGGGTGACTGTAATTAGTTTTCTTGCAGTGGAAAGCCACGTACAAGGAAAGCTGTCAAAGCAAAACTGCTCTCAGCCTAGTTCAAAGCCTTTTTTCAGGGCATCGGAGTAACCAAAGTCAAATGCCTACATCAGAATATCGTCATGATTTGAAATGTTATGTGAAGTGTCTTCATGTACGACAAGCTCTTAGCTCCACAACCCGTATCCTCTATTAAAGGACAACAAATCCTCTGAAGTCAAAGTGTGGCTGCTTTTATGGTGATGCATTCACAAAGCAGTCTTGAATTATGTGTCTCATGTAGCCTGTTCTCTCACAATGATTATCAGCTGTTGAGAGCACAACAGAGTGCATATTCGGGTAAACCAGAGGATTGTTAAACTGTGGAACGCCCAACACAACAACAACAACAACAACACAACAACAACCAAAATCAAAAGCAACAATAAGACATCATTTGCTTGGTTTGCATTTTACCCCCATAATTGAGTTTTAGCCGTCTGAAAATGAAGAGGGACTTTAATTGGTTTTCTCGCGGTAAAAAGTCTAGCACAAGGGAAGCAATCGAAATGCATGCCTCCGGTTGCTTAAGCAGGAAGCCATGCCTTTGACTGTCACTTCACAACTTGCCTGCCGCCATTGATGTTGATCGCAATCTGATTGTTGCATTGAAGAGACCACGCTCAGAGAATTCCATCCACAGGATGAGACGATAAAACACCAAAGGGAAGAGCGCTCACCAGATCTATTTCAGTCTTTTTTTTTAATGGTAAACAACACATCACAACTAGCTTGATCAAAGGAAACACCTCCCCCGTTGAGATGCCGGGGGGCCTGTCAGTATAAGAAGCATCCGCACCTTCTGGAAATTCTGTGCCATGAATTTCCTCTTTTTATTCCTCTCTCTTGTGTCTGCCTTGTTCCCATTCTTGATGTCACTTTCTTTTTGTCTTTTTTCTGCTTTTTTTGGACGATTCTCCTGCCTTTTTTTCCTAGAAAGACATACAAGATAACAATTCTTTCCCATGCCGAAGTCGGATGCGCTGGGCCTGACTTGTCAGGCGCTTAACAGGAGTGCAACGTATTTTTGCTTATAATTTATGACAGACAATAATAGTTGCTGTCTGAGTGTTTTGACAAAGAAGATTCTAGAAGAAAAGACGGCAAAAACAAGAAACCAACAAAATGAAATAAACAGCTACATACAAAACTGAAAAACCAATCATCCAAAAACATGTGCGCAAGGATACCATATCCGTTATTTACATAAGGTAATGTGTGCACGAGAGGAAATCTAAAGTATACCTTTTCTCTGTGTCACTAACAAACAAAAAAGCAGCATACCAAGAAGTTTAAGGATTGTTACTATAATGCTAGTCACTAAAGGGCCAACCTTACATACTCTGGTCAGTTTAATCAGCTGGACTTTAGTAGCTCATTGTCTCAAATCTTGGCCTGATATACATGAAAAGTTGCCTGAAACTTTCTCTGCTGAGAGTATTTCTGTCAGAAATGAGGTGTCTCCAGGAAACTGAATTAGTTGTCTTTACAAAAAATGCACGCATCGAAAGTGAGAAGTTGCAGGCCTTATTCTCGTCTGTGGCCCGAATTTTCCCTTATTTACTAGGTGGTCTGGGTATAAGTCTTTCAGACGAGACGATAAGCTGAAATCCTAGGTGCAATTTACTTTTAGCGCACGTTAAAGAACTCCTGTCAACAAGTAAGTGTCACTGGCAAGTTGATCTGTTAAAAAGTACCTGGAGGCAGGATTATTCAATGGTTGACGCTTTAAATGAAAGCATCTCTCTCTCTCTCTCTCCTCTCTCTCTCTCTCCTCTCTCTCTCTCTCTCTCTCTCTCCTCTCTCTCTCTCTCCTCTCTCTCTCTCTCTCTCTCCTCTCTCTCTCCTCTTCTCTCTCTCTCTCTCTCTCTCTCTCTCTCTCTCTCTCTCTCAATGACAGTTTATCTCAACTTTTATGCAGGACAGTAAATAGAAAAAATTTCTAAGCCTGCTGATTTCATTAGAAATGCTTCCCTGTATGCAGCGCCCATCATAATGATGCGCAGTGCCTGTTCTCCTGTGCTTGTAGAAGGTCTGCCCGCTTAGGCCTCAGCCGATACATTCCGACATCAGAGCAGTTTATTTCATGTACGGGCTGCATGCTGGGTATGTTCGTGTTTCCTTAGTCCACCGAACGCTGACATGAATGACAGTATTTTAACTTGCATATTTGATCATCTGCATGTGATTATACACAAAGGGAATTAAGGGCACTGGTGGGTCAGCACTGGAAGTCGATATGAGAGATGGTGAAAATCCCCACCCTTAATTCGCCAGACGCCGCCGAGATTCGATTCCACGACATCATGGACCCTCGGGATTGAAGTCAAAGGGTGGTAACCACTCGGCTGTACTAAGTCTCCGTCTGTCTAAAGATGCATCAGAGTATCCTCTTTTTATGGTATTCCCAAATCACTGTTCGGGGTATTCCAGGACTGATGTTTCCTGTATTCCCAGATTGCTGATTCAGATATTTCCAAAGGGCATAGCTCTCTCACCTACTGTCTGTCTCTAACGAGAAGGAGGGTCGTGTTTCTCCCCAGGGAAATAGACATACATCACACAGACGTCGACACTTTTGTTACAGCCTCTGTCGCCATCGTCATCGTCGTTTGCAATGACAGGCAGACATGATGCAAATCACCGCGTCCTCACGGACACGCGCACATAATTAGGGGCCTGTGTGCACGTACTCATGCACGTAAGCACCCAGGAATGTACAAACACACACACACACACACACACACACACACACACACACACACACACACACACAGATAGATAGATATATATAGAGAGAGAGAGACAGAGAGACAGACAGACATGCATGTATGCATGCATACATACATACATACATACATACATACATACATACATACATACATACATACATACATACATACATACATACATACATACATACATACATACATACATACATACATACATACATACATACATACATACATACATACATACAGAAAACCTCTTGAAGTTTGCAACATTCTTAGCTAGTTATTTCATAGAAAACCACAGAGAATAAGAGGTATGGATTCTTTGAGTGTGTTTTTTTTTCATTCTTTAGCTAGAGCACCGAGGTTCACCAATGGTGACGTTCAAAGCCATATAACTTGAAAGAAATTTCTCTTGTTTTACAGTTTAAAACTCCTGGTCTCACTTTTGCTTTTTTTCCTAACACAGGCAAGAAGGTTGTCTTTCGTGGGGTACTTCACATATATCTCTCTCTTTCCCCCGTGGGGATACTGGGGGCCTGTCAGTATAAATAGCACCTCTACTCTCTAGAAAGTCTGTGCAAACGTTTCCCTCTTTTCTATCCCTCTTTTTGTTTCTGCCTTGTTCTTTTTCTTGCTGTCATCTCCTTCTTGTCTATTTTCTGCCTTCTTTGTCCATTCTCCTGTCTTGTTTTTCCAAAAACACTTTAAATAAAACAATTCAACCCTATGCCAAAGTTGGGTGCACTGTTCCTGATTTGTCAGGCGCTTAACGGCAGCACGACACATTTTCGCTCATATGGCTGACAACAATGAGCTGCTGTTAGATGGAGAACCATAAGTTCCCTCATTTTTGTTCCTTTCAATTGTAGACTCTCTCTCTCTCTCTCTCTCTCTCTCTCTCTCTCTCTCTCTCTCTCTCTCTCTCTCTCTCATTAAAGCGGCTTCTATCTACTAGGTCCAAGCCGCACACAAAACCTGCCTGCCCAGCAGTCACGCACACACCACAAACTTCCTCAGTGTAAATTGCCGAGCCCCCACCCCTACTCCTTCTAGACGCTATTGTTCCCCCGGGAGACAGTGGACACTGCCCCCTCCCCACCCCCACCCCCCCCCCCCCACCCCCACCCCCCCCCCCCCCCCCCCCCTTTTAGCTGATCTGACGCCTCATGCTGCTGCTGGGAGACAGTATAGCGTTGGTGGTTAGAGCGTTGCGCCTTGCACTCGTGATCTACTCACCCGGGTTCGAATCTCGTTGAAGGAAATACTTTCCTCTAGAGTTCATATCAGTGCTGACTCTTCTCCCCCCAAAAGTTCTCCGGACGAACCTTTAAACCGAGGTACCGTGTGCGAACGCACGCAGAACATGTTTGCGGACATGTTAAAACCTGTTCCACTTTTCGGAAGAGCAGGCTATTGTGTGCCTGTGGGAAAGGGGTGACAAAATTTACACAACTGCATACACACGGGGAGTGGATGTAAAAAAACAGCAACATGAATACTTATTCCATTATTCTCGAACTAAAAGAATAAAATAAAATGAAAAAATGATAACACTGCCTTTCCCTGACTGCAGTCTGCAGGCGAGTCATTGTAAAGGTGTCCCATAACCTAGGGGGTCGTAGGGGAACGAGGCACCAGAGACCTCAACTTCTCTAGGGGCCAGCATATTGAGGGCGGCGCCCATCTCCTCTCCCTCGCTGCTTAAACCTTCCCTATCCCTAAAGAGGGCAGGTGCCCATTTACAGCTGAGTGAACTAGGGGACTCCACTGAAGCCAAGGCGTGCAAACGGTCACCCATCCAATTGGTAGCCACCCTCGATGCTGCTTAGCTCGGGGAAAGCGAGTGCTCTGACCACTGAGCTATCCCGTCCCCTTATTTAATGTACCATCTGGAAATGCAAAGTTGACATGGAATCTCCATAGCAGTCATTACCGCAGTCTCCATGGAAATCATTGTGGCAGTCACCTGGGAAGTCATTACAGCAGTCACCAGGGAAGTCATTACAGCAGGTGGCTGAACTCACTCCCCCTTCAGAACTTACAAAGCTGTCGGTCAAGGCCAAGGCCATGTGATGAGGTGAAAGGTCAGCAGTGTTTAAGGTGCTGAGTTAGTCTTGGTTCGTACACTCAGGGGACCGTGTGAATGATGTTAGTGGTCATAGTTAGGGACACTGTTCTCATCTTCACACGCAGAGGTTATGCGAATTCTGTTACTAAATAAAGGATCATCTACATGTACATTGTTGCCTATCTGATTGTGTTGTCATTGGCAGCAGTATGTGTGGTTGCCTTGCCATGAAAAATGGTATTTTGTCGTGTCTCTTACAAATGCTATTAAAGGTAAAGGTGCTAAAAAAAAAAAAAAGGTAAAGGTGTCCCATAACCTTTGTGGTTGCAGGAGAGCGAGGCATCAGAGACCTCAGCTTCTCTAGGTGCCAGCATATTGAGGGCGGCGCCCATCTCCTCTCCCTCGCTGCTTTACCTTCCCTGACCCTAAAGAGAGCAGGTACCCATTTACAGCTTGGTGAACTGGGAGAGTGTACTGAAGCCAAGGCACGCAAATGGTCACTCACCCACTTGGTAACCACGCTCAATACTGCTTAACATTTGCTTTGGCAAAGCGAGTGCTCTGACCACAGAGCTATCCTCTCCCCAACTGCTTTCACAGCCTGTTAAGTATGAGGATTAAAAAAAACCACCTAATCTACCTTATTTTCATAGTTTTATTAGGTGAGCGTATCTTTTGCAGAAACTGGTGATGGCAAAACTAGTTTAGAATATTTCTGGCATTTTGCATGGTTTCTGTCTTATCTGCCTAAAACATTTTGTCAGTAGCTGGGAGGGACGGATAGCCTAGTGGTCAGAACATTGTGCTGGCAATTTGACGAACCGAGTTCGATTCCGGTCGAGCATCAGTGCTTACTCCACTCTCCCCAAATGTCCTTTGGATGAGACTTTAAACTGAGGCCCCGTGTGCAAACGCACGCAGAACATCTTGCGCACACGTTAAATCCTGCTCTGCTTTTCGTAAGAGCAGGCCATCGTGTGCCGGTGGGAACAGATAACACGATGACAAAAACTGCATACACACGGGGACTGGATGTAAAAAAAGCACAAGAGTGTTTATTCCATTATCCTCAATATAAAAGAATAAATCAAGAAAAAAAAGTAGCAGAAAATAAGTTGCTGATGTGGATATCTGTCTCTAAAATAAAATCTGTAGAGATAATCTCATCTCATTAGCTAATTAATCACTTCAAAAACGGAAGTAGGTGTTTGAGGGGGAATAGGGATTCTTTAGAGCGAAATGTGAATATTCTGCTAGTGGATTTATAGAGGGTGTGTGTGTGTGTGTGTGTGTGTGTGTGTGTGTGTGTGTGTGTGTGTGTGTGTGGTGTGTGTGTGTGTGAGTGTGTGTGTGTGTGTATGTGTGTGTATGTGCTTACTTCTTATTATTTTTTATTCTTTTATTTTGAAGACAATGACATAAGCACCCATGTGCCTTTTTATATCTAGTCCCAATGTGTGTGCAGTTTTGTCAATTTTGTCATCTGTTCCCACTGGCACACAATAGCCTACTCTTCAAAAAAGTGGAACAGGTTTTTACGTGTGTATAAGATGTTCTGTGTATGTT
>CM060318.1:42859272-42871772 GCA_030674155.1 Stramonita haemastoma
ACACACACAACACACACAATACACACATACACATACACACACTCACACACTCACACACCTCATGCGCAAAAAAAAACACACAGCAATATAAATAAGTAAGTAGTTCAACAGATTACCAACCAGCCAGCTGAACTAAACAGACTCGCAGACATAAAGACAGTCACTTACAGGTAAAGGTGTCCCATAACCTATGTGGTCGTAGGGGAGCGAGCCATCAGACACCTCAGCTTCTCCAGGGCCCAGCATATTGAGGGCGGCGCCCATCTCCTCTCCCTCGCTGTTTAACTTTCCCTGACCCTTAAGAGGACAGGTACCTATTTACAGCTGGGGGGACTGTACTGAAGCCAAGGGTCGCAAACGGTCACCCATCCACTTGGGCAACCGCCCTCGATGCTGCTTAACATTGGCATGGGGAAAGCGAGTGCTCTGACCACTGAGCTACCCAGCCCCCAAAGACAGACAGACAAAAACCACACCAAGAGGACAAGACATTTGCCTCATTTATGTAACCGTGGAGGAAATCTCATCCCCTACCTAACTTTCTGTTGAACAATATCTTTGTAAAATGATATTCCTCCAGAGAGGCTTCATTCGTATGACTGAGTACTTTTCTCTGATGTAGATATTGATATCCTGATATTAAGCAAGTACACAAGACCATCAGACAATATCGTGTTTCATGCAGAGATCGGCCGTCTGACATAAGAAAAAGAAAAACGTAAAAGAAAAAGAAGAAGAAACAAAAGACGGACATTGTTTGTTTGTTTTCTTTCCCATTTTTTCATTTTTTTTGTTTTTTATTTCGATGATAATGGAATAACTCATGTTTTTTTACATCCAGTCCCGTGTGTATGCTTTTGTAAATTTTTGTCATACGTTCCCACCGGCACACAGATGGCCTACTCTTCCAAAAGCGCAACGAGTTTTAACGTGTGTGGAAAATTCTCCCTGCGTCGGCGCTTTATAGTCCTATCCGAATGATTTTTTAGGGGAGGGGGAGTGGAGTCGGCAGTGATGTTAACTCCTGAGGAAAAATCCTCTTGAACGAGATTCGAACCCAGGTCAGCAGATCACAGGCGCAATGCGCATCACTCTAACCACCAGGCTATCCTGTCCCGTTCATTCGCTGTAGCTCTGAGGTTCACCATGGCGAGATTTGGCATATGCGACCGTTTTTTGCCCACCACGGATGTAACCGCATTCCGACTTCAGGGATGCAGGGTATGTTCGTGTTTCCGTAACCTACTGAAGGCTGGTATGATGTCGGGGATCTTTAACGTGGTGTTTGATCTTCTGCGTGTGTATATACACGAAGGAGTGAAAGGCATTGGCAAGTCTGCACTTGGAGTTAACCTAAGAGATTGTAAAAAAAAGATCCCCACCCTTAATCCACCAGACGCCACCGAGATTCGAACCCACGACTTCATGGGCCCATGGGATTGAAGTGGAACGGTCTTAACCACTTGACCGTAGCATCAGTCGAAGGCTTTGACATCATAATAAGTAAGCCCACACGACTATCAGACAGTATTTTTATGATTCATGCAAAGACAGGCTCACATAAAAAGAGAAAACTAAGGTGAGTGTGTGACCACTAACTAGATCCCAAGGTCTGGCTAAAAGTGCTCTCCGGGGAACTGTAATACCAGAGACTGAAGGGGTAGACAGTGGGGAGACTATGCAGAATGGTCAGGAAAAAACATTTTTTAAGGTCTCTGCTTTGGCGCACAACCGACATGAATGGAGGAATTTGGGTGACTGACTGGTCTGTGCTGCGCCACAACGACTCTCCGGGGTGTTAAGTGGGAAAAAATATTGACAGTGAAGTAGACTTGTTTTTTATTGTAGGATAGCGATTTTGACCAATATATTGGTGTTCTGGTCTTTTTCTGTAAATTTGATTTGTCTGTGGGTAATCTGTTTCTGAGGGTAGACTGAGGTCCCGTGTGCGAATGAATGCATTAGCATCTATCGTCGTCGTCGTTGTTGTCGTCGTCGTTGTCTTTTCTTCTTCTTCTTCTTCTTCTTCTTCTTCTTCTTCTTCTTCTTCTTCTTCTTCTTCTTCTTCTTCTTCATTCTTCTTCCTTCTTCTTTGCAATTCTTCTTCGCAATTCTTCTTCGCAATTCTTCTTCTTCGCATTCTTTCTCGCAATTCTTTTTCTTCGCAATTCTTTTCTCGCAATTCTTTTTCTTCGCAATTCTTTTTCTTCGCAATTCTTTTTCTTCGCAATTCTTCTTATTCTTCTTCTTCGCAATTCTTCGCAATTCTTCTTCTTCTTTGCAATTCTTCCTCGCAATTCTTCTTCTTCGCAATTTTTCTTTGCATTCTTCTTTTTTTGTATTCCTCTTTTTCTCCTTCAACCGCCTTATCCTCTCCCCTTCCTCCTCCTGCTCCTTTTTTTCTTTCCTGCATGTATTTTAAGAAACTTTTGGTGTGAATGTTAGGTAGTTACTTGTTGCATTATGCAATGCTTGTAGATATCCCAGTTCGCGCCTCTGGGTTTTCTCACAGTTCTGTGATTAAACCTTTGACGCTGGGGGCAACAGCAAAATGAGGCTGTATGATCAGTGGCTTTCCCACTCATGAATTCCACTTTACAGCTTAGTCTTTAGTGATCGACTATGACTCTTAACTAGGAGGCTTGACTTGCACAGTCCCTATGTTCTACAGCCATAGTTTGTCTTTGGAGAACATCTCCAACGCTGACTGTCCTTATGCCTTCTTGGCTGAGAGAGTGGGGGTGTACTGTGGGCAAAGCACCTCCACTATAATCAAATTTCTTCCCAATTTCCGAAACAGCAGCTGCCTCCTGTGGTGTTTTGGAGGTCATCGTCGAACACGCCGGACAAACATATCGTTCATTTTGAACACAACGCGTTCCTGTGCTTCTATGCATCTGCCTGGGTATATTGATGGTGCTTGAGGGGGGAGGGGAAAGAAAAAAGAGCTACAAAAACATCTAGAGAAAGGAGATACGTGAAATGATGAATGAGAGGAACATGATGACGAGAGGAGGAGGAGGAGGAGGAGGAGGAGGAAGAATACGACAGACAGACAGACAGAGAGACAGAGAGACAGGGACAGACAGAGAGAGACAGACAGAGATAGAGATAGGGAGAGGCAGAGACACAGAGAGAGACATAGAGAGAGACAGACACAGACACACAGACACACAACACACAGACACAGACACACACACACACACATACACACACAGACACGCACGCACGCACACGCACGCACGCACGCACGCACACACCACACACACAACACACACACACACACACACACACACACACACACACACACAGAGCAGAGGCAGAGGCAGAGGCAGAAGAGAAGACAAATGACGCCGGTGCCAAGCTCTCTCTCTTCTCTCTCCTCTCTCCTCTCTCTCTCTCTCTCCTCTCTCTCTCTCTCTCTCTCTCTCTCTCTCTCTCTCTCTCCTCTCTCTCTCTCTCTCTCTCTCCTCTGTCATTCTTCTTCTTCTTCACCGGAATACAAACACTGTCAGGAAATTGCCCCCTGGACTTCGGTACATCTGCCGCAAACACCTAAATCCCCAACATCAATTACATTGGCTCCCCTTCTCCCCCTTCCTTCTCTCCTTCCCTCCTTCCTTCCTCCCTAACTGCCTCTCCTTCACTTTTCAACGACTGCAATGGGAGACGGTGTACACTGCACCCACTGTACCTACTCCGATTTTCATCCTCAGCTATATTTTAAAGTTGGGTGAGTGTTTAGATTACCAGTCTATGTGTACACACTGTGTGCATACACACGCACACACATACACACATGCACGCATATAGGCATGCACACACATAAACACACAGAGACACGCGCCCGCACACACACACATACACACACATAACAACACAAAACACACACACATACACACACATATAATACAACACAGCACACACACATATATATACATATAATATATATTATGTATATATATAAACAGAGAAAGAGCGATGATCAGCGATGGATTGGTCGAATCTAGGTACTCGTAAGCACGGGGTATCTGCAGCAGAACGAAGGGAACGAGAATGAGTGTACAGGTGAAGATATTCACAGAGGGGAGGGTGCTGTTTTGTGAGGGCATTAGTAACAGAGGGTTCTGATCTTAAAGTTTACTCTCTGTGGCACAGGCAGCCAGTGGAGAGATTGCAAAGAGTAATGTGCTCAGATTTTTTTCATTCTGAAGGCTAGCGGAGCTGCAGAGTTTTGTATACGTTGAACATTATCATATGTACATGCCTTTACTCTACAAAAGATTTACTCTGTGCTTTTTGGGGGTGCTGTTTTTTATGTGTTGTAGGGGTGAAGGGATGGACGAAGGAAAAGTAGCAGAGGAAGAAGCGTGGAGTGGTTGGGGTTGTTTTGCTTTTGGGCAGGTAATGCTTCATTTGATGCAAAGGGCTTCTTCTTCTTCTTCTTCTTCTTCTTCTTCTTCTTCTTCTTCTTCTTTTTCTTCTTCTTCTTCTTCTTCTCTTTCTACTTCTTCTTCTTCTTCTCTTCTTCTTCTTCTTCTATCTTCTATCTTCTTCTTCTTCTTCTTCTTCTTCTTCTTCTTCTTATTTCTTCTTCTTCTTCTCATTCATCATCAACTCTCCTTCTCTTCTCCTTTTCTTCTTCTTCTTCTTCTTCTTCTCTCTCTTTCTGTCTTTCTTCTTCAATCATTGACTGCTCAAACACTCAGAAAGAAACTATTGTTGTCTGTCATGTGAGCGAAAGTGCGTGCACTGCGTAAATGCTGACAAGTCAGACCCAGCGTATCCGAATTCTGCATGGAGAGAACCGTACCTTTGAAGTCTTTCTGGAAGAAAAGAGGCAGGAAATTGACCAAGAAAGCACAAACAGACAAGAAGGTAGTGACAGACGAAAAGGAACAAGACAGAAACGAAGAGAGGGTAGAAAGAGGGAATTTCTAGCAAAGAATTTCCTGAAGGTGGGACTGCTATTATACTGATCGCCCCCGGCACCCAAGGGTGAATGCAAAGAGCACCATTGATCTTCAGGGAAAGATTCACTTTAGTATTGAGGGAAATGTACCTAGAATGATGCACTTAGGGAGAAAATGTCTCCAAGGATTCGTAAAGGAAGCGTCATTGAGCTGCTGTTATGACCTGGGGGAAATTCGATTATTTGGAATGCTAAGGACATTCAGTTTCGATTGTTGGTTGGTTGGCAGAAGAACTTTCTAGTTTCGATTCTTGGTTGGTGTTGGTTGGTTGTTGGTTGGTTGGTTGGTTGGTTGGTTGGTTGGTTGGTTGGTTGGTTGGTTGGTTGGTTGGTTGGTTGGTTGGTTGTTGGTTGGATGGGTGGGTGGTGGTGGTGTTGGTTAGAAGAATTTTCAGTTTTGATTTCAATTTGGTTGGTGGTTGGTTGGTTGGTTGGTTGGTTGGTTGGTTGGTTGGTTGGTTGGTTGGTTGGTTGGTTGGTTGGTTGGTTGGTTGGTTGGTTGGTTGGTTGGTTGGTTGGTTGGAAGGGGTGATACACAGTTGGACTGCTTCTTTGTTTCTTTGTGGGCTCTTATCAGACAAATTGCTGGAAACCTACACAAACGCAAGCCGCTCATGTTTTCTTTGATGTCTTCATTCCAGCCCAGGAAGCTCACAGGGGACTACAGTCATGGGGGCCACAGTCATGAAAACCAGGGATCAGGGTGCTAGTCGGCGGAGTGGGGGGGGGGGGACAATGGATGCTTGACTTGCTGGTTGTTTTATTGTTGTTGTTGTGCGTTCCCTAGCTTAACACCTTGGGGAGGGGGGGGAGGAGTCAGCCAGAAAATGCACTCTGTCTCACTCATCATATAGTCCTGCGAATCGCGGAATGCAGTAACCTTGATTATGGAATGCATACTTAGATATCTCACCAAGATGAACCTTGGACAGTTTCTGGGGGGTTTGTTAATGGAACAAATATTATTTAAGATAAGTTCCACATACAGCTCAATCATATCCCAGACAATAACTTAACGAATGAAAATAAAAAGATACCTTTCCAATGATGAGCTTTCGACAGTTTGGGTTTTTTTAAGGTACGAATGTTATTTCCCGTTTTTTTCATAAACAGGTAGTTTATACCGCGAACAAAAACTCCACAGACAAAAATAAACAGACACCACACATATCACCATATATGTTTGTGCGTGTTTTATTCTTCAACCAGCCTATGAAACAAAGGGACAATGGAATCTTGAAGCTCTAACTAAGAAAGGAAAGAAGGGAAGAAGAAAGACACCCACTGTAAGGCCACATGCCAGAGGAGACACTGCAACATTGATGGGGGGACGGGATAGCCTAGTGGTCAGAACATTGCGCTCGCAATTTGACGACCCGGGTTCGATCCCTGTTCAAGAGGATTTTTCCCCTGGAGTTTAACATCAGTGCTGACTCCACTCTCCCCAAAAGTCTTTCGGATGAGACTGTAAACTGAAGCCCGGTGTGCGGACGCATGCAGAACATCTTGGGCACACGTTAAATCCTGTTCCGCTTTTCGTAAGAGTAGACCATCGTGTGCCGGTGGGAACAGATGACAAGATTTACAAAACTGCATACACACGTGTACTGGATGTAAAAAAGCACATGAGTGCTTATTCCATTATCCTTGATATAAAAGAGTATAAAAAAAGTAAGTAAAAATCAATGAGGCATTTTGTTTTGGTGCATATTTACAACAGTTTTTAACACACTATGGCCGCAGCAGATCACATGCAAAATTTGGAATCACTGTCTTTTTTTAGACTTTACCACCAGCAGCGATGAACCTTTTTCGTTTTTGTTTGTTTAGGAAAGGTGGGGGGGGGGGGTAGTTTTTGTTTTGTTTGCTTTTGGGAGGGGAGAGGAGGCAGACAGACAAACACGGACAGACAGACAAACACGGACAGACAGACAGACAGGAAGGCAGGCAGACAGAAACACGGACATACTGGGACATACAGAACGGATGACAAAATGTACAAAACCAAATAAACACTGGGTCTGAATGTAAAAAAAAAAGAACATGAGTGCTTATTCTATTATCCTCGAACTAAAAGAATGAATAAATGGATAGACGGACAGGCAGACATACTTATATGTTCCATGTATATGTACACACAAATATGTTTTGATGCGCGCGCGTGCATACATACACACACACATACACGCGCGCGCACGCAAGCACAGGCACGCACGCACGCACGCACACACGCACGCACACACGGATGCGCGCACACACACACACACATACACACATACACACATACACACACACACACACACACACACACACACACACACACACACACACACACACACACACACACACACACACACACACACACACACACACACACACACACACGTCTTGTAAAGCAAAAGTTTCCGAGTTACCGACGAAAAACTTTTGAACAAGATTGCAACAACTTTTTTAGATAGTCACATATATATTATTGTTCAATAATCAAACTTTATGTACCCCAAAAACCGGGGGTGGGAGTGGGGGTGGGGGGAGAAGAGTGTTTCAATAAAAATTCATGAAGTCTTGACAAAAAAAATTAAATACTGGATAATTCTTTTCAACCAAGTGTAATCAAAGGTGCCTCAGTGTGTTCTTCTAGTTCATAACCTAACTCTGCTTCTCAAAAAAACACACAAAAAGGAAAAATATTTCTACTCCGCAGAAGGCTACAATAATGTCTTGGTTTTCTTTCCTTGGGGAATAAAACTTTTTGTATTGCTTTTGCCCACGACTTTTCCATCTTTGTAATGTCTGCATAATATAATTTTTTTACATTCTATTTTCCTTTGCATCCCTATTTCGTTATACTTCTAATATCGAAAACGCATTCTGTGCCTCATATAAGTTCCACGGAAGAGAGAGAGAGAGAGAGAGAGAGAGAGAGAGAGGAGAGAGAGAGAGAGAGAGAGAGAGAGAGAGAGAGAGAGAGAGAGAAGAGAGAGAGAGAGAGAGAGAGGGAGAGAGAGAGAGAGAGAGAGAGAGAGAGAGAGAGAGAGAGAGGAGGGCTTGAGTAAGAATTTACGAGTGAAATATTTTGAAATTCGATTTTTTTTTTTCGTTTCTTGGTTAGACTTCTGAGGTTCACCAGGAGTGAGATTTATGAATATGCGGCCATTTCTTTTCCTCCTACCAGTATTTAAGTAGCCCCATTCCAACTTCGAGAATGGTGTATAAGCACGACACCTGTGTACATACTGGGTTTTTTCTATCATCTGTTCATACCGGCACACAGTGGCCTACTCTTTCGAAGGGTACGCATACGGGTTTGTAAGGTGTGTACAAGATGTTTTGTGTGCGTTGGCACACGGGGCCTCGATTTACAGTCTCACCCGAATGGATTTGACATTCGGTTCGATTTTTTTTTGGGGGGGCGTCAAACTGAGAAGAAAGGGAGAGGTTGAGAATCGAACCCAGAACGTCAGGGTGGATGGTCTTAACTATCCTGCCACCCTCCTTCTTGACTTTGGTTTCATACATCAAGAGAGGGTTCTTGTGTCTAAATCCAGACTGTCTGTGATGTGTATTAGTGCAACTGACGTATTGGGTTTGTAGTGGTAATAAAAAATGTGGTAGTGGCGGGGCGTGTGTGTGAGGTGTGTGTGTGTGTGGTGTGTGTGTGTGTGTGTCTGTGTGTCTGTGTGTGTGTGTGTGTGTGTCTGTGTGTCTGTGTGTCTGTGTGTCTGTGTGTCTGTGTGTCTCTGTGTGTGTATGTGTGTCTGTGTCTCTGTGTCTGTGTCTGTGTCTCTGTGTGTCTGTGTGAGCGCGCGCGCGCGTGTGTGTGTGAGTGTGTGTGTGTGTGAGTGTGTGTGTGTGTGTTGTGTGTGTGTGTGTGTGTGTGTGTGTGTGTGTGTGTGTGTGTTTTGTATTAGATATATCAAAAGATTATACACAATTGTTGAAAAAAATCAGAAAAGGCTCATGAAAGTGATAAAATAGTTACAAAATCATCAAATCCTCACACGCATACCAATTCACACAAACATGAGAAAGTAACAAAGCTTTGTTAGCATAAAGAAAGGAACAAAAAACGAAAACTTGTAACAGCTATTGGGGGAAAAAAGACAAACTTGAAAAATCATAGTTAACGTTTTAAAATCAATGCCAGAGAAGACACATGTATAGAATACACAGATATAAATAAATAATGATTTCTAAGAAGAAAATATATGAGACATCAGACAATTGTGACAGAAAAATGAAATTGAGACATTAAAATTTCAGGAAGGATAAACCCGTTAAAATGTAGAAAATGTATCAATAATGCCAAAAACTCAATTTGAAATTTGGTTGTGAAGACAAAATCATAACAAATAAAACAAAAAGCAGTGACAAATAACACAGTAAGACCAATACAGTCACCAAAACGACAAAAATTAATAACAAATCTATCTGGGCAATATCTGAACTTTTTTCCTCTCCGCAGAAAAGGTTGAGACACACACACACATTCTACAGTTTCTATGTGAGTGATGTACAGATTTTTTTTTCTGTTGACATGAAAAAAAAGTTGAATATTGCCCAGATCTGACAGCGTAACATCACAACATCACTTCAAAGACAAGCAAAGGAAAAGCTAACGGCCCACACAGAGTGACGAAGACATCAGAAGTGATTGCTGCTCTGAATCCAATACACGAGTCAATTCCCCAAAGCTGAAAACTATACCCCAATCTTGACCCCGCTACACTAAATTTGATTGGGGAGGAATTAGCATTGCTGTGCCCTGTCCTTTAAGCTCGGTACCTATCGAATCGAACACGCACCGGGTTTCTCTTCTTTTAATCTGAAGTTTGCCAGCACAGCATCCTTCAAGTCAGTTATTTCATTTGCATAACTGATGAGGAGACAGAAGGTGACGGCCACTGCAAATCAACACTACAGAGAAACGGGGGGAGGGTGGGAATGGAGGATAATGACGATAATGGAGGGTTGAGGGGGGTGTTGGAGGGGTGTTGAGGGGTAGGCTGATGAGTGGGTAAGCCTAGACCGTTCGGTGCTTCATTCATGAGTCATGAGTTTGATTCTTTATTGAAGTTTTGGAGGACATTTTCTCTTGGTTGAACTGATTTTTTTTCAGAAGAGGACAGTCGTACTCAAAATCAACGTTGTGATAACAACTAAATACGCTCTCTTTTTAATTTATTTTTACAAATTTCATCGCTTTTCCTTATGTATAGACGAAGCCGTCCCCCGTGGGGATGCTGAGGACCTGTCAGTAAAAACAGCATCCCCACCTTCTAAGTTCTGTGCTAGATATTCCCTTTTCTAACTTTCCCTTTGTTTCTGTCTTGTTCCTTTTTTCCTGTCCCAACTTCTTGTCTATTTTCTGCCTTCTTCGTTCATTTTCCTGCTATTTTTCCACAAAGACTTAAAAGATAACAATTCTCTCTTAGGTCAAAGTCGCATCTGCTGGGCAGGCTTGTCAGGTGCTTAACGGCAGCGAAACGCATTTTCGCTCATATTACAGACAACAGTTGTTGCTGTCTGAGCTTTCGACGAACAAGAAGAAGGAGATGGTGATAAAGCTTGAAACCAATATCCCTTGTGTGAATACATACATGCTCAATCTTGAAAACACGTTAAATGTCATTCAAGCTATCTAAGAAGACAAAACATGTGATAGTAAAAACGGCTGGGTGGCTTAAATTGTGTTGTACGCGACTGTTTTGATTCAACAATAACCCATCACTTTCTGTATGGTCTTGAGGCTTATACATCCATCTAGAACACAAAAGGATGCTAGATCGAATTTTGTTCGAAGCTGGGTTGTTCTCTCTCATTACTCAAGACCTGAAGTATTGGTCTGGCTGCTTGTCCAGGATGAGGCGATGAAAGAAAAATTCCCTGTGCAACTCACATTCAGCACACGTAAAAAGACCCATGGCAATAACAGAGGGGTTTTATTACCCGACAAAACTTTTCATGTTAAATTCTAACAATAAAAATGAAGAGACAAACACACCTAAAAAGGGAGAGAACTAAACTTATTTGGTGATCACAAAGGACAGGGAAAATGTGTCGGGATTCTCTTGCAGTGACCAGCTCTCCTTGACTGTAGCAGCCCTGAATTGAAGCAGAGAAATTCGCACGCACACACACGCACACATACACACATACACAACACATACACACACATACACACACATACACACACACAACACACTACACACAGCACGCACACACACACCACACGCACGCAAGCACGCACGCGCGCGCGCAGTCACACAACACACCACACACACACACACACACACACACACACACACACACACACACACACACACACACACACACACACACACACACACACACACACACACACACAACGGGGGGGGGGAGAGAAGAGAGAGAAGAGAGAGAGAGAGAGAGAGAGAGAGAGAGAGAGAGGAGAGGAGAGAGAGGAGAGAGAGGAGGAGGAGAGAGAGAGAGAGAGAGAGAGAGAGAGAGAGAGAGAACCTCTCTATCTCTCTGTTCAGCAGCTGGTACCACAACACTAACTTATCCACTTCTCTGGCAGGGCAGCAGGTGATGGGTGCTGCAGTCTCTGCTGGTGCACAGGGCCGCTAATCAACTCATTAACGCTGGAATTGGTCTTGGATGGTTTTGAGATCTGGGGGGGGGGTGTTTTTTGTGGGGGGGTGGTGTGTTTTGGGGTTTTTTTTTGTTTTTTGGGGTGTGTTTTTTTTGGGGGGGCGTTCCACAGCTAAAGCTCTCAGGTTGAGATTTTTACGTATGCGACCGATTTTGCCCACCATTAAGGTATCCGCATTCCGGCTTCGGGGATGATGTCTAAGCATAACACCAGTGTGTGTACGTTTTTGTTTTTGTCATCTGCTTTTTCCAGCACAAATGACATATTCTTCCAAAAGGCAGAACAGGTTTTAGTGTGGGTGTAAGATATAATTATGTAAGTTTGCCTACGGGGCCTTGGTTTACAGTCTCGACTTGTGAAGGACTTTGGGGGGGGGGGGTAGCCATTACTGATGTTAACTGCAGGGTAAAATCCCATCGAACGGGAGTCTCTGTGGTGGTGGCTTGAACCCCGTCTCGATCCTGGATTCTCAAAACAGATACGCAGCGCTTTAACCGCTAGGTTATCGCCCCCTCTCCCCTTCCCATTTTTTAAAACTAAAACAAGGATCCTGTGTGAACTGGTATGTTCTATCTTCGTAAATGCATACACATACATAGACACTGACTGCGGATCTGGACAGATGAATTCGAGCCTGTATTTACATAATGCTACTTTGCCTGCAATTTGACCATAATTATTTCCATTTATGTTCTATCTTCATGAATGCATACATATACGTAGAAACTGACTGCGGATCTGGAAAGACGAATCCGAACCTGTATTTACATAATGCTACTTTGCTTGCAATTGAGCATAATCACATTTCTACAAAACTAAGATAATTGTAGAGTAGGGAACTAAAATAACTGTGGAGGAGGGAAACTAAGACCACTTTGAAGATGAAAAACTAAA
>CM060318.1:42879272-42881772 GCA_030674155.1 Stramonita haemastoma
TGTCTGTCTGTCTGTCTGTCTGTCTGTCTGTCTGTCTGTCTGTCTGTCTGTCTGTCAGTCTCTCTGTCAGTCTCTCTCTCTCTCTCTCTCTCTCTCTCTCTCTCTCTCTCTCTCTCTCTCTCTCTCTCTCTCTCTCTCTCTCTCTCTCTCTACCTCTCTCCTCTCTACCTCTCTCTCTTTGTGGATGGCTTTTCTAGTGTTGTAATGTGCTTGCTGTTGACAAGAGAAATGCAGGAATGATACTCTTGGAATGTTCATGTGTAAAAAAAAAAAAAAAAAAAAAAAAAACACTAGATGATAAAAATCAGTTTTGATGCTCACCTAGGCGACTGCCTTGGTACGGCCTTTGTAGATGACTTTTGCTACAAACTTTATTACTCATTAAAAAATGCTAAATAGTTTTCTTTTTTGTATTATAAGATTTTTTTGGCAGTGGCAAGATTTATGGTTCTTGAAGTGCCCGTAATTCTGATGTTCATATGCTTTTATTTATTTGTTTGTTTGTTTATCTGTCTGTTTTGTTTTTTTTTGTTCGTTTGTTGGCTGGTTTACTTCCTGGTTTGTTTCGCTTCTTTGTTTAGTTTTGTGGTTCGTTGTTTTCACAGTTTATTTATTTGTTTGTTTGTTTGTTTGTGTGTTTGCTTACCAAAATGAACACCTAGAGCGCAACTCCATTAATCTTACGAGACTGAAGGCTGCCAGTTCTTTGATTGTTTTGTATTTTTATTGTTAGTTGATTGGTTAGTCCGTTTGTCCGTTTATTCGTTGATTCGCTTTTTTGGTTGATTGGTTGGTTAGTTGGTTTGCCTGTTTGTGTGTGTGCAATAACTGCCTTTGATATTTAGAGAGAGGCAAAACTACAGTGTGTTACTGAGTGCTAGGCAAGCCTCTAGATGAACGTGTCCAGCAGCTGCAATCAGTAGGCTTCAAAGAACCACTTGTTCCCCATCACAGCTTCCCAAAGCTGCTGGTCCTTGGCACTGACAGGTCTCTGGTGGCCAGAATTGCAGCCTTCTACAAAGCGCAGGGGCAGAGAATCAAAGAAATTCCTACTTTTTAACGCGTATCTGTCCGTAATCTTGTAACTTTTGGTATGAGTATGGAAGGAGTTGTGGCCCCTTTGATATCCTGCGGTGTAAGTTGTGCGCGTGGCGTATGTTCAATCCTTTTGAAGCCGTGTTAAGAGTCAAAGGCAAGGCAAGGCAAGGCAAAGGCAAGGCAAAATTCTTTTATTCGAGGATAATAGATAAGCACTCATGTGCTTTTTTACATCCAGTCCCCGCCCTTTTCAGGGATAACATCAAGATAAAAAGATAGCCTCAACTAAACAAGAACAATTATAATGATCCAATTACCAAGAGCAAAAAACCTTACCAAGTATCAACAACAGGTAAGAAATAGACAGAGATACAATATTAAGGTAATGTTATAAAAAAAAAGGCACTCATTCAGAAACGATAAAAAAGAAGTAAGAATCAATGATGATTTTGATTTGAATAAAAACAAACAAACAAACAAACAAACAAACATTGAAAACAAAACAAAACAAAAAACCCAGCAAAAACAAAACAAAACGAAACAAAACAAAAAAGGCGCAATAATTAAAGATCAAGCATGAGAATATGATGAGGTTAGATGACTCAAAACATCAATCCACCACCATCTATCATCAAAATAAGTCCCTTAAAACATACGATTTTGATAAAAGGTGGGAAAGAACATCAACAACAGGTAAGAAATAAGACAGAGATGCAATATTAAAGTAATGTTATAAAAAGGCACTCATTCAGAAACGAAAATATGAAATAAGAATCAATGAAGATTTTGATTTGAAGTTTAAAACACACACACACACACACACACACACACACACACACACACACACACACACACACACACACACACACACACACACACACACACACACACACACACACACACACACACATCAAAGCAAAAAAAAAAAAAAAAAAAAAAGGCGCAATAATCACAGAGCAAAAATGAGATTATGATGAGGTTAAATGACTGAAGACATCAATCCACTACCATCTATCATCAAAATAAGTCCCAAGAGTGACGTCACGAGCAATATCTACGTTTTCTTCTTCTTCTTCACTGGAAATGTAAATACCTTTTTTCTTCTTCTTCTTCCAATGTAAAAAGCTTAAATACATGAACTCTGAAGATGGCTTGATGGGAAAAGCAAATCGATGCTTATTCAATGTACCATCTGGAAATAAAAATTTGATTTGATTTGGAACAGTACAAGGAGGGAGACGAGAGGCAGACAGAGAAAACAATAGGAAAACAACATCAGAGAGTGGATGGCCACATGCTACGAACAGCTGAAAACCACGGAGTGGAGGAAGCTGGTTCGCTAAAATCTTCAGTGTCCACGGTCTACTCAAAAGAATGGATGGTCCAGTAGTGAAGCTTAGAGAGGGGGGGGAGGGCGGATACGACCTGCTAAAAATATGCATACTCCCCAACTTCGTTAAAC
>CM060318.1:42886772-42896772 GCA_030674155.1 Stramonita haemastoma
TCTTCTTCTTTTCTTTTCTTCTTCTTCTTCTTCTTTGCAATTCTTCTTCGCAATTATTCTTCGCAATTCTTCTTCTTCTTCTTTCTTCTTCTTCTTCTTCTCTTGCAATTCTTCTTCTTCTTTGCAATTCTTCTTCTCTTCTTCGTCTTCTTCTTCTTCTCTTCTTCTTCTTCTTCGCAATTCTTCTTCGCAATTCTTCTTCGCAATTCTTCTTCGCAATTCTTCTTCGCAATTCTTCTTCTCTTCGCAATTATTATTCTTCGCAATTCTTCTTTTTTCTTCTTCTTCTTCGCAATTCTTCGCAATTCTTCTTCTTTCAATTCTTCGCAATTCTTCTTCTTTGCAATTCCTCTTTGCAATTTCTTATTATTCTCAATTCTTCTTCGCAATTCTTCTCGCAATTCTTCTTTGCAATTCTTCTTTGTAATTCTACTTTTTCTACTTCTTCTTTGCAGTTCTCCCTTGTAATTCCTCTTTTCAATTCTTCTTTGCATTGCTTCTTTGAATTTTTTTTCACAATTCTTCTTTGCAATTCTTTTTCTTTGCAATTCTTTTTCTTCGCAATTCTTTTCTTCGCAATTCTTCTTCTTGCAATTCTTCGTAATTCTTTGCAACTTTTCTTCGAAATTCTTCTTCCTCCTCAATAATTCCCTCTTTCTTTCTCCCAGTGTTTGTGTTACAATCTCCACTAGAATATTTTTTCTCTTTATCATTTTTTTCCTCATTTTTGGTCAACTTTTCCCCATTTTGGGGACTTTTTTCACCCCCACCCCCCTTCCTTCCTTGCCCCTACATACCCCACCCAGTCTCCTTTTTATTAACAATTTAAAGGACTGCAGTGCTGGCTCTTTTTTATTGCTAGTTTGCGTGGTTTGCACCCATCACGTATGTATCTTGCATACTTCCTGTTATATGGGGGTTTGAATCATATTGACCAACTTTCGTCATGTTGCGTCAGTTGAAGCTTGTTAGTATGCCAAACAAAAACCCCAAAGTGCACTTTCCAATACGAAAGAGGAACATAAGTTTGAAATGTGTGTCGCCCAAAACTGTCCAGTGTCCTCCCAGGAAGAACTTTAAAAAGAAGACGAAAAAAACTTGCGAAAAAGAAAAAATGCGGAAGAAAACGAACTGTGAAGAAGAATTGCAAAGAAAAAAAGAATATTTTGAAAAGGCAAAGTTTGAAGAATAAGAGTAAAAATGCAAATAAGAAGAAGAAACTGCTCAGAAGAAGAAGAAGAAGAAGAAGAAGAAGAAGAAGAAGAAGAAGAAGAAGAAGAAGAAGAAGAAGGAAAAAGAAGAAGAAGAAGAAGAAGAAGAAGAAGAAGAAGAAGAAGAAAAAAAACAAAAAAAACACCAACAACAACAACAACAACGATTTCAGAGAAGTAAGAATAAACACTTCGAAAAAGTTATGAAAGAAGACGAACTGTGACATTGAAGAGGAAGTATAGTGAAAAAAAGAAAGGGGATGAGGTGGAGAGGAAGAGAAAGAAGAATGAAAAGCATTGGGAGGCGGAAGAAGACAAGAATAGATTCTAACTGGTGTTACTGCTGTTCCCATCCCATAATTTTGGATGATGATATCATGATAAGATAAAATTCTATGCATTTCAGTTGAAACGACCTCAATGCAGGACGAAGAATATTGATTTAGACACTTTAAGGTCGCATTACTGTACGATAATGGCTCCAAAATCTGTGTATGTGTTTCTCTCTCTCTCTCTCTCTCTCTCTCTCTCTCTCTCTCTCTCTCTCTCCTCCTCTCTCTCTCTCTCTCTCTCTCTCTCTCTCTCTCTCTCTCTCTGTAAAGAAAAAGACAGAGTGCATTCTTGAAATCCCATAGAGAGAGATTCCAGACCCAACGAGGCAGAACAGATCTGTAGTGGGGGGAAAAATGATGTACTCCCAGATAGACAGGAAAGATGCTTTCTCTCCATCTTTTACGTTCACGCTTCCTTGGTCTTCCTTCTTCGTTTTTTTCTTTTTTTTGTTTGTTTGTTTGTGTTGTGCTTTGTTGTTTGTTGTTGGCTTTTTTTTTTGCTTTTTTCCCCTTTTTTTCTGGTGGTAGTTTTGCTGTTTGTTTTTGTGTGTGTTTGTTTGCTTACCTCTTTCTTTCTATCTTTCTTTGTTTCTTTTTTTCCTTGCTGTTCACCTCTTCCTCGTCGTCGTCTTCTTTTTTCTTTTTCTTCTTCTTCTTCTTCTTCTCTTCTTCTTCTTCTTCTTCTTCTTCTTCTTCTTCTTCTTCTTCTTCTTCGCAATTTCTTTCTTCGCAATTCTTCTTCTTTTTCTCTTCTTTTTCTTCTTCTTTTTCTTCTTCTTCTTTTTCTTATTCTTCGTAATTCTTCTTCTTCTCAATTCTTTCGCAATTCTTCTTCTTCTTCGCAATTCTCTTCGCATTTTCTTCTTCTTTTCTTCTTCGCAATTCTTCTTTCGCAATTCTTCTTCCGCAATTCTTCTTCCAATTCTTCTTCGCAATTCTTCTTCTCTTCTTTTCGCATTTCTTCGCAATTCTTCTTCGCAATTCTTCTTCTTGCATTCTTCGCAATTATTCTTCTTTGCAATTCTTCTTCTTCTTCTTCTTCTTCTTCTTCTTCTTATTATTATTATTATTATTATTATTATTATTATTATTATTCACAATTTTTCTTCGCAATTCTTCTTCTTCGTAAATCTTCTTCTTCGCAATTCCTCATCTTCGCAATTCTTCCTCTTCGCAATTCCTCCTCTTCGCAATTCCTCCTCTTCGCAATTCTTCCTCTCGCAATTCAGGCATGAATTATGCAGGCATAATGTGTGTGAGTGCGTGGCGCCATCTATCTAGCAAAAAACAAAAAACAAAAAAACAAAAAGCCCTAAAAAGTGTGTGTGTGGTGTGTGTGTGTGTGTGTTGTGTGTGTGTGTGTGTGTGTGTGTGTGTTGTGTGTGGTGTGTGTGTGGTGTGTGTGTGTTGTTGGGGAGAGCAGTTGGTGTGTGTGTGTATGTGTGTGTGTTCGCGCGCGTGCAGTCCGTGTGCGCGCACGCACGCGCGCACGCGTGTGTGTGTGTGTGTAAAACCTGCAGCAAAAATAGACAAAAGCACTATCAAAATAAACATGTGTTAAAAGTTTTCTCACACAAAGACGGAATGCTGCAAAAATGGGACGGAAGTGAATTCCGAACATTGGCGCAAGGAACCTAACAACCCAACCCATTCTTCTGCTCTGTTCAGTGTGCATCCAGAAAGTTTCAATGGCTTCTCAACTGCGGAAAGTGAAGGTACAGTGTGAGGAGAAATGAATGCACACAGTACAGCAGCCAACAGTGCCGACAGAAATGTTCCATCAAAACTGCTTGAAGCAGGAAGTGTATGCAATCTTGTACCGGTGACAATGACTGACAGGGAGCCAGAGAAGCTCGTTCAACATGGGGAATATAGGGGCAATTTGTTTTTGTACCCTACTTCTGTCTTGCTTTGTCAAAACGGCTTTTTTCTCAAAATGTTTTGACACTTGGTGCAAACAAAAAACTTTGTTTTGCAAGAAAATAAAAACCAGACAAAAAAGAAGCTATTTTTTTAAAATATACCGCTGAATCTTAAACCAGAAAACAAAGAGATCGCAAATATTATGCATTGTGGTTGTATAGTAGCCTATCTGCGTATACATATGCGTGAGTGATGATGATGGGTGAGTGAGTGAGTGAGTGAGTGAGTGAGTGAGTGAGTGAGTGATGAGTGATGATGATGAGTGATGAGTGAGTGAGGTGAGTGGTAAGTGATGAGAGAACGACAGTGCTGTCTGAGTGTTCGACGACGAAAAAGAAGAAATTTACATCAATAAGTGACAATGGTTTTGTCTTTAACCAATAGCAGATTTTAGATGCATGTTTCTCTCTTATATTTGTCTCTGTAATCTTCGTTACAGGGATCTGTACTCAAGCTTCATTTTCTTGACCACACATAATCTTTCCACTTTCTTGCCGTTTATTAAGCAAAATAAAAATAATGAATAAAACAAATTTTCTTATGCCGCATCTCAAACTCTTTTGCTCCAACTTGTCAACCAGAATGCTCACCCACCTCCAGTATCGAGAAAAGGGTCATACCATATATTATGCACAAAAAGTTCAACTCAATCCAAAATACAGAAAAAATGTTGACCTATTCAAAAACATCATCATCTTTTATCCACACAAACCATATTTTGTCTGGATTTTTTTGCTTGTTTCGTTCCTCGGCTAGAGTTCCAAAGTTCACAAAATGCGAGATATTTCATGTATCTTACTGTTTTGGGGATTTTTTGTTTGTTTGGGGTTTTTTTTGGGGGGGGGGGGTTGCCACCATGAAGGTAGCCGCCTTCCGACTTCGGGGATGATGTTTTAAAATTAAGCAGTGCCGTCAAAAGTTGGAGGGAAAGACTTGGTTCCAGAACTGGAGGAGAAACGAGCGGAGGAGCAGGGGCAGATGGCGCAGAGGAGAAAGCAGCAGTGTGGGGGGGAAGGTGGAACCAGAGGAGCAGTGGAGGAGCAAGGTGATGGGGCAGGTCAGGTACATCAGCCTGTTGACCAACATCGTGTCAGCCTGTACATGGCCACCTGAAGAAGAGATAAAAACAAACAACAACAAGACGGTACGGGATAGCCTAGTGGTCAGAACATGTGCTCGCAATTTGACGACTCGGTTCGATTCCGTTCGAGGAGATTTTTCTCCTGGAGTTAACATCAGTGCTGACTCACTCTCCCAAGTCCTTCGGATGAGACTATAAACCGAGCCCCGTTGTGAACGCACTCCGAACATCTTGCACAGTTAATCCTGTTCCGCTTTCGTAAGAGTAGCATATGTGCAGTGGGAACAGAGACATTACAAAGCATACACACGGGACTGATGTAAAAAGCACAAGAGTACTTATCCATTATCCTCGATAAAAAGAATAAAATAAAATAAATATAAATAAAAATAGCATTAATTGGAAAGGACGTGCTATGAAAGAATTAGGATTTGTCTTGGTTTGTGTTCGGTCTGTACTTTGTTGATGTGTCTTTATAGATAGATAGATAGATAGACAGACAGACAGACAGACAGACAGACAGACAGACAGACAGACAGACAGACAGACAGACAGACAGACAGATAGATAGATAGATAGATAGACAGACAGACAGACAGACAGATCAGACAGACAGACAGACAGACAACAGACAGACAGACAGATAGACAGACAGACAGAAACAGACAGACAGACAGACAGACAGACAGACAGACAGACAGACAGACAGACAGACAGACAGACAGACAGATAGATAGATAGATAGATAATAGATAGATAGATAGATAGATAGATAGATAGATAGATAGGGGTCGAAGGTTCACGGGAGAGGGCCGTTGGCGGGACATCGTGGTAGTCAACACCTCAGTCAAGCGTCTCGGCAACGTAGCTATGATTGTCATCAGAAAGGGGGGCTTTGTAGGCGGTGTCCGACGTGTATTAGCTCAAAACAGGCACCACTGACCACCATCAAAAGCCCGAAGCAGTGTAGGGCACCTCTGGCTGGTGGCCATACGGCGGTCCTAATACTGAATGCTTATGCGTGCGTGCGAAAAAAATCTAATAGACAACTTTAGAAAAGCTCTATCAAAACAGCCATACGTTCAAGTTGTCTCCACAAGCAAAGACGAAATGCTGCAAAAATTGGTTGACAGCGAGTTCTAAACCTTTGGCACAATGAACCCAACAACCCTGCTGTTTTTAGTGTGAATCCAGAAAGTTGGAATGGGTTTTCAGCAGCGGAAGGAAGGAATGGAACAGTGCCAGAAGAAATGAATGCACACAGTACAGCACCCAACAGAAACAGCAGAAATGGTCCATCAATATTGCTTGAAGTAAGAAGTGCAATCTTGTACTGGTGACAATGACTGACAGGAAGCCAAAGAAGCTCACCAAAAATAGATGATATGTGTCAAGATGGTTTTTTCCTTCTTGTCTTTTATTTCCTTTTTCAAAAAGACTTTTGCCAAACAGTTTTAAACGCATTGCAAGCCAGAAATCTGCTTTGCTGAAAAAATAAAACTTTTTAAGAAAAATATAGTATCTTAATTAAAATTTAAAGAAACAAAAATATTAATAAAACGTTCATAGTCGTATTTACATGTGCATGTGCGTGTAAATGAGAAAGTATGTGAGTGAATGTGCTCATGTGTATGCGTTTGTACGTGGGAGAGTATGTATGTATATGTGCCTGTGTTCGTGAATGCGTGTATATATGCATGCGCACGCGCGCCATCCCGCCCCCTCCCTCCGTCACTTGGTATAATGTCTCTTCACCACAAGGTGTTCTGGACTGGCAACTTTTCATGGTAAAGGAAATAATCAAAGCAAGGGAGTGCGCAGTGCCTCAGAAGAACTATAGTAACTTTCACACTAAAAGGTAAAAGGTAAAGGTGTCCCATAACCTAGGCGGTCGTAGGGGAACGAGGCATCAGAGGCCTCAGCTTCTCTAGGGGTCAGCGTATTGAGGGCGGCGCCCCATCTTCTCTCCCTCGCTGCTTTACCTTCCCTGACCCTAAAGAGGGCAGGTACCCATTTAAAGCTGGGTGAACTAGGGGAACTGTACTGAAGCCAGGGTGCGCAAAAGTCACCCATCCAACTGGTAACCACGCTCGACGCTGCTTAACTTGACTTGGGGAAAGCGAGTGCTCTGACCACTTCTTTTTCTTCATCGTCGATCGCTCAGACAGCAACCTACTGCTGTCTGTCATATGAGCGAAAATGCCCTACACTGCCATTAAGCAGCTGGCAAATCTGACCCCAGCACATCTGGCTTCGGTGTGGGAGAGAATTGTTATTTTTTAAAGTCCTTCGGGGGGGAAGGCAGGATAATGGACCAAGAAGGCAGAACATAGACAAGAACAAGGTGTCATGAAAAAAGGAACAAAACAGGAACAAAAAGAGGAATAGAAAAGAGGGAAATCCTGGCACAGAATTTCCAGAATGTGGGTGGCTATTTATAGTGACAGAACCAGCACTACCACCACCCCCCACCACCCCCACCCGGCATCCCCATAGAGGTTAGAGAGATACAAGAACTAGTAAAACAGTAATTTTGAGGGAGAGCTGGTTACAAAGCAGTCACATTCTTGTTCTAAACATATGAAAATTCAGGACAAGGTAAAAACAAATAGACATAAAAATCCATCTTTACAATTCTTTTCTAATATCTAAAGATTATTTTTCCATCTTATGGGGAACAAATGCTAGTAAGATCATCAATAAAACATAATGTAAGACTTTGCCTACAGACCGTATTAAACGATTTACCTTTAAACTATGAAGTTCTGAAATAAAGATAACATTTGACAGCAATATACAACTTCTTAAGTTAGCATTCTAATAAAATTCAGTCAACATTCGACATCAGCTTGATGACTAATTGGGATAAAACTTCATGTCATACTGTATATCATCCAATGTAGTTCAAAAGTTTTACAAAATTTCAAGCATAAAACTTTATAAACTATATACATACATTTGAACAGAACTGCTAAAATGATAATGAATGTCACGAAATGTACATAAATCTCTCTGCTACATACTGAATACATCTGGCATTTTGGAAGAGTGTACTTAATCAAGAGACCAGTTTTCGTGTCTAGAACACATCGACATATACGATAAATGGGAATTTTTTCCAGTCTAGATTAAAGACAACGCAGTCAAGCAGACGAATCGAATCCATTCTGAGAACACCTTGCGTGTCAATTTTCCCCCTTTACCCTCTGTACATTCAGGAAAAAAAGTGCCAGCCTCTCCAGACCCGTCAGGACCTGACAGAAGATGAAGATCTTTGTGGTCACATTGTGGTCACTGCACTGGAGATAGAGGGATAAGGGCTGAGGGTCCTGTCAGAGGTTACTATGCTGCTGTAGATGTTACTGTCTTGACACAGAACGATCAGCCATAAGCTAGCTATTCATAGGTCTGCTGCCTGTCTTGTTCCGTCTGTCTTCATGTCTTGTCTCTTCTGTCTTGTCTCTGTCTCTATCTCTCTCATCTCTCTTCATCTTCTCTCATCTGTCTCTCCTCTCATTCCTCTCTTCCTCTCATCCATCTCTCTCTCTTGCTCTGCGTCTGCCTTCCTCTCTCTCTCTCTCTCTCTCTCTCTCTCTCTCTCTCTCTCTCTCTCTCTCTCTCTCTCCTCTCTCTCTCTCTCTCTCTCTCTCTCTCTCTCTCTCTCTCTCTCCCTTACCTCCTTTTGTCACTCTGTCTGTTTGCGTGCTTACCTATCTCTCTGTTTCTCTACCCCTCTCAATGTATGCGTGTGCACGTGTGCGTGCGTGTGTACGTGCGTGCACGTGTGCGTGTGTGTGTGTTTGTGGTGTGTGGTCTGTGTGTGCGTGTGTGTGCAGCTCATGAAGAGGGCAAGACTCAGATTGAGACACATAGAAAGAAAGAAAGGGGAAGAGAGAGAGAGGGAGAGAGAGAGACACAGAGACAGACAGACAGACAGACAGACAGACAGACAGACAGACAGACAGACAGACAGACCAGACCAACCAGACCAGACCAGACCAACAGACAGAAACAAAACAACACACAGGCAGACAAACAAAGACAAATACAGAGACAGCCGGACACAGGAAAAAAAGACAAGACACACAGACAAAGACAAAGAAACAAATCCCCCCTTAAATGACCACATTTCCAATACGTGTCTAAAAGACAGACCAAATCACTTGTGTCAACCTTGGCTTGGTATGGGTATCACTCAGGGAGAATGCTGAAAACCAAAGCCTACGAAATCCAGCTCACCTGCCTAGGTACTGCTGCTGCTGTTAGTGGGCTTTGGCACACTGCCTCCGCCCCCCACAAAAAAAAACAACAACAAACATCAAACAAGCATACATGACGTGCAGTAAACTCCTCTAGCATTTTTAGAGCCATCCACTGAATGTACTTCTTTTTTTCATTGCTGCTACTGTGCTGATACTGTTAGTTGTTACTGCTGCTGCTGCTTGCTGCTGCTAGCTGCTACTGACTGCTCTGCGACTGCTATGCTGCTGCGCTGCTTCTGCTGCTTGCTGCTGCTGCTATACCCATAATTCTGATATACCATGTACAGACATCAGGATAGTTTTGGTTTGGTTTGGTTTTTCTGTTCCTCAGCTAGAGCTCCAAGATTTACCAATGGTAAGATTTTTGCGGATGAGACCTTTTTGTTCCTCACCATTAGGTCATCTCATTCCGACTTATTTATTTTTATTTTATTTTATACCACTTTCTGTCATAGCAGATTTCTCTGCGTGAAATTCGGGCTGCTCTCCCCGGGAGAGTGCGTCGCCACAAGTGCAGCGCCACCCTTTTTTTTCTTTTTTTCTCCTGTCTGCAACTGTATTTTGTTTCGGGGATGGTACTTCGGGGATGGTGTCTAAACATGATACATGTATATATGCGATTTTTTAATTTTGTCATTCATTCTGCCGGCACGAAATGGCCTACTCTTGCAAAAGGCTAACGGCTTTTTAATATGTGCGAAAAGATGTTCTGAGTGTCATCGCGTACGGCGATTTGGTTTATAGTCTTATCCAAAGGACTTTGACATTCAGTTCGATTTTTTGTCTAAGTGGGAAGAATAGGCAAGGTTGACACTCGAACCCAGAATCTCACGGTTTACTTGTTAGGCAGATGAACGTCTTTACCGTTCTGCCACCTTCTTCTTAGGAAAATAAATAAGTACTAAAGAGAGTGAAGGGGGACAAGACTCAGACCAGAGAAAAACAGAGACAAAACAAAAAGGCAGGCAGACAGGCAGACAGACACACAGACAAAGACAAAGAATTTAATTCCCCCCTAAATGACCACATTTCGGATACACGCAGAAAAGACACACCATATCACTTGTATCAACCTTGGTGTGGGACAGGCATCGTTTCAGGGGAGATAACAGCTAATCACTCCCGCTTGGACTTTAAGCACACTGCGAAGAAAAAAAAACAACAAACAACAATGATGTGACAGTAAACCCC
>CM060318.1:42899272-42909272 GCA_030674155.1 Stramonita haemastoma
GTGTGTGCACTCAGTTTTGTTGTTGTTGTTTTTTGTTCCTCAGCTAGAGCTCTGAGTTTCATCAATGATGAGATTTCACATATGCAACTATTTTTTTACACACCATTCAGGTAGCCATATTTTTACTCTGGGGTAAAGTGTAAACACGACACCAATGTGCATGCGGTTTTGGGTTTTTTGGTGACCTGTTCCTACCAGCACGCAATGGCATACTCTTCCAAAAGGTGGAATGGGGTTTTAATCTGTATGCAAGTTGTTCTGTGTGCGTTCGCTTACAGGATATTAGCTAATAGTCTCATCCCAAGGAGAGTAAACTACAAGATCAATACCCTCTGTTACAAATGTCTCCACAATACTGCACCCTCCTACCTCTGTGAATGTCTTCACTTGTACACACCTTCTCGCTCCCTCCGCTCGTCGGCAGATACTTTGTCCTTAAGAATACCCAGATTCAACCTATCTACCGTTGGCCGCCGCTCTTTCTCTGTTTCTGGTCCATCGATCTGGAACGACCTTCCTCTCTCCCTCCGGCAAAAGCCTACTTATGACACTTTTAAATCCAACCTCAAGACACACTTATTCCAAACCTAAGTTTTCTCCTTTCCGCTTCCATCTCTTACCTGTCCCTGCCTTCAACATCCACCTGCCAAAGTGTATAACGTTTGTAGGTGTGTGTGCCCGTGCGCGTGTTGCGTGCTTGCGTGCGTGCGTGCGTGAGTGTGTGTGTGTACATTCGAATTTGTTAAAACTGTAAATTGTTGTTAATGTGTGTTGTGTTGGTCGAATGCAAGCGCTTTGATTTGTTTTTTACAAGATATAGCGCTATACAAATTCCATGTACTATTATTATTATTATTTTCAGGGGGAGTGGAGTCGTACTGATGTTAACTCCGGGGGGGGGGGGGGGGGGGGGGGGGGAATCCCCTTGAACGGGTGCCTTGTTGTGGTGGCTTGATACCAGGCTGTCAGACCACGAGCGCAACGCTCTAACCACTAGGCCCCCTGCACCCTCAGTAAAGACAAGGAAGGAGAGGGGTTGCTACTCCCTGTTCCCCCTTCACATCCATCTATCCCCGTCTCCTTTCCATGACACACATATCTAATCACTCTACTGTTTTTAACTTTCCACAATATCTTCTTCTGTATTCAATATTTTCCAATGCCATCTACAAAATGTTTCCCCGCTCGTCACATACTGCAGCTTAAAGATCCAACGACAACCAACAACAAAAAACTTCTGCCTGTCTAATTCTGATGAAAGGCCACCCTAATATGCAAAGATAATTCACATGTCTGTAAAATAATCAGTGGAAAAAATGAATGGCGCCATGCTATGCCAGTTTGCTTTTCGTGAAAATAAAGGAGTTCATATCTTACACAGAGAAATCTGTGTCTAATATCACTTAATGTGAATAGATGTTAAATTGAAGAACAACAGAGACATATGCTGTTATCATAAACTCGATACAACACACACACACACACACACACACACACACACACACACACACACACAACACACACACACACACACACACACACACACACACACACACAAAGTCTCAATATTAAAAACTCTACGCCAAAATCATTCTTTTATTCTTAGATGTTTAATCATCCCTTAAGTCGGAATGCGGCTACCTTCATGGTGGCCAATATACGGTCGCGAACGCAAAATCTCACAATTGATAAACCTCGGAGCTCTCTAGACGGGGAACGAAAAAAAAAAAAAAAAAGATGTTTAACCCTTTTTCGTAAGTAAGTGAATTTCACTGGTGTGAGATAATTAAATATTGGAATTGAACAAAATCACCAGAAATCACCTATAGTCCAGAAAATAAACAATTCATCTTTATTACTACACACAGCATCATCTAACAAAAACGTTTTCGGGATGCCATTTCACAGACTACTCCTCTAAGAGGCTGGAGCCAAAATCAATAACTGGGAGGAACATCTGACACACCCTGTGCTATCACTCCACTTAATGGTAGAAAAACGTGACGAGACAGCTCAAGTGTGAGGGGAAATGAAAATAATGCTACTCAACCTGAAGATGGTAGGAGCTGGGAAGACAAAGGGGAACGACCTGCCTTGTGTGTGACTCCTGGGGGAATTCGTGACTCGTGAGGGAAAACAGGATGATGTGGATTGATCGTGACTCCAGAGGGAAGACAGGATGATGTGGATTAATCGTGACTCATTAATGGAGACAGGATGATGTGGATGAATCGTGATTCCAGAGGGCAGACAGGATGGTGTGGATGAATCGTGACTCCAGAGGGCATACAGGATGGTGTAGATTGATCGTGTCTCATGAATAGAGGCAGGATAATACGGATTAACCATGACTCAATATGGGAGACATGATAATGTAGATTATTTGTGACTCCAGAAGGGACACAGGATGATGTGGATTAATCGTGACTCTTGAATAGTGACAGGATGATGTGGATTATCCGCGACTCACGAGGTTGAGACAGGGACTTTAGTTATTCGTGACTCATAAGGGGAGAGAATGTCACGAACTGTGGAAATGGAAGCTATGACTGTGTACAGTCTCATGGATTATCTCTGGTTCTGGTGTCAGAGGCAGCAGGGAATTGATTGTGATGGGAACCAGGTTTTTTGTTTTGCCAAGGAGCTGCCTATACATATGTACTGATCTACGTGTTTCTTCTTCATCGTCGTCGAACGCTCAGACAGCAACTATTGTCTGTCATATGAGCGAAAATGTGTCGTGCTACCGTTAAGTGTCTGACAAAGTCAAGTCCAGCTCATCCGTGCTTTCCCGTGAGAGATAATTGTTATCTTTTTTAGTACTTTCTTGGGGAAAAAAGGCAAGAGAATGGACAAGAAGGGGGTAACCGGAAGAAACGGAACAAGGCAAAGACAAAGAGAGGGATAGAAAAGAGGGAATTCCTAGCACAGACTTTCCAGAAAGTGGGATGCTGTTTTATACTGACAGGTCCACAGCATCCCCACAGAGGAATCTGTGTGTTTCTCTGCCCATCTCTGTCTGCCTGTCTGTATGTATGTCACTTCCTCACTCTTATTTAACCTCTGTGTCTCTTTCACACACACACACACACACACACACACACACACACACACACACACACACACACACACACACACACACACACACACACACACAACACACAGCGACGAGGAGCAGAGGAGGAGAGAGAGAGAGAGAGAGAGAGAGAGAGAGAGAGAGAGAGAGAGAGAGAGAGAGAGAGAGAGAGAGAGAGAGAGAGAGAGAAAAACTCGAACTCGAACTCGAATATTTTAATGTACTTTAGCCTTGGGCACAATACATTGACATGTTCGAAGGGAAAAATAAATACATAATAAAATGGCATCGATTTATAATCTTCATAGTCATGAAGTATTTTCTGCACTTTGTAGCAAACCAATGAAATATCAAAGCAACTAACATCTTTTCAAAACACCAAATGGATTCATACAATCAAAAACCACTGAGAGAGAGAGAGAGAGAGAGAGAGAGAGAGAGAGAGAGAGAGAGAGAGGTGGGATAAAATAGGCCTAATCCAGAAAATCAAGCTGCTTTAGCAAAACCATCATGTGTGAACACTTTCAAAACACGAGTGACAACATCAATTTTTGTTCCCAGTATGTAGGCTAACAGCTTCTGATTAGTATGATGGTACTTGACATTTGACAGTGGAATACAAAGAGTAAAGGACTGTTCCCAAACACGCTAAAGCCATAACCACGTCTTCTCGGTGTAGTTTTTCGACTAAAATTGTCTTAAAATGTTTCTAAAGTTTGAATGCTTTTATAAGTCAATTTTCTTGAATTTGTGTGTGTGTGTGTGTTTGTGTGTGAGTGTTTTGTTTGTTTGTGTGTTGTGTGTGTGTGTGTGTGTGTGTGTGTGTGTGTGTGTGTGTGTGTGTGTGTGTGTGTGTGTGTGTGTGATGGCAGGATGAAAAGAATGGTGTAAACTTAATCTTTCATACTTAATTAAGATCATTGTGACTTGACTTGAGGAATGTAGAAATAGTAACACTAAACACTTTAGAGGTAATACAAACCATTCTGAATAGTTTGGAGTGTATAATGTTACTTGAAGCAATTATTTACTTTGTTCAAATGCCTTTAGCAATGAACAAAATGTTTCTGTAATTGGCTTTTTCGAGGTAAAGTGTTTTATATTTCAGCATCCTTCCGCTACCTCTGCTTGTAGCAAAAAAAAAACCCTCAGAACTTGGATAAATCGGCAGGCTTAATACGCGAGTTATAAGGAGATTGGCTCATATTCCTAATAGTCCTGACGTCTGAGGTAGCCGGTTTGATTCTGGATAAAACATGGTGAATAGAGACAGGTATTAGATGCACGAACGTGCCAGTGTCATAGCCACCTCTGTATACGGCTCTGTGAAGACGATTAGGGTATACACTAAGTAGGTTTTGTCAGTCATGTCAGCGTTTGGTGGACAACAAAAGTACAAACACATGTGAGGCTCTAACAACCCCTGAATGGATTTTAGCGTACGTAGTGTCGTATACATTATGGAGTATATTGTTCCCTGTGACATCTCAAAGGTTAAAGCTTCTGTCAGTGTATGATAATTAAAAATTAATATCAATCTGTTCGATTGAGTTGCTAAGACCAGTCGACAAATATCCCATGGGTCTATGAAGTCGTGGATTCCAATCTCGGCTATGTTTGATGAATTAAGGGTGTGGATTTTTTCTAACTCTAGGTCAACTCCAAGTGCAAGCCTGCCAGTGCCTTAATTCTCTTTGAGTATATACACATGCAAAAGATCATATATGTACATTAACAATCCCGTATTTTATGTCAGTGTTCGGTGGTTTACAGAAACACGAACATATCCAGCATACATTCCCGAAGTTGGAATGCAGCTACCTTCATGGTGGACAAAAACGGTCATATACGCAAAATCTTACCATTGATGAACTTCGGAGCTCTAGCCAAGGAGCAAAAAACAAATGTTAGATCAATCAACACACTACCGTAACTTTTTTCTGATCACCCATGAATTGCTTGCTTGATATATATATATATAGAGAAGAGAGAGAGAGAGAAGAGAAGAGAGAGACAGAGACAGAGACAGAGACAGAGACAGAGACAGAGAAGAGAAGAGAGACAAAGAGAGAATCTACAGTCAAATCAACAGCTTCATGAAGCAAAGATGCCGACAAGCCAAATACTCTTCGAGGTTGTCCGTCTGTAGCCAGCTCACCCTGGAACGCTCCCTTTTCCTGACTGGCAGACATCAATGCCCAGACTCAATAATATAACAAACCTTGTCGGGAGGAACCTCGATAATTGTTCCAGCCAGCAGAGACTTTGTTGGAAAATGGTTGTTGGAACAGAAGACTGATGGAAGCTTTGCCTGATCTCTTCATCTGAGAGAAGCCTATGTATACAGGTTATCCTCAATCATGCAAGGGTTTGGGTGACAAAGGTGTCTGATTTCTATTCCTCTGAGGTTTTCAATTCTCAGATTGCGTAGAGTTACAGAGAGAAAACAAACAAAATCAGCAGACAAAGAAATATTATTTCTTCAATGATTTGAAAAGTGTATCCAAACACCCATTCTCATCTTTCAATTCTGTATAACCCATCGGCTGAAATGAGTTTGGGTTTTTTCCGTTGATATCTCCTTTGGTTTCCTGCGAAAATCATGGAAAGAAATAAAGAATTAATACACTCCCCCCCCCCCCCCCTCCGAAAAAAAATTAATCCCTACTTTTCATGCCATGCTTGGGCAAAAATATTGGTTTCTCTTGTTAACATTGTTTACGTATACAATGTAATAATTTTTCTTCGATGTTCTTTACTGTTCAAAAGACCTCTGATTGCAATTGGCAGAGGAGTCAGTTTTCAAAGTCTAAAGCTAACATCGAATGACCAAACTTCGCCAGCAAGCAAAAGTTTGAAACTATCTACCTCTAGGTCGCCAAATATAAGAATCCCACAGGGTTCCATTATTGCTTCCTCGTTATTTGCGCATTATGGTTTGATTGCTGGTAACTCTCTGGGTAGGCCAGTGGTGGGTAGGCCGGAGGGAGGAAGAGGGTTAAGAATGAATAAATATGATGAAACTAAAACTCTGTTGAGAAGTGTGTTTTTCTCCTACATACTACTGGCTTGAGTATGCTATTTGCTAACAATTGTATCGTAGTATTGGTTGTATTCGGTGAGTGCGTGTGTGCATATGTGCATCCGTGCCGTGTGTGTATAGATGTTTGTGTGTGCGTGTACGTGTTGTGTGTGTGTGCGTGTGTGTGTGTGTGTGTGTGTGTGAGAGAGAGAGAGAGAGAGAGAGAGAGAGAGAGAGAGAGAGAGAGAGAGAGAGAGAGAGAGAGAGAGAGAGAGAGAGAGAGAGAGAGAGAGAGAGAGAGTATGCGCCTGCTACGAGCATGCGCGCGCGATTTTTCTGTCTTGAACTCTCTCTTCGGATGAGACAATAAACCGAGGCCCCGTGTGCGAACGCACGCAGAACATCTTGCGCACATGTTAAATCCTGTTTTGCTTTTCGCAAAAATAGGCCATTGTGTGCCGGTGGGAATAGATGACATTTACAAAACTGCATACGCACGGGGACTTGATGTAAAAAAGCACAAGAGTGCTTATTCCATTATCCTCGATATAAAGAATCAATCAATTAATTCATCATTTTTTTAAATGCGTGTGTGCTTGTTGGGAGTGGGTGGTGGGCATTGTGGTGGATGAGTGAACATTTATGTGCGTGCAAGTTTGTGCAAGCATATGCGCCCAGGTGCGTGTGTACGTGTGTATGCATGTGAAGATGTGCACATATATGGTCGTGCGCGCGAGCATTTGTATATTGCATTCGTACTTGCCTGCACAACATGCGTTCGAGAGTGCATGTAAGCGTCTGAATGCATTCATATGTAGGACCTTGCTGAAATGGGTCTTTATAATCTAACACATTTCAAATCCGAAATTGGTACAGAACTCTCCAAGAGTGTACTTTGTTACCATTCTGTTCTTTTTACACCAGTCTGCATCTCATGTCTGATTCTTGTGGCACTGAAAAAAAAGCCTACAATGTAATTAAGTAAGAAAACAGAAAATCTCAGTTCACATAAAAAAAGTACCCACTCTGCAAAAATCAAATCAAATCTTCGACCTTTCATACAGGCCAAGAGTCCAAACTCTTGTTCTAAAGCCCAACTACCCAAAAAATGGTTTGTTTTCAGTGACCTTTTGGAAAGCTGATTCCAATGATTGCAAGCTGCACTTGTGGACCTGTGGATGAAATAAGAGTCAAAGCTAGAGTAAGGGGGAAAATGAATCAATATAGACTTTCCGAAGTTTTCAAGCCCTTAGAAAAAAAAAAAACATGGTATTTTGCTCGAGTTTGACTTCTTCATTGGCTTCCTGTCCCTCGTAGAACTGAATATAAACTCTGTAATTTTTACCTACAGTGTCATTATTGGCACACTGCCACGAGTTTGCCATATCTGTCTGATTTTCTACTGCTTTAACGTCTGTTCTTGGTCCTTCTCATCTGACATTGCTGTGCACTGAAGAACCTCAGGTCTCTTAGTACACCTACATGCAAAGTCAACGGCAGGGTTGCAGGAAGGGGGTGGGGGGGGGGGGCTGCGGGATGGGGGGGGGGGCTACAAACATCATCGGGAAAAGAAACTGGATTTCATATCATTTTCTTGCAGACACAGTGCTGCTTTAGGAATGCACCAGAAATGATGATCACATTTTAGGTGAAATATTGTTCGCTCTTTCCTCTTCTAACTCTACTATGCTTCCTCCTCTCTCTTTCTTTGTCTGTCTGTCTGTCTCTCTATCTGTCTGTCTGCTCTCTCTCTCTCTCTCTCTCTCTCTCTCTCTCTCTCTCTCTCTCTCTCTCTCTCTCTCTCTCCTCTCTCTCTCTCTCTTGTTGCTTTGTGTGGGGGGGGGGGGAGATGGTTTGGTTTTGATTTTTTTTATGCTGTTGTTCCTGTTGCCCTCCTGTTTTATTAGCTGGTTTATTGTTGTTGTTGTTGTTTCTAGTTTGTTTGTTTTTAATGATTTCAAAGCATTACATTTTTATCTTATGTCATCTCTGATAAGGACAAGGATTGGAAGTAAAAATTTTAAAAAGCACATGAGTCCTTATTCATTATCCCCGAAATAAAAGAATTTGATTTGATTTATTTGATTCTCTCTCTCTCTCCCTCCTCTCGACTCTCTCTCCCTCTCTCCTCTCTCTCCTCTCTCTCTCCTCTCTCTCTCTCTTCTCTCTCTCTCTTTCTCCTCTCTCTCTCTCTCTCTCTCTCTCCTCTCTCTCTCTCTCTCACTCTCTCTCCTCGTCGTAGGCAGAACATCTTGCACACAAGTAAAAACCTGTTCCGCTATTTGGAAGAGTAGGCCTTTGTGTGCCCGATAACAAAATTGACAAAACTGTATACACGTGGGGACTGGATGTAGGAAGGCGCATGAGTGCTTCTTCTATTATACTCAAAATAAAAGAAGTGAAATAAACTCTCTCTCTCTCTCTCTCTCTCTCTCTCTCTCTCTCTCTCTCTCTCTCTCTCTCTCTCTCTCTCTCTCCTCCTCTGCCACTGCAATCTCTGCAGGACCATCTGCAAAGGGGACTGAAAAGTCATAGTATATGGACACTATTTCCTCTTGGCATCAGTAGCGGCAGTCACAGTAGCAGGGCGATAGTAGAAGGTAGGACGGGGATTCCCCTTTTAGGTATCAAACCCACACAGCCAAGGCCGCAGAGCTCGAATTGCACGTGAAGATGACAAGGAATGCAGACATGGTGAAACTGACAACCCTCCTACGTCTAAATCCAGACGGTCAAGGCCACAGAGCACGGATTGCACGTGCGGACAACTCCACTACAGTGCAGGCGAGACGGTCAAGGCCACAGAGCATGAATTGCACGTGCGGACAACTCCACTACAGTGCAGGCGAGACGGTCAAGGCCACAGAGCATGAATTGCACGTGAAACACAACGAGGACTGTGCAAAACTGACTCCGCCTAAAACCTAGAAGGTCAAGGCCATAGAGCTGATTTATTTTAGGTGAACTTAAGAATGCAGACAATCTCTCTCTCTCTCTCTCTCTCTCTCTCTCTCTCTCTCTCTCTCTCTCTCTCTCTCTCTCTCTCTCTCTTGTTCTTAAATCTGTAGTTCTTTTTCTTTGATTTTCGTTTTTTTTCCATTTTTTTTTCTATCCTAACATAAGTTTAAAGAGTGTTTTCTTCTTCGTTTTTGTTTTTGTTTTTTTAGAAGGAAATCTCTCTCTCTCTCTCTCTCTCTCTCTCTCTCTCTCTCTCTCTCTCTCTCTCTCTCTCTCTCTCTCTCTCTCTCTCTCTCTCATTCAACCCATGCCTTTTAAATGGCAATCTCAATGCTCTAACCACTAGGCTATACCCCTTCCCTCTCTCTCTCTCTCTCTCTCTCTCTCTCTCTCTCTCTCTCTCTCTCTCTCTCTCTCTCTCTCTCTCCTCTCAGTATGTGTACCCTAATTGCAATGTGTAGTTATTCATTTTTATGTGTAGTTATTCATTTTTATGAATATACAGGCTATTAACAAAGATTGGTCATGGTATTATGTAAAAACTATGTGTATCTTACTTAGAATGTAGTAGCTGTTCATTTTTATGACTATATAAGAATTTGAGAATTGTGTTACATTAGTTAGTTCTCTCTCTCTCTCTCTCTCTCTCTCTCTCTCTCTCTCTCTCTCTCCTCTCTCTCTCTCTCTCTCTCTCTGCACTCAAGTCAGCCTTTTTGCTCTAAAAACAGCAGAAAATTTAACTGTTTCGGCTTCTCTTTTTGCCGTCTTTGAACCATCTGACGCCAAAAGCAATTTATTTTTCTCGCTTTTCCTTGGGAAAATTGCCCCTCTAGATTATATTCTAACGCTTAAATCAGGTTTTACAACCTTAGCAAAACGAAAAGAAGAACAAAAAGTAAACGTAAAATGATTAATGTTAAAAAACAAATTTCAAAATCACCTTA
>CM060318.1:42921772-43059272 GCA_030674155.1 Stramonita haemastoma
ATGTCCATGAGGCAGTAGAGGTGGGTGCTGCAGAACAATGGGCTTTTGAGGGTGGATGGCCTGCCAGTTTCCACCTCAAGCTCACAAAGAAAGTGAAGAACATGGCTGCAGTCATGAAATGACTATAAAACATGCTAAAGTGGACACAGCTATTGACATTGAATTCATATATGAACGCGTTCTTGGCATTATGGCGACTTCCAGGGAATCCATTTCTGTTGAGACCTTGTTTTCCCATGAGCTAGCTCTACAACCTACATCCCTTTTTGACGAGAATGGTGACATGAGGACAACTAGGAAGGCTGCTCTGAAGAACAAAATACAGATTCTGTCTGATGTTCGCAACCAAGAACCTCCCACTGTTGTCATCCTAGATGGCTGTGCAATTTTGTGGACAGTACTTTGGCCTGCAGCTCCAGCTAAAGTCTCGGCTTTCATCACAGCCGCAGTTGCCAGCATTTTGCGACGAGTTCAGTCAGCACCAGTGTCACATGTGGTCGTCGACAGATACTACAAACTGAGCACAAAGTCATGCTGTCGAACCATCCGTCAGAAGGGGACTAGTCGTGTGTACAACCTGACCGGAGTCTCCTCTGCCGCAGCAAATGTGTCACGCTAAAAGTCACAGCCAACAAGGAACAACTGATACAAATGATCGTACATCGGATTTGCAGCATGCAGCCTCCACCAGCAACAGATGTCATCACTGGGCCAGACCCGCACACTATACACATGGGGTCTGGACTTCAGCAAGCCCCTCTGTATCACGAAGAAGCTGATGTGCTGATGGCGTTTCATGTCATCAACGAATGGTCATTAGGACAGAGGAACATCAGGGTTGTTTCTGATGGCACCGATGTACTCGTCATCTTGGCCCATCATCTCTACATGAAGACCTAAGGACTGTCCCAGAGTATGACTCTCACCATCGAGTCGTGCACATCCACGCATAATGTCATAAATGTCAACGACGTTATCAGAAAGCATGCAACCATAATGCCTATTCTGCTGGCAGCTCATGCACTGACTGGTTGTGACACAGTTTCTTCCTTTGCTGGAATTGGAAAGATGACAGTCCTCAAGAAGCTTGAAGTATTCTCTGATGAGCTGAAGCTCGGGAAGATGTCTGTACCTTTCCAGGAAATCTCTGAGTCATGCGTTCAGTTCCCTGATCTGCTCTACCGGGACGAGTCAGGGGCCAATCTGAACACCGTTCGAGCCAACCTTTTCAGGAAGAGGATTGCTGGAAAGAGACACATTCCCCCGAAATTGAGTCCCCTTCCTCCAACGATGGCAAGTTTTCAGGCCCACATCAAACAAGCACACTTTCAGGCTGTGCTGTGGCAAACTGCAGGGGAGCCATCTCCTCCTGAGCTGGATCCTGTTGACTAGGGATGGCTGTTACACCAGTCAACACTGAGCCCAGCCCCTGGACTTGATGATCAACTGCCAGCTTCTGATGATGTGCTCGATCTGGTCAGTTGCAGCTGCAAAACTGGATGCAGTACAGCACAGTGTACCTGCACCAAACTGTCTGCCACCTGTATGGCCTTTTGCAAATGCGAAGGAACACTTGCTTGCAATAATCCAATGACTGTCGTTGTCCCACCCTATGAGGATACATGAACTGTCTTCAGACGCCCTTCAGCCACTCTTGCTGTGAGAACTACCAGCAGACACTGGAGAGTGTTCCAGTGTTTTCTCCCTATTAAACAATTGAAGTGATTTCAAAACTACGGTTTTTCAAGTGTATTGCGGATTAACATATTTCTGAAAAACTTGGCTAATACTTTACATAGATGGCGGCCATCTTGATTTATCTGAAGTAGCCATTTGTGACGCTCCACCACATAAAGAATCGCATTGCACTAGAGGTAAATTTTTAGTTATTGACATGCAAAAAACAGACTGAAAATCGAACAATTCTATCAAAAGTTACTACAATTTGAAATGATAGACTGCAGGAAATGTCAAAATGAGAAATGGACAATTTTAGCATCCTAATAGGTGGTCAGATTGAGGGGTTCGCTATTTTCAAAGCACGTTTAAAGACAAAAGGAAACAGAATTATGCCTTGATATCTTACTACAAGGTAGAATAAGTGCTATAGTTTTATGATAAATCAAAATCTCAAAATCGACCACCTCACCCCTCCTGCCTTTAATGGCTCCTAGCCGAAAAATGGATTATGTGCTAAGCGACTCATTTCGTGGTGGAGTGTCACATTTTATCCAATATTTGATATGTATTTCATCAAGTGTGATTACTTTTTCTTCCACTGCATGCTATTTAGCCAAGTTTGTAGATTTTGTATGTCTTTAAATGCATGATATCCCTCACAACATCTTTCACTCTAATTCTACGGCGGCCATCTTGGATTTTCACTTCCAGACAAAAATGCCCAAAGTTTAGCATCTGGCCCCATCAGATTTGAAATCAGCAATGAAAACTCAGTTAAAATCACCAAAGAAAAAAACTTTATGACGCAAAACAAGCTTTTCCATCTGGCGCTCGGACTATTAGTTATAAATCATGTTCCGCTTTTCGTAAGAGTAGTCCATTGTGTGCCAGTGGGAACAGATGACATTTCCAATACTGCATACACACGGGGACTGTATGTAAAAGAAAAAGCACGTGTGTGCTTTTTTTTCCATTATCGTCAATAAAATAAATAAATAAATAAATAAAGTATTCAGTATCAATACCAGAATACTGATCAAAATCTGTATACAAAACAGGTAATCAGAAGGGGGAAATAAAGGAAAAGAAAAGTGAAACAAACAAACAAAAACCCATTTACACAATCACCAGAAAATGCATAATATAGCAAGAGATGGTGGGGGGAGGGGGGGGGCTATAATAGGAAGAAAGACAAATCCTTGAGACTTTACTGGGAAGCTTTTAACAGTTACATCCCTTACATTTTCAGGACACTTCCATGACGAAAAGAGATAAATTAATCTTTTATTTATATTGTTTGTATCTTTCTCAGTTTTTTGTGTTATAATTCCCAGTCATATTTGTCTTTTCTTCCTTTATAGTTGCTTGTTTGCAAAGCACGCAGAACACCTTGTGCACGTGTCAAAACCTGCCCCACCTTTTGGAAGAGTAGGCCATTTGTGTCGGCGGAAACGGATAATAGAATTTACACAAGCGCATGCACATGGGGTCTGGATGTCAAAAAAGAGGGGGGGGGAGGTTATGAGTGATTATACCATCATCCTTGAATTTTTTTTTTTTCATGTGTGGCTTTTTTTTTTTTTAAAGAAGTCAAGTGGAATGCAATGTATTGCCACAAGCTGGTAACTCGAGTGCTGGATTGTCTCTTCTTCATCTTTCACATGGGGTGGTATGTCTTATAGTGACCCAGCGTTCGTGGTTGTAAAACAACTCTTGAAACGGAGAGAGAAAGGAAAGAAAAGATAAGACAGAAAAAAAGGAAACAAATGAATTAGGAGATGGATGAATGGAAAGGAAGGAAGAAAAAAGAATGAATGAATGAAATAAAACAAAGGGGGTAGAGAGAGAAAGAAGGTTGACAGAAATGTAGAAAGAGAGGAAGAGAAGAAAGATGAAAGAAAGTAGAAAAAAGGAATATGAACAAAAAGAAGGAATGAAGGAGAAGAGAGAGAGGAGAGAGAGAGAGAGAGAGAGAGAGAGAGAGAGAGAGAGAGAGAGAGAGAGAGAGGGGGGGGGGGGGATCAAAGAAGAAAAAACAAACACTGTAATTCAAAAAGAGATGAAGGAAAGGGGGGGGGGGGGCTAAAGGTAGGAAACACATACACCAGCCATGAAGAAAGAAAGAAGAGAGAAAGAAAGAAAGAAAGGAAAAGAAAGGAAAGGAAGGAAAGGAAGGAAGGAAGGAAGGAAGAAGAAAGAAAGAAAGAGAAAGAAAGAAAGAAAAAGAAAGGAAAGAGAAAGAAAGAAAGAAAGAAAGAAAAGAAAGAAAAAAGAAAAGAAAAAAAGAAAGAACAACTTATGATGAAAAGTAGCATAAGCCAGTTCAGGTGAAACAAAATCTCTTTCCAGTGAAACTGCATTTTAAACTGCATTTGAACAAGAAAGACAGAAATTGAACACTGAGAAAGAAAACTGTCAAATTCTAATAAGCTCCAAAAATAGCAGACAAAGCTATTAAGATATATTTCTTTACAAAAAATGCCAAGCATGGATTTTGTTTCTCGATAGTAAAAGATAATATTCCATTTCAGAAGATCTTATGTACCGGGCAATCTGATGAGGGTTGGTCACGTGGGTTTTTATAATAATAATAGTAGTAATGATAATGATGATAATGATATAATAATAATAATAATAATAATAATAATAATAATAATAATAATAATAATAATAATAATAATAATGCTTTCTTTCAAGTTCTAGTTTCTTCTTGTCCAGTGCACTGGACGGTTGAGTTGCAAAATAATCGATGATTAATTATGGTAACTGACAAAACAGGTGAGGAACAAAGCCCACGCAGGTGTTTTGGCAACGTTAACCTAGTTAGCCAGCGTAGACCGAGTTTCTAAAAATTAGGTCAGAACAATGCATGAATGCCAGCGATGTTCACCAGCTCCTTCCCCACACAAACTCCTTTGAGTGTTGCACAGGCATAAAAAAAAAATCTTCAAACTATTTATAATCTCCACTCAACATCGCGTAATCGAAGAGGTATCTCAGTTTAAAGTGACGTAAAGATTGTAGTCATTCAAGGACGATCGATTACCTCTGACCCTGACCCTACCGAGAGGGTCGAGTTGTGGAATGCAAAGCTGTTGTGGGAAATGAAAAGGTCATCGTGCATGTCAAAAACTCACACACAAATGCTACACTGTGTTGTTTGCCATAATTTATCTGAATACAAAAATACTCGATATCAAGAAACTTTTTATCCAACTATCTGCGCTTTAAAACCAAGTGATAAAACCAAAGAACCGAAGAATTACTTCCTTTTTACCTCAAACATTGATTACCTGAACCCTGGCAGGGCCTCAAACAAAACAAAAATAAATCGCCTTCATTATCTCCTTTAACAAAAGAGTTGAAACTTCCGGCAAATTGTAAACACAACGGAGGAGGATTTGGATTACCACAATTAGCCTAAGCATAAACAAGGTAAGCGCTGTAGACGTTAGTTGAACAGATAGTCTGATTGATGGTTTCAAGTTTGGTCTCATGATGACAGTAAGATGAATTGTGTTTTGCCAGGGTTTATTTATTCTGAGACTCGACAGATTGAAGATGGGTGGTGGGATACTTGGTTTGGTTGGTATGGTATGCACCCGAAGAATCAATACGCAGCTTTAATTCTTCATTAACTCGTATCCCCAGGCATACTTTGCGATGAGATTAGACGTTTGTCTACATTGTTTTAGTGACTAGAGCAGACCAGACTCACGTGTAAGTTTAGTTGTGGTCCTGCAGTATGTCGAAGGTAAGTGATACAACAAAAGGCAGGTCACTAGGTAATCTTCTCTGCCCACCCCCCCCCCCCCCCCCCCCTCTCCCCTCCATTCTTGGCTGACTAGATCGATTGGTCGTCTCCATGTCAGTCAAGTTGTGGATACGAGCAGTAGTTGGAATCAATTTGATGCATGACCTATTTTAGATTCCTTTGTCTTCTCCAGCCTAGGTCTAATGATTTATTGCCAGTGCTAATGTTGCTGTTGCTTCTGTTAGTGTTACTGTTAGTACTACTCCATTGCTACTGCTGCTGCATGTGTCTTGTCTATGTATTTAAATTATTGGTTATCTGCATATATCTCCACCACCAAGGAACTGATAGCTGTTAAACACTGCCTAACTTTTCTTCAATACCTGTCGGTGCCTAACTGTACATTACAGGGCTGTCACACTATCATTCTGTTCTTCTAAGAATCATACTTAAAATCCAGATAGGTCTGTTAATAATTTCAGAACTAATGATCCACACATATGATAAAATTATCTTTCTTCATCTGTCTTTCTCACTGTCACTTCTACATCTCTCTCTCTCTCTCTCTCTCTCTCTCTCTCTCTCTCTCTCTCTCTCTCTCTCTCTCTCTCTCTCTCTCTCTCTCTCTCTCTCTCTCTCTCTCTTCCCTCCCCACTGACCCAACCAATCCCTGATTTGTTATCAGTATACATCTTCCTTTCTATTTTCATCACATTATGATGTAAATACAGATTATGGACATGGTTTATTTTCATGCATTGAATTCAGGCCACATTATTTACGTCAGTGCAATGCCACCCTTTTACAGGTTATCTGGAATGTATTTTGTTTGTCGTGATTTTTAAACAGAATTTTGCCACGGACAAGTCTTTTGTTGCATGCTTTCTTTCAAGTGCACTTAAGGTATTGTAGCATCTCACTCTTAATCTTACAAGTGATTTAGTTCCCTTGATTCAAAAATATTGTCACTTCCAATCTAACTATGAATATATGCCAAAAATAAAGACAACAAAGTTATTAGACTTTATATATCAGGGCTTTTATCAACACAGAAGACTGAGTTGTAAAGGTAAAAAAGGTAAAGCTGTCCCATAACCTATGTGGTCATAGGGGAGCGAGGCATCAGAGACCTCAGCTTCTCTAGGGGCTTGCATGTTGAGGGTGGCTGCCATCTCTTCTCCCTTGCTGCCTTACCTTCCCTGACCTTAAAGAGGGCAGGTAATCATTTATAGCTGGGTGAACTGGGGGAACTGCACTGAAGCCAAGGCACACAAACAGTCACCCATTGAACTGGTAACCACGCTCGATGCTGCTTAACATTGGCTGGGGAAAAGCAAGCGCTCTGACCACTGAGCTATCCTGTCCCAGACCGAGCAGTACCTGTTTTATAACCTTTGTAGCATTTGTCTAAGTGAGATACATTCATGTACGCTGTGTTAGTGTGTTTAGGTCAATCAATCTGTCTGTCTGTGTCTGTCATGTCTGTCCCAGTGTCTCTCTGTATGAACCTGTTTATAACATGATACCATAGAACTTTCTTTTAATATTGTATAAACAAAAATTTATAACTGAGCTTTTTTAATTCCTGCTTACTGGTCAAATTAATTCATCCATCTATCGATCCATCCATAACCTATATGAAACACAATATAATCACACAGCTGTCCATCCATCCCTGTTGGTCTTTAGTTTATGTAGACTATGTGAATATATGGAGGGACAGAGGAACCAGGGGTAAAATTGTGGTCTGAAAATAGGATTGATACAATCAAAGCGATCATGCAGGCAAATCAGAACAACCACTGATGAAACTTGAAAGTGTCTTTAGTGTATGTATGTTTACAGTGTTTTCATGTGTGCAATGCTTCTTTGTTTACAGATGGGTTATGTGACTGTGAAAACAAACACCAGTACCCATCTGTGTCTCTGCAGAGAACCGAACCAATGGTCCTGGGCTATCCTAGCAGGTAAGTTTGCTGAATCAAAGGAAATTTATACTGATTTATCAGAATGTATTGGTCCTATGTTTACTAGTTTTGGTATTTAAAGTGTCATCACTTATTAATTGTAAGCAAAGTGCCAAAGCTTCATTTTAAAATGCTGTGTTGTGCTTTAAAACGTTCTGTGAGGATTACTGCTCTGTGAAGTCAGAGTATGGCTGCAGTATGGCAAGTAACTGGAAAACGTACATCATTCAGACTTCTCTTCCATGTGTGCATAGTTGGTCTCACAGTAATACTAACACCCAGGCCTGTGTGATGAGTGAGACAGTGTATAGTCTTAGGTGACCCCAGGGTGTTAAGCTAGGGAACACCCAACAACAACAACATTCGCTGCCTGCATGTCCATTTCCTTTGTTCAGAGAGTGAAGATCAACAGTTGAAGACTGCAAGGTCAAAGTTGAGGAAAGAAAGCCACCGGCAGAAATTAGAACAGAGATAAATATTATCAGTTGCAAGTGGGTTGTTTTGTCAGGTATGATTAAAAATAAAAAGGATAAAACTTTGTGTGTGTCATTCTGTGTGTCTGTCTGTCTGTCTGTCTGTCTGTCTGTCTGTCTGCCTGTCTGTCTGTCTGTCTGTCTGTCTGTCTGTCTGTCTGTCTGTCTGTCTGTCTGTGTCTGAGTTTGTGAATGAGTTAGTCTGAGTGTGAGCGAATGTGAAATTGTATACTTTTTAAAATAAAAAAATGTTTATTCCAGGTGCAATTGCAATTGGTTGTGGTGCTGCTTTCTATGGAACTGGTATGTTTTTACCATATCATTTGTTTTCTTCTCATTTTTTCTCATTAACAAACATAGGTGCATAAAGGGAATGACTGTAATTATAAGCAGGTATGGATGTGCGTGTGGAGGGGGATGGGTTGGGTTGGGTTGGGTTGGAGGTTTTTTGTCTCTTGGCTAGACCTCCAAGGTTAAGCAGTGGTGAAATTTTTGCGCACATATATATATATATATATATATATATATATATATATATATATATTATATTATATATATATATATATATATATATATGACATTGAACATGCGTATATGACATTGAACATGTGTGGGTGTGAACCCATGTCCAGTTATAATTTTTGCAGGCTGATGAAATGTAAATCTCGAAAAGTTCTTCTGTCTCTATCAAAATTCATAAGAGTCGCAGGTATTTTTAAAAATTTGATGTGATGCCTTTAACCAGTGTAGATTGTCTTTTACAGAAAATTTTAATGTACATACCTTTAAAAAAAATTGTCCTGAGTCTTTAATATTGTTTGTTTATTATTTTGCGATGAACTCTTGCTTTTCTGTTTCTGTTGATATTGATAATACTTTTGGATGTATTGCTGTAAGGTTTCTTTTCTCCTGTTAAACTTGTTTGTTATCCTCCATGCCCCAAAAGGGGTGGAAGGAATTAAATCTTGAATCTTGAACATGTGTATGTATGCATGAATTAGAACAAGTTTGGGCCAGTGTATCAGTGAGTGCCTGTGTACTCAATATTGTCATTGTATGTCTGTCTGCCTGTCTTTCAGTCTGTCTTTTTTTTTGTCTGCCCTTGTCTGTGTATCAAGGTAAAAGGGAAGATAAAGGTGTCCCATAACCTCTGAGGTCATAGGGGAGCGAGGTGTAAGAGACATCAGCTTCTCTAGGGGCCAGCATATTTAGGGCGGCACCCATCTCCTCTCCCTCGCTGCTTTACCTTCCCTGGCCCTAAAGAGGGAAGGTACCCATTTACAGCTGGGTGAACTGGAGGGACTGTACTGAAGCCAAGGGGCACAAACGGACACCCATCCAACTGGTAACCAAGCTCGACGCTGCTTAACTTGACTGGGGGAAAGCAAGCACTCTGACCACTGTGTATCAAGAGCATACATAATTATGTTTGTGTTCTTATGTTTCAAAAACGATCAACTTTAGTAACAACCTTGTTTTTTTTAAACAACATATTATCCTGCTTTCAGATTATTTCCTCTGGAAACTCCTGTACATTGTGGGAGCACTGTATGCAGGTCTTTTGTGGATGGAAGGATGGGAGGTAATAGCCATTATGTTGTTGTTATTGCATGTCCCACTCTCAGTCTCTCGTTTTAGATGGGTGTGTTACTTGTAGTCTACATCTTATCATACTTAATGAAGATAGTCCTTATCACAAGTAATTGATTGATTGCTGTGGCATGAATTACTTGAATGTTCATTGGTAATGACATTAAACTTGACAGCTTCATGAACCATATGAAGTTGTAGACTGTCTTTACCCGAAAAACATTAATCAAAGATTTTAGATAGATAGATAGATAGATAGATAGATAGATAAATAGATAGATAGATAGATAATAGATAGATAGATAGATAGATAGATAGATAGATAGATAGATAGATAGATAGATAGATAGATAGATAGATAGATAGATAGATCAGATAGATAGATAGATAGATAGATAGATAGATAGATAGATAGATAAGATAGATAGATAGATAGATAGATAGATAGATAGATAGATAGATAGATAGATAGATAGATAGATAGATAAGATAGATAGATAGATAGATAGATAGATAGATAGATAGATAGATAGATAGATAGATCCCACTGATATACTTGAACTTGAAGCTTATTTAAAATGTTTTAACTTATAAAGTTTATTCTTACGAGACCAAAATCAAAGCTTCAACAAAATATAGTGTAGCTCTGACCAGCCACCATGATGCAATAGTTAGCATGATGGGATACTAGCTGGAAGGTTGTGGGTTAGATTCCCGAGAGTTATGGGTTGTTTTCAGACTCCTGTCAACTCCTGACCAGAGTGAGTTTGTTGAGGGCTCATTGGGAAGACTGGGATCACACACTCAAGCTTCATCCACTTTAAAGATACCTTTGAGAATGTTGCTCAGAGTATTTGACTATGACTACAACTGTGGCCCAGTTGACGCTGGGATATGATATTATGATATGAAGCATAGAGTTCAGTCCTGTCAAATTCTCTCAAACCAAATGCACTTTCATAGCACTTTCTAAGGGGCATAATATCATCATCTTCAACACCATTGATCAGCATGCAGTGAATGAACATTACTCTAACTTGGTGGCCCCAGTTATTCTGGTCCCATGGTGAACCTAGTTTCGGTTTCCCCATACATTTCTGTGCCTGTGATGAGTTTGTGTGGAAACCTTTAGGGATGGAAGTTCATGAAGGAAGATCATGTATGTGATGGGTACCTGCCCTCTTTAGGGTCAGGGAAAACATTTTAAATGGACATTGTGGTGGTCACGACCCGAGGTGGGCATCTTACTCTGTCTAGCTCCCCGACTAAGCTATTTTTGTTGCCAGTAGAGGGATAAGTAGGTGGTGTCCTGGAGAGGTCAGCTCAGAACAGGCACCACTGAACAACACTTAAACGACTCAGCAGCAGTGCAGGGCCACTCTAGCTGGTGGCCCCACAGCAGGCTAATATTGATAAGCTCCCTGCGGACTTCTGACCCTGAGGATGCTACAAGACAAGCCTGAGTAGGGTTGGGGCAGAGAGATCAAGATGAGTGGCATGGAAACAGCAGGACAGGAACATGACAGATGGCAGGAAAACAAAGGGTATTTTTATATTTAAATGAATATAGTTTTGGAGAGACTCCTGATTTTAGTTAGGTAAAAAGATTTATTCAGTGATGTGGATGGCTGATGAGAATGACCAAACTGGAAAATTTTTCTTTCTGAAAAAGTGAGCTTGTTTATTATGTGCATTCCTGGCATTATGAGGTGGTAGACAGTCATTCAGAGAAGTACGGAACTGAAGAAATATGAATTTACCCATGGTATTGTTTCATTGCAGGAATGCGAGCTGGACAAAAAGACTGGTGAAATGAAGATCTCCAGAAAAACAGTTTTCCAGAAAGTCTTCCCACAGTATACAGATGTGAAAATAAGTAAGTTTGGTTACAGAGAAAAGAATTGCTTTTTGTTTTTGAATGAAATGTACCTCTCAAATTTGTAATGGAAACATACTGTTCTGTGCCATAATCAGTGTAACCGAATCATCTTTTGTAACTCAGTTTTCTGTTTGGGATGTTAATTGTTATCTTCAAGCATACATATTGCTCAATAACCACAGAACAATAGAAAATCAAATCCAGTGAAAATCATGATCAATTTATTTGAAAAAAGGAGTATGCAGTTGTGTGTGTGTGTGTGTGTTGTGTGTGTGTGTGTGTGTGTGTGTGTGTGTGTGTGTGTGTGTGTGTGTGTGTGTGTTGTGTACTTAAGTTCCTGAGCATATGATAGTATAATTTCTCATGTTTAATGCAAATATTAATAACCTTAACCTTCCCCATACGCTCTGGGTGTGTGTACACCCAGACCCCTATATTTTGCTCTGTAACTCAAAAACTATTAACCCTACAGCCTTGAAATTTCATGACTTTGTCAATAAACATCTGACCTACACTTCCACAAAAAATGGTTTGTTTGTGTTAATTAGAAATGCACTTAATTAGCATTTAAACTCCCAGTACGTCCTGGGTGTGTACACACCCATACGCTGAAAGAAGGGTTACTCATTACAACATCAGAATGACGTCACTACCTTGTGGCCTCCTACATCGTGGTTGCTAGGACACCTGTCCTTGTACTGAGAATTTTTGCTCGCTGCTAAGCTGTGGTGGTAGGGCCCTACATGATAGTACTTTTGAGAGTTTGAGGCAAATTGTGTGTGCGTGTGCGTGTGTGCGCGCTGCGCGCATGTGTGTGCGTGCAAATTGTGTGTGTGTGTGTGTGTGCGCGCGCGTCTGCATGCGTGTGCGTGCGTGGGTGCGCGAACGTGGGCACATGTATGTCTGACTGCATGCATGCCTGTGTGCATGCATGCATGCATGCGTGCATACATGTGTCCAAGTTAAAGTCAGTCAAAGTCTATTTTTTATTTCTGGATGATTCATTGAATAAGCTTTGATTTTCTTTTTTGAAGTGGATGGCATGTGTGTGTGCATGTGTGTGTGTGTGTGCACATATCTTTGAATGTGTGTATGTATGCGTGTGCATCTGTGCACATAATTATGATATTTTATTTTTTTTTATTTATTTACTTTTTATAATGAGGATAATGGAATAAGCACTTTTGGGTTTTTTATGTCCAGTCCCCGTGCGTACGCAGTTTTGTAAATCTTGTCATCTGTTCCCACAGCACATGATTGCCTACTCTTATGAAAAGCGGAACAGGATCGTACATGTGTGCAAGATGTTCTGATGCAATTATTATTATTATTATTATTATTATTATATTATTATTATTATTATTATTATTGTTATTATAATAATAATAATAATAATAATAATAATAATAATAATAATAATAATTATTATTATTGTTATTATTATAACAATTATTATTATTATTATTATTGACTATCAACTCAGTGGTAAACCAACGGCCATAAGACTGCAAATCTATGCAGGTGCACAGTAAAGTAACAAGCCCTTTTTTTTCTTTACGGATAGCTCCAGTGAATACGGGCATATTTTGAGTGCATACCTTTTATGCACCTCAAGTACTAGATCTTTTGTAGGAAGAGCACTCTCCCTTCTTACAAACCTTACACATAAAGGCAGACTCCCCTGTATGCAGATTAGGTTACTCAACATCCAGGATGTAGGCCTACAGTGGGCTCTTCAAGTCATGGGGTTGCTATGCAACCAGGATGTAGGGAAAGAACTTAGTGATTCATGCAAGGCAAGGCAGAGGTTTAGTTCCTTTTCAGACAGCCTGGGTGTGTGTACACCCAGGAGATATGGGAGCGGGTTGTGCCTTCACTAACGGTATGGGTGTATGTACACCCAGGAGATATGGGAGCGGGTTATGCCTTCACTAAAAGTATGGGTGTCTGCACACCCAGGAGATATGGGAGCGGGTTATGCCTTCAATAAAAGTATGGGTTGCTGTACACCCAGGAGGTACAGCGCGTCGAGGCCGAGGCGACGTACGGGGAAGGTTAAGGGGTTTTGAAGTAATAAAGTCTTGTATTTTTGAAACAGAAAGGAAATAAATAAAAAGATAAATTAATTAAAGTAGCAATATGTGACAGAGCTCTGGGGTTTTCTTTGCAGTTGTTGTGAACCTGGACGACATAGTTGGTGTGCGTGTGGACGAGGAAGATGTGCGTTACTTCGGCAAAAGTCACATCGTGGTCTTTTTGCTCAACACGGGAACGACTGTGGGTGTCACAGAGTCCTATACCTTTGGCAGCAGCAAGTAAGTGCTTGTTTTTGTCTCTTTGTTTTGTTTTGAATACATCGTCTTTATTTAGTACATTTAGGATAGACTTTACTACATTTGCATTTGAAATGTATTTGTGTTTTACTCCCACTTTCTTTCTCTTGTGATTTTTGTGGCCACTTTCATTCTGGAGACACAAACACACACTCACTCTTACACACACTCACAAATACCGCACACATGTACATATGAACACACACACATACACATACACACACACACACACACACACACACACACACACACACACACACAGAGTTATTATTTTAAAGGTGTGACATAAAATCCTAAAAACAAAGCAGGAAATGAACAATGTATGAGGATGCAAAAGTGTATTATATACAGAAATGGAGGAGGGGGGCGGAAATTGATGAAAGAAAAGGATTTTTTTTTTAAAAGACAGAAATTAAGAGGAATCATAAGAAAGAGGAAACGCTGAGCATAGAGTTTAAAGGAAGAAGGAATAGTATTTTGTGTGTATCGTAAAAACAACAGGATCCCTCAGAGAAGAAGGAGTAGATTTTTTAATAGCGTACATTTTAATGTTAAGAATAATGCATAGTTCATAAATTCTTTCAAAATATGTGAATTCTTAAATAAGCTTGTATGTCAGTTTTTTAGAGTGCTGTTTTACTTTAAAAAGTGTGAAATTTGAAATGAAGATGTAGGCTATCAGTTTTTAGAGTTTGTTCATGCTGTAAGAAAACAATTTTTTTTCATCTTTTTTTTTTTAATGAACATGTATCAGTCAGTTTGTATAGTTTATTCATAACTTCCCCCGAATGTTGCAGAGAGCATTTTGAAGTGGCAGAAACTCTGCGCACTTTCCTAGAGCTGGACTTGCCGGCCCAACAAGTACAGGACACGGACGACTACCTTGGGGACGGCTCCTCTTCTGAAGACAGCTTTGAGCAAGTGGACCCCAAGGATCTGGAGTCTGATGGCGACAGTGCCTCTGCTCCCCCACAGTCATAATGCTGCAACGACTAGGAAATTATTAATTGAATAGTGGAAGTCTTCTTGGTCTTTCCTTTCACTCTTACACACACAATCACCGATTCTGTTTGATTATTGCAGCATGATGTTTTGTTCGTTTGAGCTTTTTTTTTCTTCTTTTTTTTTGAGAGTGGAGAGGGGTTTTTTTATCATTGAGTGAAAGGTTTTGTGTTGTGATTTTTTTCTCTTTTTTTAAAATTGTGAATGAATGAGGTGTTACCCAGTTAGTTTTGTTTTTTTAATTTTATATAATTAAAAAAAATTACAAGTCCTGTACTTGAATTATTTAACAATATGGTGTGCTGAAAATAGGCATTGAATTTCAGGGATATTTGTTCATGTAAATAGTTTGCCGGTTTTTTCCTTGTACTTACAGGTACCAAAAACAAGTAACTTATTAATAAATTGTAAACAGAAAGAATTCAAGTGAATGCATTTCTTCCTGAAACACAAAGACTTTTTATGAAAAACTTGTTTGTAAATTGTTAAACAAAACAAAAACAAACAAAAAACCTGTTTTGCATGCAGTTCAGATGCAGAGATTTCCTATGTATTTTGTGAAGGATACTCCTGTTTTCAGCATGATACCATTTTGCATTTTTAACACTAATACTTCAAATCATAAAATGTTCCCTGTGTATATTAATCTTCCTGACTAAATTGGGATATGTGTTCGGATAACTATCTATTCAAACGAATTGTATAAATATTAAACATGGACCTGAATAAACTGATATGAACTAATTGTATAAATCCTAAACATGGACTTTTTTTTATCAAATATGTATAGTCCATCAGTCACTTGTTTAAATAAAACCAACACGACATATTTTGGTCTTCAAAAGGGTAAAAGTTGGTTTTGAAAATCATACTTCAGACATCTTTTTTCTTTTGTAACCTGTGTGGGGGTGGGGGGGGGGTTGTTTTGTTTGTCTTAACCTCTGGTTTGTCTGTCTGTCTGTTTCTCTGTGTGTCTCTCTCTCTATCATCTCTAAGAAAGGAACTGCTAAAATCTGTGTTTTACAAATTCAAAGCACAGACATGTATTAGCAAGATAGGCATACAATGAAAACTAACATGATAAAACAATCTTTGCCTAGAATCTGATTTGTGCAGATTTTTTCTAGGGTAATGTTTAAATTAAGTCATCCTTTTTGTGTTTTTCATACATCAGCTCTTCTTTTTGTTATCTGAATGAGTGGATCATTTGGGAGTATTTTGTTTGTTTGCTTGCATTTTCTTTCTTTTTTGTAGGGGGGGGGGGGGTATCTTTTTTAATGTTTCAGAATTGGGCAAACAGTCCATTAGCATATCGATAATGTATATGGATTTGCCTTAGTTTTTATCATTGTTATTCAATTGTTGTGGTTATTTTGTTAACATGTATATCCATCTGTTGGCTGATTTAATGTTTACACCAACCTCCTCATCAATATGGAATATGTTTTGTAATATGTTTTTTTTTATAAGTAATATTTACTCCATTTTCAATGTGATTCCTTCACCCCCACCATCTCCTGTTCTATATTTTTTTGTTGTTGTCTTGCTTTGATTTTGGTGTTGTTTGCATTTAGTGTATGTTTCATATGAAATCATGTGAGAAAATTGATAGCTATATATTTAGTTACAAGAGAAGGGTGCTTTTAATCTTCTAACTAGACAGCTATTTTCTTTTTTTTATGAAAACTCTATAGAGCATAGCCAGTTATGAAATCAGTTGATAGTAGGTATCTTGCCTTCATTTTGAGTTTATTCATTGCCTTTTTTGCCATAAAATAACATATTTCTCTTTTCAGTCAGACCTGATGTTTGATCACTTTCTCCTATTTTAACAAAGATACAGGTGTTAAAGAGAGAACAACAGACTGACTTCATTTTCTAATAATTTTTAGAGACTTTTTCTGCAAACACATATATTGGAGACCGTTATTAAGCATGCACACACACTCACACTCACACACACACACACACACACACACACACACACTATCACACACCTATCACACTATCACACACATGCAAATTAATGCACTTTTAAAACCAATGATATACAAGAATCTGCTGAGAAGATAATTTGTTAAATGCTGCTGAGTTATTGTCTTAAAAATCAGGTGGTCTTTTACATAAAAAAAAACACTTCTCTGTTTACAATGTGAACTAAAAGATAAAGATAAAAATTAATAGGTCAGTGGAAAAAGCCCTGGTAATATGAACTAAAAGTGTTAATACTAAATAAAGACTGAGGGTTTTCTGTTGTTGTTGTTTTTAACTGAATGTATAGAATATGTACATAAACTCACACACATCCATTCATTCACACACACACACACCAACACACACAACACAACACACAACTGACAGTACTGAATGAATTACAATAGATATTCATCTTCTATCACTATTGACATTTTTCCATGCAAAGATTCTGGTATGATTATTATGTAAATATAAAAAGTCTTCACCTAAAAAAGGCTGATGACAGTTTTTTTTCAGAACTGATCCCAGAAAAGCTCACATCAGAAAACTTCTGTTATTTTGAAGATCGGCGAAATGCCAATTAGTACAGTCAGAAGATGTTCATAATAAACAGTATTTTTAACAGACTAAACTACAGTATGTTCATAACAAACAATATTTTTTTTACAGACTGAACTACATTATGAAAAAAGGTTCATAAAAGTGTCTAACTATATGATGAAGAAAGGCTCTTTCTTTGAATATTTTTCCCTCCACCTAGATGCCATCGATTTTTAACTTAATTTATTAATTTCGGAGTACTGGCTGTTGCAAAGAGGAGGAAGCTGGCATGGTTTGGTCATGACTCAAATCATAACTCTCTTGCCAAGACTGTCCTGCAGAGGACACTTGAGGGAGGAAGACACAGGGAAGACAGAGGAAGAACAGGATGCAGAACATCAAACACTGAACCGGCCTTGCATGGCGCTGTTGCTGCCAAAGGCTGAAGACAGACAGACCAGTCTGGAGTAAATTGTCAACCAACGCGCTTCCCATGTGTCTCCCCCCTCCCCCTACTCCCCCTAACCACCATCTTGGTCAAGGGTTTGCTGATATTGATGATGATTTATTTAACTACAGAATGTTAAGAAAGAAGAAGTGCTCCCTCCCCATTTATTAACAACTTAACTCCAGAGGTATTCCCTTATTTTCCCTGCTGTATTTTTCCTCCATCCCAAGCAACCTATGACTCAACACTTCCCCCACCACCCCTCTCCTCCTCACCTACTTATCCCCCCTTCCCCTCACTCCCTCTCCTAGTTAGGATTACTAGTCATGAACAGAGCCTGTGATGCTTGTTTGTAACGTTGCTTTATTCTCGATATGCACGGTGACGGATAATATGTACAGATATCTTAGGAGCTTTGTAATGGGAGCCAGGTTCTATTTTGTATCGCTTTTGGAACAATTGCTCAATGTAGATGGCTTGTTGTGGTGTATACATGTGATTTCTTGTAGCCAGTTTACTCTATGTGAGCTCTATAGTGCAGGCGTATTATTATAGAATGCATACGATCAGCAGATTCTCTTTTCTTTTTTTCTTCTGGTCAAGAAGCTTAATAGAGTATATTCTTTATATGCGCATAAATTACAAGTCAACCAATCTAAAATCAACAATGGAAAGGGAACATTAAGAAACAACAAAATGTCAGGAGGGTTTCTCAAAGCAGATTTCAGCTATTTTCTTAAAGATAAATATGTCTAATTCGTTTTCAGATTTTTTCTTCAATTCAAAGACAATTAATTTTACTTCATATTAAAAACTGTCCCTTTTGTAATCAGTCCACTTTAATTTCATTTTCGATCTGTTGTTGAAAGACGTGTGGCTTTTAATTCCTACTTCTTGTCTGTTCTGCAAACTTCAATTTAAATTCATTCTGTTTGTGGGACTTCTCAGCCAGAATTGCCAGAGTATGACACATTTCATGAGAGAAAAAAATCTTCAGGAAAGCTACTCTGTGCTGTAACAAAATGTATGGATATGACATGCAGAAATTGTGATGAAACAATCATATTATATCATTAACATAATTCAACATGACGTGCAGATCTTATGATATTACAAATATTCTATCGCTGTATCAGTGACAAGTAACACAAAGGTTGTGGCTAGTTATATAATAGTTCAGTATATGGTCATTTCAGCTCTGTGGCATGACATTGTTCCAACAATCATTTACAAGACAGCATCAGGTGCAAGCTCCATACTCCACTTCTAAACCTGACACCTGAATGCTTGGAGAACTGCTGGGAATATTATCATATCGTCCTCCACGTTTCAAAATCCTATATACTCTCATGGGCCTTTTGCTTCCAATTCTCTGTAGTTCAGTCTGGTTGTGTTGAGTTTGTTTTTTTTAACTTTTTTCCTGGAAATTGTTATCCTGTAAATTATATGTATAAGATAATTTCTATGAAAGGAAATCAAATTTTTGGTAAAGGACATAACATGAACATATGATTTTTTTTATAAAAGGACATAACATGAATGTTTTATAGAAGAAAAAAAAACTGAGGATCATGAGAAGCTCTTTGCAGTTTGGGAGAAACAATTTTTAACAATATGTCAAAACACATAGAATTGGTGATTTTTTTTTCCTTCTTAGCATGTAGAAAGAAATGCAGAAAGAAAGAACAGTTTATTACTAATAAAGCCTACATAAATTCAAACCACCGCATTTGTTTTAGTTTACATGTATAATATTTTTTAAATCTCATTTTGCATGTTATATCCATGTACAAATGTATGATATACATCTGGGATTTTACACACAAGTGTAACAGATATCACAGTGTTTCATTTTGATATGGTTCACTTTCTGTTTCTTCCAGCGTGTAATTTATGGGTTTACAACAATTGTGTTCATTTGTGTCTACATTTTCCCCCTGTTCTAAATGATGTTGCATATATATTCTTGATTGCTGGACACAGTTTTTGTTGTCACATGTCATTTCTATTTTATCTTTCTGTATTCAGTTGCTTTTATCCAATAAAAAGGCAGAGAAAAAAGTATGTGTGAAGCATCAATAAGATTATATTTATCAAATGAAAGAGAATTTGTCCTCAGAGCTTCAGATATTGTTTCTAAATGTACCAGAACACCTTGCAAATACCACTCTGAATCATAAGCATGCGATAGATTAGTTGCTATAGGAGAGTGGTTCAGACCATCTGACATCAATCCTATAGGTCCATGAAGTGGAGGGCTTGAATCTTGACAGCAGTCTGATGAATGAAGGGTGGGGACTTTTACTAACTCTCAGGTCAACCTAAAGTGCAGACCTGCCAGTGCCTTAATTCCCTTTGTGTATATATGTATACACAAGCAGAAGATCAAATGTTAAAAGATCCCACAATTCATGTCAGGCTTATGGAAGCATGAATATACCCAACATGCATCCTGTAATACAAAAAAATAACAGCTCTGATGTCGAAGTGAGTTGGCCGAGGCCAGCGAGCAGACCTCCTGAAGAGTTACAAGCACAAAGTAGACCAGGCACTATGCTCCCCACCTGGTAAGGGAATGCTGAGATGAGAAGAGCTGTAGAAGCATCCCAGCAAAAAACAAAACACCCCCCCCCCCCCCTTTTTTCTTTGTGCATTGGCTTACATACAAATATGCATAACCCCCACCCACCCTTCTCTCTTCACACACTCTCCCCTGACCCCTTTTTCACATGAACACACACACACACACACACACACACACACACACACACACATGGATGCTTGAGCTTTGTGAAAGAGCAACAACACCCAGAGCTAGAGAGATCACAAAGGGAAAAAAACCAGAGATGAACAAAACAAGAAAACAAAATGTTCACACCTTTTATCTAATCAATGAACTTTTCATTGGTCTACTACTTTCATCCAGAGAATATTCAACACATTTTTTTGCAAACAGCATCCAATAGATTCACAAGAAAAGATTTGAAGTTGTAGATGAAACCTCAGAGTAAACTGATACAGCCAAATGTAAGAGTTCATCAATCTGTTACTGTATGCTTACACAATGTCATGCCATTCCACACACAAAACATGGCCTTTCTCTTTCACTCCCTAATTCACAGCTTTAATGGTATACAACATAAACAATATCTTTCTTTCACTCCAAATTCACAGCTCTAATGGATTTCAACAAAACTATATCTCTTTACAATCCAAAATTACGCTCTAAATGGTTAACATAACAATATCTCTTTCACTTCCTAATTCCACAGCTTCTGTGTAACAACATAATATCTCTTTCACTCCCAAATTCACAGCTTCTAATGGTATACAACATAACAATATCAACAAAAAAAAAAGATTTATTCATTTTATTCAATAACATTCATTAACATCCAATATCAGTCATCTTGGCACAGTTTCTTAACAAAAACTGATCATATTTAAAAACAACAAAACCAAATTGTTAACAGAATCATTCTCTTCAGTTTCATATTTCAGGTTTTTTCCAAGGTGCCACCATGAGTGGAACATTCTCTTACACTAAACCACATCTATCATGACATCTTCTGGGCTAATGATTGACTAACTGCTGCAGTACTGGAGCCAATATGTTACATGAAGCTACTGGTTTATATTGGGTGATTAATTTTAATTCCTGGTAAGTTTTGGGAAAACAAACTAAAAACAAAAACTAATAACACCCTAACAAACTCCATGATAATGTGCTGACAGCTTTTGATCAAATTAACAAGCATAAAAAATCATGATCCCAAGAATTAAAAAAGCTGTGGTCAAATGATAAATGGAAAACAAAATCCTCCTTTAACTCTCACTTTTTCAGTCTTCAATTTGTTCATCATACAACCTGGAATTTATGTTATTTCATTGAAATAACCCATTCATAGTAAATGATGATGGTGTTAAAGGCACCACACACACACACACACACACACACACACACACACACACACACACACACACACACACAGCAAGCTGCCTTTCAAAATATTTGGGATAACTGTGTGCTCATTTGAAGTTACGTAACACGCTGATCCGCAAATGTCAGTATACTAGTGATCATCAGAGTTCTTGAGAGTCCGTGGTGCACGGCCATTCCATTCACCACTGGTCATGATCTTCAGGCATGTTCTGGATCAGTCCCTGAATACGCCCCAGGATGATCTCGTTTGTGCTGTGACAGTCATTCACACCGTAGGGCGGCTGAATGGTCAGGGCCCCGAGAAATGGTCAACACATCCTCTCCACTCCCGTCATCTCTACCGGCAGACGATTCTTCTCCAGCCAGGATTTCAGCTTCACTTTTTTTGCCTTCAGGCCTTCCTCAGTCATTTGTATGTCCATCTTGGGGCGAAACAACTCGTCCAGTTTGCTTTTCACCCCTGGGTTGCTTTCTGCCAGCACGGTCATTTTGTTGACAGCGTCACTCATGATGATGGACAGCTGTGTCTGTTCATCCACAAACTGTACCACTACCACGCTCTGAGAAACTGGATCAATGGTGTACACCCATCCTTCGTGTTCGTCCCCGTCATTTGTAATAACGCTGACTTTCTTGTACACATACTGCATCCATTCCTCTGGGTCGTGGACGAAAATAGGGTGAAGTAGGGATTCCTTCTCCTCTGGCATCCTGGGATGTTGAGGTATGGTGTGTAGCACCTTTGAAGTTCAGTGGGGGGGGGGGGGCTCTGTGGTGGGCAGCTTCCAATGCTGGAATGTGTGTTCAAGAGTTGCCCGGCTGTCTCCAGTCAGTTGATTCTTCTTTGTTGGAACTGAAAAAAAAAAAGAAAGAAATGAAATAAATAAAGCAAAATAAAATTGATAGATCGGTATTTATAGACAAAATGAAATAATGTACCCTCAAATAAAAGCAGGCTGTATTGTGCTTCCATAGCAGAATAACATCAATACATGTGTTTTCAAGCACTAGGCCTTAATCTATTCAATTCTGATCAGATAGATTCAATGGCCACAGAATGTGCACAAAAACTGGCTGGAGTCAAATTCATGACCCTAGGATCAAGCATCAAATGTCCAATTTACCCAGCTAACTGCCTACCAAACCTGAGAAAGAAGATACTACAGTGGAAGCTTGACCATTATGTCAGCACTCGCTTTCCCCAAGCTAATGTTAAGCAGCATCAAGCGTTATTACCAGTTGGATGGGTGACCATTTATGTGCCTTGGCTTCAGTACAGTCCACCAGTTCACCCAGCTGTAAATGGGTACCTGCCCTCTTTAGGGACAGGGAAGGTAAACAGCGAGAGGAGATGGGCGCGCCCTCGATATGCTGGCCCCTGGAGAAGCTGAGGTCTCTGATGCCTCACCCTACGACCACATAGGTTATGGGACACCTGTACTTTTTAAAAAAAACTTTTAAGAGAATAAAACCTTCATAACCCAGACTTTGCCTCTATCCACTACACCTTTGGTGGTGGTCTGGGTGTTTGTTTTCTGATAAGATTTTAGAATCAGAAGTCCACATGGACATCATCTACATTCTATGTCAGACTGCCATGGGACCACCAGCCAGATGGGTCCTGCAGTGCTGCTGGGTCACTTTGAGTGTGGTGCCTGTTCTGAGCTAACATATGCAGGACACCACCTAGCCCCATCCTGATGAAAGTAATAGCTCAGTCGCAGAGCTACATCAAGTCAGACCCCCACCCAGGGTGGTGATCATCACAACACAAAGGTGTTATGTGTTTTTTGTTATTGATTTTTTTAATTTAAAACCTCTCTTTGGGTAACAGATTAAAACTTGTACACATTCTAACAGCAATGTACACACACACACACACAACACCACACACACACACACAACAAACACCATCACACACCGAGAGCACAACACACCACACACACACCACACCCACAGCACACACACACACAACACACACACACACACCACACTCACTCACTCACTCACTCACACCACACACACACACACACACACACACACACACACACTATTGAACTAGCCTGTGTTTTTGGGGGGGGGTGGGGTGTTAAGTTGCCCCACGCACTTCAAGCTATGAGCAGGTACATCATATCAGATTACCTATTTACTACTACTGACGTGTTGCGCCTAGAACTAGTTTTAACTTATAGGCTACGGCCTACTGAAACTTCAGAGTCCTAGTCAATGTTCAGGCTGATTGAATAAATGTTATAAAATCGCTGCCCCTGCACCAAACTGAAGAACCAGTCAAAAAAGGTAAACTGAACAAAGTCTACATAAAATCTAAATGCGTTCGGTTTGTTCCCAGAGCTACAAAGACTTGACAAATTAAATAAGCTACATAATGCATTTGCAAACCAAATTTCGAACTCACTTTCTCTTTCGCAGTTCACTTCTGCTCAAAAACATCGGGCCCACGTTTTGTGCAGCTTAAATTTACGAATATGTAAATAGCATATGTGCAGTTTTGTAAGATGCTATTTGAGCACAGGTACCACAACACACACACACACACACACACACACACACACACACACACACACACACACACACACACACACACACACACACACACACACACACACCACACACACACACACTCGTGCTGATTTAAAATTGTCATTTGCAAGTATATAATGCATTGTAGCTGTTATTGGAGTTGGTCTGGACGTGTGTGGAAGGGGAGGGGAGCAGTTTGATGAATCTTCAGTTGACAAAATATTAAGCCAGTTCTATTTCTTTGCAAGATGTATACATGCATAAGAAAATATTAGCGGTGTTTCTATGGGCAGCATGCATTAAAACAATTCTTGAAGACTCTGGTCTTTTATTGTGTTTGGAGTAATTATTATTTCACAAATATTGATACATTGTGTGATAACAATTTACCAAACCCTTTAAAAATTTTTTATCAGTAATGGCAATGTGAATTAAAAGCAAGTATTATTTCTACAGATATCTTTAAAGTTATTTTGGAGAGGAGAGGTATAATTCTAGATTACCATAATTATATTAGTTCTTCAGGTGAGACTATAAGCCGAGGCCCCATATCTGAACGCACGCAGAACATCTTCAGTACACGTTAATTCCTGTTCCGCTTTTCGAAAGAGTAGGCCATTGTGTGCGGGAACAGATGAAAAAATTGACAAAACTGCATACACGTGGGACTGAATGTAAAAAAGTACAATGAGTGCTTATTCCATTATCAGAACATCTTGCGCACACGTTAAATCCTGTTCCGCTTTTCGTAAGAGTAGGCCATCGTGTGCCGGTGGGAACAGATGACAAGATTTACAAAACTGCATACACACGGGGACCGGATGAAAAAAGCACATGATTGCTTATTCTGTTATCCTCGATATAAAAGATTAAAATAAAATAAATAAATAAAATCCTTGATATGAAAGAATAGAACCGGCTGAAGTTGACCATTGTTCTGCCATTCCAAGGGAACGACGGTAATGTTATAAATATGGTATGCTTGAAATTGGTGATGAATTTCATTTCATTGTGGAATGCTTATTGTATACCAATTTGTGAACGAAATATTTGTCAAAACACTTTCTTATCCCTATGTTAGTTTATAGTTTTTTGTCGACTGATGTCACTGATGTTTGTTTTTCACATATATATAGGTTACTGTCATCTGTGAATCGAAAAAGAAATGTGTAATTTGTCAAAATGTATGAAGTTGTAATTCAAATTGTTTGCTTCGTGTTTTTCTGTGTTCTAGACATCACAATTTTACAGACACAAAATACTACATCAAATAAACTTCTGTGTATATATATTCCGAGAGTTACCGGGAGGGGGGGTATACCCTTAACCTTTTATTTTATATTTTAATAACCAACCCAGGATAAAAAAAAAAATATATGTATTCTGAAATAAAGAAACTATATTTTGAACCTATTTCTTGGATATTTATATATTGGCTTTAGCACACTAGCCTATCGTTTTATTTCGTTTTATCTCAAATCTTAAAACTGCACGTGATGGAAAATGGCTTCGTATGAGTGGTAAGCCAATGTACTTTCATTATTGTTTGGATTACTCGATATTTTGGAGAATAAAAAATAAAGGCTTTGGGTCATGCAAGAATTAAACTTAAGGACATTTTCTCTACCAGTGCATACGTAGCTTTGATGAGGGTGTGTGCACTTTCTTTTTATGCCCAGTCTTACCGGATCAATTCATTGAGGGGGGTGTGTACATCACATAGAAGTCTGCAAAGCAAAGCCAAACTTACATTATAATCTCTCCAGAACCATTGTTTTGATTACATTTTTGTATCATTTCTGTTATATTGAAAGGCAGTGTTTACTTTTTTTGCTGCCCAAAGAAAAACCTCAGAGACCTGCTCTCGATTTTGTTTTTTGTTTGGTTGGGTTTTTTGTTGTTTTTTTTATATAGGCCTGTTGGGGAAAAAAAGTAAACATCAAGCTTTTCTATTGACGTGAAAAAGTTCATTTGGAAATTGCCTTGTCGAAATAAATCTGCAACTTCACCAAGATTGGGTTGATCATATTTTGCTTCATCTAAAAGTTCATTTTACCAAAATCTTTTTTATTGTTTTACCAAGATTCAAATGTTATCATATGCAACTAGACACCCAGTTTTGTGTGTGTGTGTGTGTGTGTGTGTGTGTGTGTGTGTGTGTGTGTGTGTGTGTGTGTGTGTTATGATCAGCGTGTTTTGTTTTGTTTACAGGTCATAACAATCATCCCTTCAATTTTAACCTGGCAATAGTGTGTGTGTGTATGTGTCATGCGTGTATGTGTGTGTGTGTGTGTGTGTGTGTGTGTGTGTGTGTGTGTGTGTGCAAATGCATTTGTGTGTACACGTGTGTGTGTGTGTGTGTGTGTGTGTATGTGTGCGCGCACATGTGTGTGTATGCTTGTGCATGTATGAATGTGTCTGCGTCTGTGTGTTAGTGTTCTTAAAATAGATATTACAAAAACCTAAGAAGGATATTTTTTGTCTCAGTCCCTTTTTTTTCTTTTTTTTGCATCTGTATAGGTACCCAAGCCAGAGGAACTATGTGCTGGAAAAACAGAAGAAGACACTGCAAAGCCAACCAGCAACGTCCCATCCTCTAAAAGGGATAACAGTCAGTACAGTTATCAGTTCTAACCAGATGTTTTTGCTTATTGTAATGTTTATAAATAGTTTATTTATGTGTCATGAATTTGAATATTTATGCCCATCATTAATAGGCATATTTTGTGTTTTAAGCTTTTTGCGGGTTTTTGGGTTAAAAGTAGCTTGGAATTTTAAGGAAATAAGTCAAAGAAAAACCAAAAGCAGAACAAGACAAAACATCTCTCGTTTGGTTTACACCATCAGATATGTTTGGGAAAAATAATGGCGTGTCCTTTCCAGCTCCTCTTGTGGGCTGTACAGCTTGGTCTGGATTTAATGCATAGTTTGACACTTCTTAAGAATATCGAAATAAGCAAAAACACTGGGAGAAGAGAAGTGTACTCAAAAATGCAATCTTGACCAAATTCAGTGACAAGTAGACCGACGGACAGCTGGTGTATTAACTCTGACTGAATAAGTATTGATTGATTAATTCATTTGTTTACCTGTAGTACAGGCTGTGTGAATGATAGTAGCTTGATACTTTTCTTTTTGCTTAGATACGATGATGATATAATATCTGTTTTCATGGCGTCTGATCCAGGTCACAGAAATCAAACAGGTGGAAAGCAAAGGGACACCATCTCGGGGACAAAGTCATCAACCCCACAGCATGATTTCATTGACCCTCTGAGTTCTGGAGACCCCCTGGGAGCAGATGGAGCCATCAGTCTGGCCTTCGAGGGGGCGGACCCTCTCTCCCGATTCGCTGCTGAGGCTGAACCTGCCCTGCGAACAAAATCCGTCAGTGACAAGGTGAGGTGACAGACTTCACCCAAAAAGCAAAAAAACAAAAAATTCAAGACTTCACCCTTTTCCAGCCAGGGAACTTTCGCACAAAAATTTACAAAACTGCTTACACACAGGGCGACTGGATGTAAAAAAGCACATGAGTGCTTATTCCATTGTCCTCAATATAAAAATAAATAAATAAATAAATAAATAAATAAATTTTTAAAAAATAGATAAATAAAAATAAATGGGTGTCATAAAAATAATTATGATAATGATGATGAGAGTAATAATAATGATAATGAGGATATTCTACATTAAAATTATTTTAATGTAACCGAGATAAAAGGATATATGTGTTTTGAAAGGAGAGTAAATGAACAATATATTGTGATTGAATGGATATTTTGACCTGGACAAAGAAGGTATTTTCACAGAACATGTAATGACCATTCTGGAGCAGCACATATGGCAGTCTGAAAAATAACAGGATAGTGTTAGCTGTTGAGTTTTGGCCTACATATAATGCTTCTGTCAAGGAAGCACAAGATCAATATTTTTTCTTCTGCCATTGACAGTGGGGTTTTTTGTGTATTGTAAATCATGTGAATGTTATATCTGTGTAACAAATAAACATCATAATATATAATAGAAGATATATTTCTGAACATCAGATCTGTTTCCATAAAAAAAGGCTTAAACCTCTTGCAGTAGTGTTCAACATACTCAGTTGTTTTAGGCTCCAGTGATATGCTTGGTGTGCCCCACACTTTCCAAAATTTGATATATTTCAGGGAAAAGACAAAGGTGCAAGTGGGGCTGATGGTTTGGATGATTCCTTTGAGCCTTGGTCAGCAAAGAAAGCTGGTATCCTGGCCAAGTACACAACTTCAGAAAAACTCTCAATCACCACCAGTTTCCTGTCCTCTTCTGACAAAGAGAAAGGTACAGATGAAAGAAAATTACATTTTGTCATATCTGCCTTTCACAGATTTTGTATATAGCAGACTTTTGTTTTTCTCTTGTTTTGTTTTTCTGGTTGAGTATTATTTGCTTGCATTTATTTTTATGAGGAAAGTAATAAGTGTTGGTCCTGTTTTGCTTTTCTTTTAGTCACAATCAGAACATTTCAAACAAAAATACCAGTTTTTTGCTTCTGTCATTTCTCAGTTCCACAAGCAACAGTCATATATATCCATTTTTTGAAGACCCATTGTCATTGAGAAATGTACATATTAAAAAGAAACCATGTGTTTATCAATTCTTAACTTACAGTTTAAAAGCAACTGTAGTCTTATATTCTAATCTGTAAGCAGGTATTCTGTCATTTGTTTCAGCCATGATATTGAGTGATACCATTTGTTTTGTGTTCAGTTTATTGAACACTGTAAAATCAGATTTTCATGAAACAAACAGGTGAAGTATAATTATTGTTTGTGTTCTCAGTGTTAGGTAAATATTCTCTGCTTTTTGCGTACATAGCATTACTGTTCTTTCAGTGATGAAAAATCCTCCTTTTAGAAAGTACTGTACAGAGTAGTTGATGTGACTAAAGAGAAAGAGAATTCATGCTATTTTTCACGATCATTGTCTTTTCTTACAGTGGTGATCAAGACCCAGCAGCATGCTACCACAGTGACTGATAAAGTGCGTAATCGTCTGGAACAACTGGATGACTTTGAAGAGGTATTTTTGCTCTTTCTCTGTCTCTCTATCTCACTCTGTCTGTCTGTCTGTCTGTCTGTCTGTCTGTCTCTGCTCTGACCATTAAGCTATCCCGTCCCCTATAATAGTCTATATAATAGCCCCCATAATGATTGATGTGTGACTGACTGTGTGCAGGGATCAGTGAAGGAGATGATGAACCTGAGTCAGCAGGACTACGTGAAACGCATTGAGGAGCTCAACCAGGCCCTCATCAGTGCCTGGGAGAATGACCAGCGAGTCAAGTCCCTCAAAATTGCCATACAGGTCTGCTCTCCTTTATCAGAACTGTAGTCAGCTTTTTGTCTTTCTGTCAGAAATTGTTCTTTTTGTCTTTCAGTCTCTTGTTTGCTTGGATGTAATTGCTATAGATGAACTATAAACTTAAAGAAACTGGAATCTGCCAGTTGCCTGTATATGGTTGCTTGTGAGTTTGTTTTGTTTTTTATCTCAAGAGATTTCTGAAAGTTCGGAAACCATGTTTAACTTATGTCAAGTTTGTTATTCAAATAGTGGGCTTGGAAGTTTGTAGAAAACACAGAAAAAATGTTGATAGTAAAAGAAAACATGTAACAAGTTTTTTGTTGTTGTGTTTTTTGATATTGAGAAAGGGCCATAAGCAGATGTGACTGAAAATGCACAAGTGAGAAACAGAGAGGCTGTAGTTTTTTTCCATCTTTTTCATTTTCTAATACTTGTTTTTACATTCATGATACCATGTAGAATTTCTCAAGACTCTGTATGTGTATGTGTATGTGTGTTGTTTGTGTGTGTGTGTGTGTTGTTTGTATGTGTGTGTGTGTGTGTTGTTTGTGTGTGTGTGTGTGTGTGTGTTGTTTGTGTGTGTGTGTGTGTGTGTGCGTGCGTGCGTGTGTGTGTGCGTGCGTGCGTGCATGCGTGCGTGTGTGTGAATGTGTGTATGTGCATGCACATGCCTGTACATGTGCATTTGTTATCTTTTTTGTGTGCAGTGTTCCAAGTTGTTGGCCGATGTGTCAGTCATCCATTTTTACCCCAGCAAGTTTGTGCTGGTGACAGAAATTTTGGATACATTTGGTAATTTTTTTACTCTTTCCTATGATATGCATATGAATTATATATATATATATGTATGTATTGTTATTTATATATATTTAATACCATGATTTAGTTTCAAGTGCTTGTGTAAACTACGTCCTTATATTCTGAATCTGTATGTAATTGAATACTGCATGTATCTATAGAGAAAGAGAGACATCTATATTTCATATCCTGTCCTGTGCCTGATTCTTTTCCCTCACCTATTTTTTTAATTTTATCTTATTTATTCTTTCATACCTATAAAACAGTCAGCAGTTGCGTGGGTGGTAGGCATTCAAAAGAGATGAGAAATCAAGGCCATGTGTGCAGCACACATTTCATACATGCTTAGAACCCATGGCAACATGATAGGTGTTCTGTACTAAATTCTGAAGAAAAATACACTATCATAGAAATCAAGTTATACATGCAGATATGAAGAGACAGGGAAAATGGGTAATGCTGCATTGTGGTTTGTGGTATGATACTCTCACCAGGAATAGCAACCTTCATCTCACTCACATTACTGTCTCCTGACTGTAAATGCTATACGATACAATACAGTTCAGTGGAAAGTGATACATAAAATGTCATAATACCATGCAACACAGTAATTATAATATGATACAAAATAATGCTGTTTATATGATTGATATGACTAAAAGAGCTCTGTCTGTGTAGGCCGCCTTGTTTATGACCGGTTGCTGGAAAAGGCGCAGTACATCCCACCTGGCAGTACACGCTCTGTCAGACTTCCAGGTAAGTATGCTGTTCAGAATTTGATGTCTGTACTGCTTGCTTAGTTAAACCACTATTGCTGGTGTGTCCCTGGTCTTTTTGTCTTTTTTTCTATTTCTAATAAAGAACCATGAGTTAATTTACTAATTAGTGTTGCATATATGTGTTTAAACTTTATTATTCTCCACAAGTTTTGCCAAGAATACAAAACACAGCTATTATATTTCAAGCACATCCAGTAATACCATATTTACAATTTTCAAGAAAAATAGGTTACAAAAGCTGATATTCTGTGTGGTTGTTTCGTTGTGAGTTGTAACAGTCTGTGCATTTAATCATATTTTTCTTCCAAATATTTTTCAGCTAACTTCACACCAGCAGATGTGCCAGAGTCAGCCAAAGAAACCTGCAGAAACTGGTTTTTCAAGATTGCCTCCATTCGAGAGCTGATCCCGCGTCTGTATGTGGAGTGTGCCATTCTCAAGTCCTACAGCTTTTTGGATTCCAGGTCAGATTTGATCGACAATATGTTTTGCTTATTATTGAAGGGTGGGGGGCAGGGAATATTAAGATTTTTTTTTAAAAGCTCAAATTAAAAAAAAAAAAAAAAAAAGCAGCACCAACAGAAGAAGGAGACCCATCTAATGCCATTTTTTATTTTACTTTTTAAGAAGATAGACTTTTAGAGAGATCAACAACAAAAATTGAAGACAGGGTTAGGATACCTGAAGTTTGGATCTGTGCAGAGCACTGTTCAGTAGTATAGATATGTAGATATGTGAATGCAGGTGATTGTGTGGTGTGAAGCAAAAATAAGTGTTGTGCTATGGAAATCGAGAAAGAATATTTATGCATGTCATATGAATATGTTTGTGTTTATGCTTGTATGAGAATGAGTGTGTGTGTGTATGTGTGTGTGTGTGTGTGTGTATGTATGTGTGTGTGTGTATGTATGTGTGTGTGTGTGGTGTGTGTGTGTGTGTGTGTGTGTGTGTGTGTGTGTGTGTGTGTGTGTGTGTGTGTGTGTGTAAATGTGAGTGTGTGTGTGAGAGAGAGAGAGAGAGTATATTGGTGCATGCGTGTATGTGTGTGGATGGGTGTGGATGTGTGTGTTGCATGTTTGTGTATGTGTACATGAATTCTGTGCACATGCTTATGCGCTTACTTACCAGACAGTATGTGTACACATGTACTCGCATACATACCAGAAACGTAAAGAAAGCAAGACAAGAAAAATGCTGAGGTGTTGTTGTTCTGTGTTCCCCAGGGAATACTATGCAGCACTGGAGCGCCTTGCCCTCATGACTCGCGGTATTGGGGACCCTCTGGTCGCTGTGTACGCAAGATGTTACTTGGCCAGGGTAATGCACTGCTTTCTTTCGTCATTACTTGTTGTTATGTTCTTCTGGTTACTGGTATTACTTTTATCATTACTTATGTTCTTTTGGCTGTTGGTATTACTTCATCATTACTTGTTGTTATGTTTTTTCTGGCTACTGGCATTACTTTTCATCATTACTTGTTATGTTCTTTGTGGCTACTGCATTACTTTCATCATTACTTGTTGTTATGTTCTTTGTGGCTACTGGCATTACTTTCATCATTGCTTGTTGTTATGTTCTTTCTGGCTACTTGCATTACTTTCATCATTACTTGTTGTTATGTTCTTTCTGGTTACTGGTATTACTTTTCATCATTACTTGTTATGTCTTTCTGCTACTGGCATTACTTTCATCATTACTTTTTTTTCTGGCTATGGCATTACTTTCATCATTACTTATTGTAATGTTCTTTCTGATTATGTAGCCAGGTAATGCATTCCTTTCTTTTATTACTCATTGTAATGTTCTTCCTTGCCACTTAGCTAGAGCAATATACTTCATTGCTCAAGTAATCCCTTTCTGGCTATGTAGCCAGGGTAATATACTCACCCCTTTACTCATTGTAATTGTCTTTCTAGATAAAAAAAAAAATGTCCAGATTTTATGGTAGGTTTGAAAATCATATGAATGTTTACTTGGAAAACTTGTTTAAAAAAAAGTTTGATTTAAAAATATAAATTGTTCATTTGTTACAGATTGATTATAGTGCTTGCTACTAAAGTGGTGGCGTGCACTATCCTTCTGATTCTGTTATCTAATTCCAGTTAAATGATTTTCTTTAAGCTATTTGAATAAGCTATTATCGTCATCAAATAAATCAGTTGGGTTTTTTGTTGTTACACAGGTGGGAATCCAGGTTGCACCAAGCAAGAGGGACCATCTGCTTCCATGTTTTGATGACTTCTTGTGTTCCTTTGTACAGGTAAAAATATGTCAGGTTTTCTTATGATGCAAAATGCTGTACAAAGATGCATATCTTTATTCCGATTTTTGAATGCATTGTGTGTTTGTGTTGTTTTTTTACAATTCCCGACTAGAGCTCTGAGGTTCGCCAGTGGTGAGATTTTTGAATAGGTATACAAGGTTCACCAACAGTGAGATTTTGCGTCTGCAACCATTTTTGCCCTCCATAAAGGTAGCCACACAGGACCAGACATGGTCCAATCGAGACAGAGATCAAGGAAAGGAAATGGGGATGGATCGGTCATACGTTCCGCTAGCCTGCTTCAAATGTCACCAGGCAGGCCCTGACTGGAATCCACAAAGGAAGGGAAAGTAGGTTGACCAAAACAGACCTTTGGTGCAGAGCATTGAAGCAGAGAGAAGGCAGGGGAATGACGTGGGCCGAGCTGAAGAGGATCTCCCAGAGCCAATCCATTGGAGGGGTGTGTTGTGGCCCTTTGTTCCCAAGGGAATTCATAGGACATAAGTCAAGTAATCAAAGGTAGCCACATTCCAACAGAGGAATAAACACACACTCAAACAAGGAAAAATACACTTCTAATCAAAAAAAACAGCATACATAACCAAAAAACACAATATATCCAGCAAAACAGGTGTGTGAAGCAGGTGTGTTTGCACGTGTTCTCTGCCCAGGTGCAAGGGGACAGTGTGCAGAACACGCTGGCCATGCAGAAGATGGAGATGCCTCACTACCTGACGCTGTTCTCCCCAGCCCTGGACTGGATCCTGCAGTGCCTGGCCCACAGGGCCTCCGATGCCCTGCTCAACTCCACGCTGGACAAGTGCAAACAGCAGTGCAACAAGTCAGTCCTGGCCATAGAGCATGTTTGTGGTGGTGTACAGGAGGTGGTGTTGTTAGTGTTAGGAGAGGTTTTGTTTTGATGTCGAAAGGGGGTTGATGTTCTGTTTTGTCTTTTGTTTCTTGCTGTATTTCTGCCTGTCTGTCTCTGTGTCTGTCTGGCTGGCTGGCGCATGTGCTGGCTGTGTTCTGTCTGTCTGTCTGTCTGTCGTGTGTCTGTCCTCTGTCTTCTGTCTGTTGTCTGTCTGTCTCTGTCTGTCTCTATCTCTCTTCTTCTCTCTCTCTTCTCTCTCTCTCTCTCCTCTCTCTCACTCTCTCTATCCTCTCTCTCTCCTCTCTCTCTTTTTGCTCCTCCCCTCTCTCTCTCTTTCTCCTATCTGTCTCTCTGTGTCTTCTTGTCAGTCTGTCGTCTGTCTGTCTGTCTGTGTCTGTCTGTCTGTTGTCCTCTCTTCTCTCTCTCTTTCTCTCTCCTCCTTCTCTCCTCTCCTCCTCCTGCTGTCATCTTCCGTCTGCCTGTGTGGTGGTGCATGTGTGAGTTTCTTCTCAGAAATGTTCTTTGGTTTTTTTTTTTTCATTTTCCTTGTATGTTTTCTGACAGGACATTCTTTCTAACTTTTCTGTACTGTGAAAAATGTCTTTTGATTTCTTTCTTTTTTTTTTTTCTTTTTCATGCTTGGCTAAGGCTTGCTCAATGGTGAGATTTTTCATATGCGACTGTTTTTAACCACAATTAAGGTCGCTGCATTCTGATTTCAAGGATTTTTTTTTTTTTACCTTGTGTTCATTGTATGTCTGTGGATTGGTTGCAGTGTTCATTGTATGTCTGTGATTAATTGCAGTGCATTGTTGCTGAACTCCATCATGTCGGCATTCCACCCACAGTTCATCGCCAACAGAGCCACCTTCTTCACTGAGATGATTCGGGATTGTGAGGACACGGTTTTCCCAAGGTCAGTTTGGTTTTTTTTTTTGTCAAGTTTCTTCTTTCTTCTTCGTCTTTTTTGTATTTCTCTCTTTTTCCTCTTTGTTATTGTCACCTTTTTTTCTTGTCCTTCTTATTTATTGTCATCATCCTCATTATCTTTCTGTCATCATTGCTGTAGTTATCAACCATTTTCTTTTTTTTGTTCTAGCTTTTAATACTAGGGCGGTTTTTCTCATTGCAATAACGAGTTGAATTTAGCACAAGGCATTATAAAACAAAGCTTTAATGGCAGCATGCAGCCTTATAAGAATGCAAACAACTGAGGTTGTTAACCATTTTCATGGACCATCATTTTCTGTTGTAGGGAAACCAGTAGCAGCGGGAACTTTCGAGGTGGCAATGTTGTTATTGTCGTTGTTGTTACCATTGCCTTCAAAGCAGCCACTGCAGAAGGTGTTTAATCTAGTTAATTTGTCACAGTGAGGAATATTTGCAGGTCATGAAAAATTTAAGTTAACATTGTTTAAACAAAAAATTTAATTAATAATAATTGTAAATTCAAAACACAAAAAAAAACTAATTAAAAAATTTAAAAAAACAATTTTTAAGTTCAACATTGTTATTTGTTGTTACATTGCTTCAAACCAGACACTGCAGGAATGTCCATCTTGTTAATAATTGCACAGCGAGGAACAATGCTGTATGTAATGTCATGATAATGTCATCTCTGTGCACAGCATTTGCTGCACCAGTCCCTGGGGCGGTGTCTAGTGCTGGCGGACCCTCCAGAGGACCAGAAACTGGCCGTCCTCAACGACGTCTGGAAGTCCTGTCATCAACTGAAGAGTCCTGCTGTGAGTTTATCATATCCCATACACAGATACATACACACACCACTTGCACACGGCCACACACAGTCAATGCACCACCCAACCACACACACACATGCATACACACATGCATGCACCACCACACGCACGCCGCAGCCACACACACACACACACACACACACACACACACACACACACACACACACACACACACACACACACACACACACACACACACTTGTGTTTCATTTTAAGAATCCAAGTTTCTTTTATGTATGTTTTGTTGCTTTCTTCTTTGTCCTTATTTCTTTTTAACTTTTTCTTTGTACAGTGTGTATGTTCAGAATGAGCAACTGATTCTAATGACAAAGCTGAATTTGTAAAGTTTGTTGGTACCTCTGAACAGAAAATCAAGAATGCTTGGAGATAACTTTGATTTTCAAGACAAATCTAGTGCTAGAAACTGTGATTTTGGCTATTTAAGCAGTTAATTGGCAGGGCATTTTTTGTGTACTGTGGCACTGCATTTGTCTTAATTGGAGACAGAATTGCATTTGGTGAAATTGTAATTAATTTTTCATCACTTAGAATCTTTGGAGTAAAGAAAAAACTATCTTTTTATAGCTTAATATCAAGTAATATAGATCCAAAGTGCATCGACACATGGGATGCATCTTTACAAATATACATAAACAATCCAGGTATTCAAATTGTGGTGATATATTGTGCTGTCTTTTGTTTCAGGACTAATTGCCTGTGCTGAAGTTTGGATTGAGTTTGTGGTGAAACACTTTGGTGTAAGTAAATTATATCTATCTGTTTTGTTTGTTTGGTTTTTTAAATTGTTCATTTATGTTTGTTTTGTCAAAGTACTTTTGGTAGATTTATTAGTCCTTCGGATGAGACTATAAACTGATGGGTACCATGTGTGAACACATACAGAACATGTTGACACATGTTTACCTGTTCTGCCTTTCAGAATAGTAGGCCATTTGTGCCGTGGGAACGATGGTAAAATTAACAAAACCTCATGCACGGGACTGGATGTAAAAAGCACCTGAGAGCTTATTTCATTGTCCTCTAATTAAAAGTAAATTGATAGATAAATAACATGGCTTGTCTGGCAGCTAGCAGCTACAAGCACTTTCTGTATAACAGACAATTGTAGTTGCTGCCTGTATGTGCAGCGAAGAAGAAGAAGAACTGACACCATTCTTCACTTCTTGGTCCACTGTCTGCTTCCCCTTCTCTCCACTGCTCCTCTAAGTTTAATTGAAAATGTTAGATTAACTATTATTGAATGTACCTGGGCTTGTCACATGATTAACATGACACTTGGGGCAACAACCAAGTGAGAGGCTGTATGATCAGTGGCTTTCCACTGATGAATCCACTTCACAGCTTAGTCTTTAGTGATCGACTATGACTCTTTTGATAGGAGGCTTGACTTGCACAGTCCTTATGTGCTGTAGCCTGGAGGCTAGTTGGCCTTTGAAGAACATCTCCAACGCTGACTGTCTGTATGCCTCTTGGCGGGGGAGTGGAGTGTTCTATGGGAAGGCACCTCCACTGTAATCAAATTTAGCCCTATTTCCAAAACAGCAGCTGTCTCCTCTGCTGCTTTTGGAGGTCATTGTCGAACACAATGGACAAAGGTAATTATATATAATTGAATGCTATGTGACAGAAAACGGGAGGTGAACAAGATCCTGGCGGACATCATCAAACACATGACCCCTGACCGTGCCTTCGAGGACCACTACCCCCGGCTGCAGTCTGTCATGACCAAGGTCCTCACCCACATGAGAGACTTCTCCCAGCTCTTCGCTCTGGTCAGTTTTGATTTGGTGTTTTGTGTTGGTGTGGTGTGCTTCAGTGTTCTGTTTTCATTATGATTCGTATCAATATGCCTGTCAGTATTGGTAATCCCCTCAGGGATGATTAAAGTGTTTTTGACTTGACTTGACTTGGTTTTTCTGTGTCCAACAGCTTTGCCCCTTTATTGTAAAATGCAGTAACTTTTGTTAATCTCAACATAACATTTAAAGCAAAAATATATCTGTAATGAAGGTCTGTGGCAATTTGCTTACAACAAAGCTGACGAAACATTTGCAGCTAGGGCCATCCTAACCTTTATTTTTCGCATTTCACTGTCAGTCTAAGTTGTTTGATGGGGGGAGGTTAGTTTTAAAAGCAAAAATACTTTAATTCGCTTTTGTACTAATCCTTTCAGATACTTACAAAAAGAATTTTCTTACCATCTTGTACACATGTTCATCCTTCCCAATTTCACTCAAACTGTTGTTTTTAGCTAGATTAGGAAATGTTAAAAGAATCATGATTTTTGTTTTTCTTTAATATGCAAAATATGTTGCTTTCATTTTAGTCTTTTAGAATGATTTTTGTTCCTGACCATTATGTGTGTCTTTTGCCTCAGGACAAATTTCTGCCATTTTTGGACATGTTCCAAAGAGACTCCATCAAGGTGGAGGTGTGCAAAAGTGTCCTGGAATCTTTTGGAAAGTGAGTTGGGGTGGGTCTCTCCATTTTCCAGTGTTTTTCTTTATAAAAAGTTATAAAAAATTTAATTGTTGTATTGTTTGTTGGAGGGTGGGGTGTGGGAGAGAGAGTGAGTCGATGTGAGGAGAGGGGGGTGGGGGAGGAGGAGAGAGACAGAGAAGAGAGAAGTTCTTTATTTCTGTGTTTGCTATTTTCACTTGTAAGCACAAGCTCACAGGTAACACAGTTGCATACACACACACACACACATCACATCCTTTCCAGCCTCAGTGAAAAATACTAATATGAAAAAAGTCATATTCATATAAAGGTAACTTGCTACACACTGTGCAGATACCAAGTGGAGACTGTGAATGATCCTGTTGTGATCAACGCCATGATGTTCCTCTGCAAGACCATCCATGATTCAGTCAAGTAAGTAGCATTGTGTTCTAGCTTAAAAATAATAAATAAATAAAATAAATAAATTAATTAAAAAAAATTAAAATTAAAATTAAAAAAAAATTATATATATATATATATATATATATTATATATATATATATATATATATATATAAGCTTTACCCTTTTACTTCAGCTCTTTCACTTTGAGCCAGCTGGAAATGTCTCCATATATTTATTCCAGCCAAATCTGGTTACAGAGAGAGAGAGAGAGAGGCGAGAGAGAGAGAGAATTGTGAGTTTAGGTATGTTTAATGTACTTGAAAGTGTTTGACAGTTATGAAAACAATGCTTTGCAATGATAGTTAACAGATTGTTTTCACAAATCAGAGAGAGAGGGAAAGAATTTTGAGTTTATGTCGAGGTGCTTTTAGTTTGTTTTTAGATCTGACAATATTTGACTGTTATCAAAATGTTGCAGTATTATTATGGGAACAGGTTGTCTTCACACATCTTCCACCACAAATAAATGTAGAAAAAATGTTATTTCCCTGTGGGGTGCCAGAGGCCTGTCAATAGCATCCTGACCTTCTGGAAATTCTGTGCCAGGAACACCCTCTTTTCTATCCCTCTCTTTGTTTCTACTTTATTTCTTCTCTTCCTGTTACCTCCTTCTCACATGTGTTCTGCCTACTTGGCCCATTCTCCTACCTTTTTCCTTAAAAGACTTAACAGATAGCAATTCTTTTCCATGCCCAAGTTGAATGTGTTGGGCCTGACTTGTCAGGTGCTTAACAGCAAAGCAATGCATTTCCACTCATATGACAGACAACAATAGTTGTTGTGTGAGCGTTCAACAAAAAAGAAGATGAAAGAACATGTAGGTTATCTAGAAATTAAAAAGCTTGCTTTAAAACATATTGAGAGTTTTATTTTCCTTTGAACTAAAACAAAATCTTGCTGTAAAACATATCAAGAGTTGTATTTTCCTTTTAACTAAAAAAAAATCTTGCTGTAAAACATATCGAGAGTTGTATTTTCCTTTGAATTAAAAAAATCTTGATGTAAAACATATGGAGAGTTTAGTTTCCTTTCAACTAAAAATCTTGCTGTAAAACTTATTAAGAGTTTTATTTTCCTATAAACTAAAAAAATCTTGCTGTAAAGGAGTTTTATTTTCCTTTGAACTAAAAAATCTTGCTGTATAAGAGTTTTATTTTCCTTTGAACTAAAAAAATCTTGTTGTAAAAGAGTTTTATTTTCCTATGAACTAAAACAAACTCTGCCTAGGACGGTCCCAAGCCCGGCTGAAAAAGGAGGAGGGTTTGGCGTAGGGTTAGCTACCCCACCCTGTGAAAAAAAACTCTAGCTACAGAAACGCCAAATAGCAATTTAACAGACATCGCGGACCTGGGGAGGGATGGACCTCCAGCTGGAAGGAGTATGAAGTCGGGCGGTAAAAGCCAGAATCATCTGGAAGCCGTCAGACCGAAGACCATCATCTCCACCAGGACCACCACATCCATCGGTACATGGAACGTCAGGACCATGTACGAGACGGGGAAGACAGCGCAAGTAGCCGCAGAGATGAGGAAATTCAACCTCACCATCCTAGGAATCAGCGAAGTCAGATGGACTGGTTCCGGGCAGAAGCGACTGACTTCCGGGGAGCTGCTGCTGTTCTCGGGGCACGAGCAGGAAGATGCTGCACACACCCAGGGAGTCGCCCTGATGCTTTCCAAGCCAGCACAGGGAGCGCTCATCGGGTGGGAGGCACACGGACCAAGGATCATGACAGCCTCTTTCCGTACAAAGAAGAAGAGGATCAACATGGACATTATCCAGTGCTACGCCCCAACGAACGACAGCGAGGAGGAAGAGAAGGACGACTTTTATAACAGATTGCAGACCATCATACAAAACAGACCGAAGAGAAACATCATCATCGTAATGGGCGACTTCAATGCCAAGATAGGTAGTGACAACCAGGGATACGAGGAGATCATGGGCGGCATGGGCTAGGCGAGATGAACGACAACGGGGAGAGGTTCGCAGACCTGTGTGCCACAAGCAACCTGGTCATCGGAGGAAGTGTTTTCCCGCACAGAAGGATACACAAGGCAACTTGGGTGTAGCCAGACCTGTCAACGGAGAACCAGATCGACCACATCTGCATCGTGAAGAAGTTTCGCCGCTCCCTGCAGGATGTACGCGTTAAGCGAGGAGCAGACGTCGCTTCGGATCACCATCTACTTGTTGCCCGATTGAAGCAGAAGTTAAAGTTAAAGTCTGTCCCGAGCCATAAGGCTCATCAGGCCGGTGCTTATCCCGGTTTCTGTGGCGTTAAGCGACTGAGAGTCATAGACTCCCCCCTGGATAGGACGCCAGTCTATCGCAGGGTTAACCCCAACACAAGGTTGGTACCCCTTTTACACCTGGGTGGGGTGAGAAAATAGCCGTAAAGTGCCTTTTCCAAGGGCACAACGCCATAGCGGAATAGCTGGGATCGAACCCGCAACCTTTAGATTACGAGTACAACGCCCTAACCACTAGGCCACAGCGGCGGCTGATTGAAGCAGAAGCTGAAGAGAAATTGGACGGGGGGATCCAGTCAACGCCAGCGTTACAACACCACGGCGCTGAAGGACAACAGGAAGCAAGAAGAGTTCAAGGTCACTCTATCCAACAAGTTCCAAGTCCTAGGAGAGCTGCTTGAAGAGGAGACGATAGAAGAGAGGTGGCAGAAAGTGAGAGAGACAGTGACCTCAACATGTCAGGAAGTACTGGGCCCCAAATCATTCACACACAAGGAATGGATTTCAGCAGCTACCCTAGAGAAAATAGAAGAAAGAAGAAAAAAGAAATTAGCCGTCAACAGCAGCAGGACACGATCAGCAAAAACAAAAGCCCAAGAGGAATACACAGAAGCAAATAGGGTTGTAAAGCGAAGCATTAAAGCAGATAAGCAAAACTACTTGGAGACATTGGCAAAAGAAGCAGAAGATGCAGCTCACCAGAACAGCACCAAGGACCTGTACTTCATCATCAAGAAGTTATCAGGGAAGTTTGCCAAGCCAGAGAGACCAGTAAAAGACAAGAACGGAGGAGTAATAGCTGATGACGAAGGACAGAAGAACAGGTGGATTGAGCACTTCCAGGAGTTACTCAACAGACCAGCACCTACAAACCCACCAGAGATACCGACAGCCGCAAGCGACCTGCCGATCAAGTGTAGTGCTCCCACAAAGGAAGAGATCCGCAGCGCCATCAAGCAATTGAGGAATGGTAAGTCTGCAGGACCTGACAGCATCCCAGCAGAAGCCCTGAAAGCCGACGTCGAGACCAGTGTGGAGCTCCTCTACCCGCTCTTCGGCAAGATCTGGGAGGAAGAAGAAATACCAACAGAATGGAAAGAGGGTTACCTCATCAAACTCCCCAAGAAAGGCGACCTCAGTTCCTGCTCCAACTACAGAGGGATAACGCTGTTGTCCATCCCAGGAAAGGTGTTTAACCGCATCCTGCTGAACCGGATGAAGGACGCAGTAGACCCGCATCTCCGTGACCAACAAGCTGGCTTCCGAAAGGAAAGATCATGCACGGATCAGATTGCAACACTGCGCATCATCCTGGAACAGTCCCTGGAGTGGAATTCGCCACTATACATCAACTTCATAGACTATGAGAAGGCTTTTGACAGCGTTGACAGACAGACCCTCTGGAGGCTACTGAGACACTATGGAGTGCCAGAGAAAATCACCAACATCATCAGGAAATCATATGAAGGAATGACCTGCAGAATAGTTCATGGCAGACAGCTCACCGACGCCTTTGAAGTAGACACCGGAGTAAGGCAAGGATGCTTACTATCTCCTTTCCTGTTCCTGCTGGCCATCGACTGGGTCATGAAAACCTCAGCGGACCAGAAACGTAATGGCATCCAATGGACACCCTGGAAACAGCTAGACGACCTTGACTTTGCGGATGACCTGGCCCTTCTCTCCCACACCCAGCAACAGATGCAGGAAAAGACCAACATCGTTGTGGAGAACTCAGCTAAACTGGGCCTCAACATCAACAGAGGAAAGAGCAAGGTACTCAAGACAAATGCAGCCAATGCAACACCCATCACAGTCAAAGGAGAAGCGCTGGAAGAGGTGGAAAGCTTCACATACCTCGGCAGCATCGTGGACACACAGGGAGGAACAGACACAGACGTCAGAACCCGCATCGGTAAAGCAAGGGCAGCCTTCAAGCAGCTCAGAAACGTCTGGGGATCAAGCGACATCAGCATCGCCACCAAGACCAGGCTCTTCAACACCATCATCAAGCCAATACTAATGTATGGAGCAGAGACCTGGAGAAACACCGTCACCACCATGAAGAAAATCCAGGTCTTCATCAACACCTGCCTCAGGAAGATCCTCAAGATACGCTGGCCAGACAAGATCAGTAATGAAGAATTATGGCAAAGAACCAGACAACAGCCTGTTGAGAAAGAAATCCTACAGAGACGTTGGCGATGGATAGGACACACCCTGCAGAAACCTGTATCCAGCATCACAAGACAAGCTCTCACCTGGAATCCACAAGGGAAAAGAAAGAGAGGGCGGCCTAGAAATACCTGGCGCCGGGACCTGGATGCAGATGCGAAAAAGATGGGCAAGACGTGGGGACAACTGGAACGCCTAGCCCAGAGCCGAGATGCCTGGAGACAGCTAGTTGGCGGCCTATGCCCCAGAAGGGACCACAGGCAGACATGAACTAAAACAAAATCTTGCTGTAAAACATAAAGTCTGTCCCAAGCCTAAGGCTCATCAGGCCGGTGCTTATCCCGGTTTCTGTGGCATTAAGCGACTGAGAGTCATAGACTCCCCCCTGGATAGGACACCAGTCTATCGCAGGGTTAACCCCCAACACAAGGTTGGTACCCCTTTTACACCTGGGTGGGGTGAGAAAATAGCCGTAAAGTGCCTTTTCCAAGGGCACAACGCCATAGCCGAAAGCTGGGATCGAACCCGCAACCTTTAGATTACGAATCCAACGCCCTAACCACTAGACTACAGCGGCGGCTGCTGTAAAACATGGAGAGTTTTATTTTCCTTTAAACTGGTATTTCAGTGCCCTGACCCTGGACGATGAGAAGCGTGTGATCGCCGGTCTGCTGAGTGGCTTCATCCACCAGGTGTCATTTGGCCGGGACTTTGAGCAGCAGCTCAGCTTCTACGTGGAGGCCCGCGCCTCCTTCAGTAACCTGGACCCTGTGCTGGTCACGCTGATTCAGGTATTGATTGATCAGCCTCTTGGCTTACAGTCGGTGTCTTATGTGTGTGTGTGTGTGTGTGTGTGTCTGTCTGTCTGTCTGTCTGTCTGTCTTTTTTTCTTTCTTTCTCTCCCTTTTTCTTCTGTTTGTTCCATCATTATTTACCTTTACTTTTAATTGAACAAGAATTTAAACAGTGTGAGAAAAAAAGACACACAATTTCGAGATGGGTTCATTTGCAGAAGGGGTAGAACAATGTACTCAGACAGTTGTTTTGAATTATCATCAAATTGTGGAGGCATTTGTTTTTAGAACAATTCGCAAATTCGTAGGGAATATAATTTTTTGGAGTTGGTTCATTTGTAAAGAACGTAATATTCTGTGCATTTTACCATAGGTGAAAGTATTGCTAGTGTGGTTTTATTTCTGATCTGTTTTCAGAGTGATGGAGCGGAGTTACTTGAAATCAGACATTAGGTTTATTTGCTAATGGGGCGGAAATGTGTATTGTAAGGTCACTGAAGTTATTGCTTGTTTAATTATTTTCACTGTGTTTCTGATTTTTCTTCTTCTTCAGAGTGTGAATCGTTTGTCCATTGAAACACGGAAAGTGGTGAAGGGAAACCACTCTCGCAAGACAGCAGCATTCGTCAGGGTAGGTCAGACCTGTGATAAGTGGAGAAAGATGAGTGTTATGTAGTTTGCTTTTTTGGGGGGAAGGGGGGGGGAGATGGAGGATATGATTGTTGTTTTTGGTTTGTTCTGTTTATTAAATATTTTTTTCTTTCATTTGTTTTATTTTTTGGGAGGGTTGTTTGGCTTTGGGGATGGGTATCTTTTTTTTATCATTATTTTTTAATATATATGTTGTGTTTTTTAAGCTACATATGATGGCCAATTTTCTCCTTTATTTTTTTTGCCTGTGCATTTTTTTAGGAGAAAAAATGTTTTTTTAAAAACACACGCACACAAAGTCAATCTTTGAAATTCTTTAAAGTGATTTTTGACATGATGGCTTTGTATAACAGTATGGTAGCTCCTGCCATAATGTTTCAGCATTGTATGCCAGTAAAAAATACTCCAAAGTTTGCTGTTAGCATCACCACCTCCATACACATTCAATTTGAATGGACCATAGTCACAGTGAACTTGAAAAAGATATAAAACTGTTGAAAAAGGTGTTTATAAATTTAAGAATACAAAAGATGGTCATTTATTTATAAACCATACATACAGGTGTCTCCATTTATTATGTTATGCAATGCAACTTGAAAAAATGGGATCACCATTGCATGAGCATGTGCACAGATAACCTTGCTTACACATAAATGTAATTCCAAGAAGAGTAGGCTTTCACAAACAGGTAAGAAAAATAGATGACAAAAGTAAGGATACCTGTACACTGGTGCTGTGTTTAGTCCTCATCTCTGAAGTATGAGTGTGGTGGGCCTAATGGTGAAAAAAAGCACAAAAAAACTGGCAGATTATGTTCAAATCTCACCGGTGTTGAACTTTGAAATTTAGTTTGTTTTTTCTGTTTGTTTTGTTTATAGATTTTGTTTTGTTTTGTTTTTTTGGGGGGTGGGGGAAGGAGGGGAAAGTAGGTTAGAGTATGAAAACAGAGAAGTTATACAATGTGTTGTGTGTTGGTTGCAGGCCTGTGCTGCCTACAGTTTCATCACCATTCCATCTCTGCAGTCCGTGTATTCACAGCTTCAGCTATATCTGGTGTCTGGCCAGGTGGCTCTACTCAACCAGTGCTATTCTCAGGGTCAGTAAACCTGTCTTTGTCCATAAGTTCTGTTTTTGCCAAATATTGATTGGCTGGTTGATTTTTAGTTTGACAGTTGATCTTGAAAAAGTGACATATCTCTTGTCTGTTATTGTTTTATTGGTACTGATGAATTAGCCTTTTACTTTTCATGTGATTTATCAATCCGCTGTTTTAGATAGGTGCTTACATTTTTTGCATTTTTGTGAAACTCAGATTTGTTCAAATTAAACCTCATGAGTCATATCCTTCTTTTGTTTCTTTTTTTCCATTCTTGTTGGTTTTGTTTCTTTTTGTAAGGCATGGACTTTTTAGTTATTTGAGAGTACATTGTATTCTAACATCAGTGTGAGGTCATTTCCTCAATTAAAATTAGCTAGCTTGTCCTTCTCCTTAGGTTTTAACACTTAATTTTTTATGCTAATAATAATTTTCTATGGTAGTTGTCAGCTATAATTTAATACTCAATATCACTTTGCCATGAAAAACACATATGATATCTAGATCAATTGATATCTTGCAGCGGATGCCTTTTTCAAAGCCGCAATCTCTCGTATTCCTGAGCTTCCTAGCACACTGGACAGTGACGGCAAAGTGCGATCATCAGAACCCTTTCTGCTGGAGTTCATTTGTAACTTTGTCTCCACTCTCCTGGCCACCCCTGTGAGTAAGGCTTTGTGTTGATTCTGTTGTAAAATGCTTCATAATTACTTTGTGTTGATTCTGATGTAAAATGCTTCATAATTAATCCAGCTTAACTCCAGTCCCAAAAAAACAAAAGATTACATTCAGCCAATGGATTAAGCCCTCTGGAGAACCAGTCAGTCAGTCTGCATAAGAAAAAAACAGTTTTCAGCACAGTTTTGAAATCATTCTTATCACTTATCAGCTTCATCTGAGAATTGAAAGTGAGCTCGATGGATGCTTTAGCCAAGTGGTTAAAACTGTTCCGTTTCAATCCCATGGGTCCATGAAGTCGTGGGTTCAAATCTCAGCAGCACCTGCTGAATTAAAGGGGGCTTTTTGCAATCTCCCACATCAGCTTCAAGTGCAGACCTGCTAGCGCCTTAATTCCTTTAGTGTATTTTTTTTTTAAGTGAGCTCAACCCACTTGAATTTCTTACTCACTGGTTTCATGTAGTTTAAAAGACAGTGATTGAGCTTTTAGCTGATGAGAATGATTGGAAAACTGCTGGACAGGAGATGTGTTTTTGTGTTATTTATTTATTTATTTATTTATTTATTCTTTTATAAGACGATAATGGAATAAGCACTCATGTGCTTTTTTACATTTGGTCCCCGTTTGTATGCAGTTTTGTAAATCTTGTCATCTGTACCCACCAGCACACAATGGCCTACTCTTAAGAAAAGCGGAACAGGATTTAGCATGTGCGCAAGATGTTCTGTGTGCGTTTGCACATGGGGCCTCGGTTTATAGTCTCATCCAAAGAACTTTTGGTTGTTGTTATTGAGGCAGGTACCTGTGTGTCATTGGTGGCTACCTTGTGAGCATAAGACACAGAAAAAAAACAGGGTGGTTGCTATTGGTGCAGTTGATCAGTGTGTCTTTGGGTGGCCTGTGATGGGTGGCCTGTGAGCATAGGACACACAGATTAAAAAAAGGGTGGTTGTTATTGAGGCAGTTGACCTGTGTGTGGTTGGGTGGCCACCCTGTGAGTATAGAACACACAGAAAAAAAAACAAGGTTGCTCTTATTGAGGCAGTTAAACTGTGTGTGGTTGGGTGGCCACCCTGTGAGTATAGAACACACAGGAAAAAAAAACAGGGTTGCTCTTATTGAGGCAGTTAAACTGTGTGTGGTTGGGTGGCCACCCTGTGAGTATAGAACACACAGGAAAAAAAAACAGGGTTGCTCTTATTGAGGCAGTTAAACTGTGTGTGGTTGGGTGGCCACCCTGTGAGTATAGAACACACAGGAAAAAAAACAGGGTTGCTCTTATTGAGGCAGTTAAACTGTGTGTGGTTGGGTGGCCACCCTGTGAGTATAGAACACACAGGAAAAAAAAACAGGGTTGCTCTTAGTGAGGCAGTTAAACTGTGTGTGGTTGGGTGGCCACCCTGTGAGTATAGAACACACAGATAAAAAAAACCAGGGTCGTTCTTATTGAGGCAGTTACCTGTGTGTCATTGGGTGGCCACCTTGTGAGTGTAGAACACACACAAAAAAAAACAGGGTGGTTGTTATTGAGGCAGTTGATCTGTGTGTCTTTGGGTGGCCTGTGAACATAGAACACACAGAAAAACAAACAAACAGGGTTGTTCTTATTGAGGCATTTGACCTCAAGAAGGTATATGTTGTTGGGTGGCCTGTGATCATGGGACATACAGAGAAAAAACAGGGTGGGTGGTATTGAGGCAGTTACCTGTGTGTTATGAGCCACCTTGTGAGCATAAGACACACAGAGAAAAAAAACAGGGTGGGTGGTATTGAGGCAGTTACCTGTGTGTTATGAGCCACCTTGTGAGCATAAGACACACAGAGAAAAAAATAGGGTGGTTGTTCTTGAGGCAGTTACCTGTGTATCATTGGGTGGCCTGTGATGGGTTGCCTGTGAACATAGGACACACAGAGAAAAAAACAGGGTGGTTTTTATTGAGGTAGTTGACCAGAGTGTCGTTTGGTGGCCTGTGTGTCATTAGGTGGCCTATGGGCATAGGACACACAGAAAACAGGGTTGTCATTATTGAGGCAGTTCACCAATGTGTCATTGGTGGCCACCTCGTAAGCATAGAACACACAGAAGAAAGAAAAAGAGGGGGGTTCTTATTGAGGCAGTTGACCAATGTGTGGTAGGGTGGCCTGTGAGCATAGAACACACAGAAAACAAGGGTTGTTCTTATTGAGGCAGTTAAACTGTGTGTGGTAGGGTGGCCTGTGTCGTGTGAGTATAGAACACACAGAAAAAAAAAAAACAGGGTTGTTCTTATTGAGGCAGTTACCTGTGTGTCATTGGGTGGCCTGTGATGGGTGGCCTGTGAACATATAACACTCAGAAAACAGAGTGGTTGTTATTGAGGCAGTTACCTGTATGTCTTTGGGTGACCCCCTTGTGAGCAGGACAGCCCGGAGGCAGGTGTGCTGTACCTGCTGCGAGGGTTGCTGAATGTGCTGCAGGACTACACCTGGGAGGTGCACTCTGACGCCCGCGTCACCACCTACGCCCGCGTGCTGGCCGCGCTGTCTGCCTTCAGCCAGGACGACTACCTCTACCACGTGGACAAAGGTGGGTATAGGGTAGGGTAAGGTAAGGGTTTTTGGGGTCTGTGTGTGTAGTGGTGGTGGTTGTTGTTGTTGTTGTTGTTGTTGTTGTTGGCTGATGGGGGAGAAATGAATGAAAGTTTTGGAATATGTGTCATGGTTTTTTTGGTGTAAAGGTTTGACAGGTGTGACAGATCTCTTTGAAAGGCAAAGAAGTGTAAAGTTGATATGCATACATGCATATGTAGAGAGAAAGAGAGAGATGGAGAGAGAGAATGAATGAATGAATGAATGAATGAATGAATGAATGAATGAATGAATGAATGAATGAATGAAAATAATGAATGAATGAATGAATTTTCTTTGAAGGAAAAGAATAAGGACAATGACGGCTTTTTTTTTTTTATCAACCCCTAGGTAAAAAAATAAGTAAATTAAGAGTGACAGAGAAAGAGAGAATGAATTCTGGTTGTGTGTGTGTGTGTGTATGTGTGTGTGTGTGTGTGTGTGTGTGTGTGTGTGTGTGTGTGTGTGTGCGCGCGCATGCGTGCGTGTGAGTGTGTGTGTGTGTGTGTGTGTGTGTGTGTGTGTGTGTGTGTGTGTGTGTGTGTGTGAATGAATGCATGCATACACGATTTTGAAAAGGCTAAGATAGATACAAAAAAGTTTGAACGAAGTATCAAATAAGTTGTCCATTTTAAAAGCCATGTGTTAGATAAAAGAATGATCAGACACACACACACACACACACACACACACACACACACACACACACACACACACACACACACACACACACACACTATGAACTGACTTGACTTCTTACAAAAAATACTCTTCCAACTTTTAAATACCTTCATAAAGAAAGATTGTGCCCTTTTCATGGACAGAATTCTTTTACTAGGAGGAAACTCTTGAGAAAAACTGGACAGAGAAGTAGAATGCTCTAAAAAAAAAAAAAAAAAAAAAAGTGTTGCAGGCTCTAACTTACACTCTAGGGTTGGGGGGAGGGTTGGTTGCTCTGTATCCACAGCAGGCAAATCCAACATAACTCAGTCAAGAACACTAGATTTAGCGCATCCCTTCCTTTTACTGAGTCCAAGTGTAGTCACTTCCTGCTATAACTAGCACTAGCTGGCCCCAGCTGGGCTGTGATGGGTTGGAATGGATGTAGCAGAAAGTGGGGGAAACTGACAGCTGTGTATCCCCATCATGATGTTTGAAATGTCTTCTGCCTGTATGTTTAGTGGACGCCAATGATGCCATGTATGGAGGAGACCCCAAGTTCCTGGCGGAGGTGAAGAGTGTGGCCGACACCCTGATCACCCAGATCCTGGCCCACCTCAAGACCCTGTCAGCCCCTGAGGTCAATCACTGCCTCTTGTCTTTTAGACTCTTCTTTTTTTTGTCTTTTTTGAAAGGAGGGATTGGAGAGGAAAAGAGGGAATTTGAACTAAGGGTCTCAGTGTTAAATTTTATTTCTTTGACAAATGGTTTTTTTTTTTTTTTGCTTGTTTTTGTTGGGTTTGTTTGGGGTTTTTTGGGGGTTTGGGGGGGGGGCAGTTGTTAAGTCTCCAAGTGCCTTTGTGTTGTATGTTTATTGCATGTTTGCTTGACATGTTTATATTTCTACAGACTCGGGTGCATTCTTTACTTTAAAAAAAAAAGAAGCCAGTTGATTTAGAGATAGTGTTTGCAACAGACTTTGGAAAAGGGAAACATAGGAAGCTAGTATTTCAAGCAGAGGGTGACTGGTGATAGCCAAGATGAGACATATTTCACGTCACTTATAAAGCACTGATTATGCATCTGTTCAGCTATACCAACATGCAGTTCTCAGCAAAGGCTTGTGCAGTCTGCCACTGAATATTGAATGCAGTATGAATAGTATCTCCATAGTCCAGAAAATTATATGTACTAGGTCTTTATTTCTGATTGCTGTTTCTATTTTGTCTCTTTTCTTTCTGTCATCTCCTTTTTAGCTTGCTTTTTAGCTTCCCACTCTATTTAGTTGCCTTTTTCAAACAAAAGCCCCATGCCTCCCCCCACCCCCACTTGTCTTGTGTCATCTCTTGAAGACTACTCTACTCTACAAGTTTGGCTACCAGGAAGCAGACTCAGCTCTGGGATATACGCACAATGTCTCTTCTGCAGTTATTTTCATGATTTTACACTTTTAAAAAAATATGTTTCTACTCACCTGTCACCTGTCTCAATCACCTCTGTCAACGGTAGGAGCTCCACGAAATGCCACTAGGATTTATGATCTTTCCGTCACTGCTGATTTCTGCAATCTCCTGTAGCCCTCCAAGACCACTGATCTCAGTGATGTTGGCAATGAAGGATATTGGTGCTCTGCTCTTTTCTTTCTGCCCTCAAGCTTACCTTAGAGAACTGTGGTCATCAGATTTGTTTGTGTATATCTGTTTGCATTACCAACATATCACAGTCTGTGCTTATCACTTTCAGCTAACATTTGTCTCTGCACTGAGAGATCATCAAGAATGCTTTGCTATCTTGTCTGACCATTTCACTCTTAGAAGTCACCTGTAGAACCACATTTCTGACATATTTCTCTCTTTCTGATTTTCATGGTATTCAAGCGTCTGACCCATACAGCAAAACAGGCCAGACAAGTGTTTTGAAAACTCCAGTTTTGAGATCTTTAGGTATGCCCAAGTGGCTGGCATCTTCAACATAGTCAGGTATCACTTGCTTCGAGGGGACTGTTCCTAAAAATGTGTCATTACTTGTTTTTGCGGGATGTCTGATTTGAGTACATGACAGGTTTATTTGGGAGAGAACTTGTATATTTGACAAGAGTGGTGAAGCCTGTAACTGATTGCATTGTTGTTTGAGCTCCAAGCAGTATCACCTGATGATTCAAAATGCCAGTACCTTCTGTGCAGATGGAAAAGCGAAAGACCAACCTTGCACTGGAGTTGCTGACAACAGTGATCGCACACAGCGACATTGGCAACACGGCCATGTGCACACTGGCCTCAAACCTGTGGGGACTGCTACAGCGCACAGGCCAGGCGGACTCCAAGGCAATGGTGAGGGCTGCTGAACACAATGCTCTTTTGAAAGTGGTGTGTGTGTGTGTGTCAAGTGTGTGTGTGTGTGCGTGTGTGCATACTTCTGTGGTGTGTGTGTGTGTGTCCGCATGCATGCCTGTGTGCGCTAGTGTGATCAAAAGGAGTGTAGGAGGTGGGATCCAGCGTATGCAGGATAAGAACAGGCAGTACTGAACACCACTGAAGTATCCCAGTTGTAATGTAGGGCTCCTTTGGTTGATGATCTTATGCAGTCATTGTATTTCCTGTGGACTTAGACTGTAACAGAACTGTACACTGAATGTCACTGTGGTGGGTGGTGAGATAGGAGGAAATGAGCAGAGCGTAAAACCCATACTGGTATGTCTCAAGTTTGAGTCTGAAAAAATTAAGGTCTCAAAAATCACCCATTAGAAGTATCTCATGAATATCTACAATGTAGCAAATTTCAATGTGCAAATAGAGAACAGCATATAATTCTAAGGAAAATTTTCTAGGAAATTTTAAAATTCATTGCCTTTTCTCATCTAACCTTTTTTATTGTTGTGGTTGGTTGTTTCGCTGGTGGTTGTTGATTTTTTTAAAAACTCTTGTGAAGACTGCACATCATGCAATTGTTTTCTTCAAGGGCTGATTTTTGCTCTCCATTTTTCGGTACGAGTAACACTTGGTAAACATGCCCTAGAGGTCATCTGCATAAAAGTGAAAAAAACTAAACCCTTTCTTATTTTCAGACACGTCTGGCAAACTACATACGGAGTCGGGCCAGTTCTGGAGCCAAAGGTTTCAGAGAGCTGGTATCACAGATCAAGATAGACACGTGAGGGTGCCGCAATACAGGACTTTCGACGACCACTATTCACCATGCATCCCATACAACATGAATGTTTTAAGTTTTTCCTCCAGCCTGAGTATCTGTGATGTTAAATGATAGAATCATGTGTTTGTTAGTGAATCAGCAGAACTACAATGACATTATCTTGATTAAGCAGTAAGGTATTGCTTCTGCTTGTTAGGATTGTTGTACGATGGTATGTTTGTGTATTATGATAAGAAGTGTTTGTGTATATCATTAAAACAAAAAATACCATAGTCATTTATCCCAAACCACAATCCCCGTGTTTTTGAAAACTTGCATGATCATTTGTTTTCAAAATTAGCATAGCAGTGATGAGAGGAAAAGAGGAATGTAACAGTGAAACGTGTGATATAAAGCATGGTAGCAAAGTGTACTTTTTTGTTTTGAAAAAATGTGTGTGCATTATTTTCTAGCAGTCACCAGTATGTAATAAGCATTCCCGAGTTCTCTTAAGCAGACAGTGCTGGGGCATACTGCTTTTAAATGATAATAGTAAATTTGTAGTTAGTGAGATGATATAATATACGTGTCTGAGAGAGAGAGTATGGAAGAAGCTTTAAGTGTTTTGTGTAAATGGAGGGAAAGGAGAAAGGAGGGTCTGTGGTAAAAATTGTGTGTTAAAAGTGCTGTACAGCCTTTTTATTTGGGATTTGGAGGGGTGGTACTTTGAGCAAAATGCATGGATATCCTTACTCATTTATTAAATTGTCACTTTTCCACAAGTAAGAAGAGCTCATTCTGTAACCATCAGCTGGCTAGGATTTCAGTGATGAAGTATAGACCCCATGTGTTTGCACTGGATTATGTTTGTACTTTATTTACAACTTGCTTCCAGAGTTATCTGCAAATTTAGGAGGTTTAGTGCATTTACTGTTATACGTTTGTGCTTTTTTTTTTTTTTAAATGTTAAAACATATCTTGAAGATGGAAATAATCTGGTAAAGTGGTGGTGTTGTTATTGCTTTTTGGTTTATATTGTGATGGATAGAAAGAAAAAAACTTAGATGGAAACTCTCCTCAGCATAACAATTCCTGGATTAGCAGTCAGAATATTAGTGTCACTATACAGCAGTGCTGATTACACCAATAAGTTAAAGGAACTTTGAAGTTTTTGTACAGCACCTTTTTATGTAAAAAAAAATGAAATGCAAATGTGTTCAATCTATCAAGTGGTTTTGTTTGTAATAAAACATTACACAAGACTTTGTAACACATTTCATATTTATTTCTTTCATTTCAACATACATTCCCAAATCATGTTTTAAAAAATAAGAACATCACGTATTCTCTTCTTGTGAATATACAAAGAAAGGAAGGATAAGTACGACTGGCAACCAACTACTAGTTTTAAAAACTTTTTTTTTTAAAACAGTCCAGTCACTGCACACATGCATACAATTTCTAACACACAAACATTCGATCTGTTCACTATTTAACTGAAACGTCCATCCCTGGTTCTTTTGTTGCACCAACACATAGGAATTATGGAATACATGACACAGACATTATGCCAAACAAAACAGTCTTTTTTGATACAAAACACATCACTGCTCAGAAAGCTCAACATGCTATTTCCTAACGGTAAACACACAACTGTGTGTTTTTAATGAAAAGATACAAAGCCAAGAAGAATTTGATATCAAAACCAGCCTCGACAACATACCAATCTTCAATTTTTCAAACATTTTGTGACAGAGAGATCATTACTTTCACAAAATGTTTTGACATACGATATAAAACTGACCAATTGATTTTTTTACGGATACAATTCATCATTAAAAAAAAAAAAATCACACCCCTCACACACACACACACACACACACACCCAAACACTTTCACTTGCTAAAGGAGTCACATGGAGGATTAAAGCACACTTATATTACACCAACATCATCATTCTGAAAAAGATACATTGTATCAGCACCACACACTGAAATTAATGTGGCATCTAGAGTGAAACTTGGTCCAAGTAGAGTCAGAGCATACTAAGGTCCAGTATGACCCACCCCAATGGAAAAGGTAGGAAGGGGACAAAAGCCCCTGTCAGAATTCAAAGAAAAACCAAAAGCATGTATGTTTACCTTTTGCTTCAAACAAAATGGGGAAAACACCCCCCCCCCCCCCCCCTCCTCAAAAACCAACTTTGCACAAAATCTAAAACCAAAGTTTTTCTTGCATTTTCAGCCCCCCCCCCCCCCCCACCCCACCATCTATACTTCTAAAGGCTACATATGTGTTTCTATCACATTGTAGTTGATGACAGGAAAAACTGAAAATCTGATCTCACAAGAGAAAAAGAAAAAGAAAAAAAAAGAAGAAAGAAAAAAGGGAGAAAAAGGAAAAAAGAAAAGAAAAAAGAAGTAACAAAAACAAAAAAAAAACCCACTTTGCAATGTTGATGTGCTCTCTACAAGAACAGCAGTCTAATTCTGCGCAGAAAACTATTCCAGGACTAGTAATGCTCTTTCTGAAGACTGACTGTGTGATTATTGTCTGAATTCCTGTTCTCCCATTTCTTGAGCATTTCTTTTTAACACACTGCATGAACAAATAAGACATGTATGTTAAGTGCTTTAGAAAGAAAGAAATTCTCTGAAACAACAACAGTGAAAAACAACCTTCTCAGCACCACACTCTTTTCACATTTCCCACAAATCCAAAAATAAACAAACTCACAACTTGTATAACAATAATGTATATTACAATTTTTTTGAAAGGCACATTTACAAAAGAAACAACCCCCCCCCCAAAAAAAAAAACCCATGTTAAAACATCTGGAGTGATGGAATATGCATTCTAAAAACAAATTACCAAATCCAAACCTGGCAAATAACATTGACTGGGCCAATTAGTTAAGCATTGGGGGGGGGGGGAATAATTGCAGCCATAATGGTGATACTACGGTTAAAAAGTACAAACCAAAAAAAAGGAATACAACCAAATACAGAACGCAAGGCAAATGAAGACAGAAAAAAAAAATTCACAGAATGACGGGACAGAACAGAACACCAAACAAAATAAACGCAGAACTACAGGTAATGAAAAACAACAACAGAAACAAAAGAACCACCTGTCAAAATTTCATACAGACAATCTTTAACAAAAGAAGCAGCTCTTTTATCCTCTTGCAGGAAGGACAAAAACAAGGCAGGAATATTCATAAATAAAGAGGTCCCCTGCATAGAATATCCTTGATACCACAAACGTCTAGGGAGCACAAGACCAGCATCTATCGGAAACCAACCAGACTGCATTCGACACAGAAGAGCTGGTATTTCTGCATCAGGAGTTAACACTTGAGAACAATCCCAGCTTTGAGAACAGCATTTATCAAACCCTCTTTTTGCACAATTATTTGATCCTATATATGTTAAAATATAACCAGGGAGGAAAAACTGATTAAACCTAGATTGAAACTACATAAAGATAATAGCCAGCCTGTCTTTTCTGGAAATTGTTGACTTTTCTCATTTTTTACTTTCTCCACGACTTTTCTCTCAACAGAAGAACATGCAACATAAATTAAGATAATAAGATAAAAAGTTTGAACACCAGCATCTTTCAATTTTCACTCTGCAATTAACTTATGATGTTTCTACAGATTTGCAACAAGCACATTTTACAGACAAAAAGCAGTTGTTTTCATGTTTCTTTAATTGTCCATAGCCCAGTTTTACATCAGGGGTCACAATATTCACTCTGTGTCACTTATACCACCTGAGAATTACAGTGAGAAAATAACTGGACACAAAGTTAAGATGCATGATTCTTTTCAAGTACCTCACTACATAGGCAGCCATACTCTAACCTCAGACTGTAATGCTAAGAGATTGGCGTGGCCAAAGACAATAAGAACATAACATTTTAAAGCATAACATCATGTAAATGTAGGCCTTGGTATTTTGCTAACATCAATAACTGACAGCTTTATGCCAGGGCCACTTTTTGAGGTTAAATCCTGAAGTAATCTATGTTTCGGGTGCTGAACCCTAAAGCATATCTTAAAACTGAAAACAAAGGTCTAATGTGTCTGTATTTAGGCAAACATACATACCATACCAGACTTAACGTATGTTATTTTTGGCAATGGCTGAAACAAGAGTCATGCAGTGTACTGAGTAAAGACTTATTTACAAGAAAACAGTGCAGAGATTTCCAGAATGAGAGTTTTGTGATATTTACAGCCATTTTAAGCATCCCTCCTGCAATGTAAGAGATACTAATAAATAATACTTTTTTAATTACATCTTTTCAAGGATTTTCAAGTCAGAAAAATTGCCAGAAGATCGGCTTTGATGTTGAATCTCTCTTCTCACAGCTTGTCCATAGCGAGCAAGGCCCCTTAGAGGCTGTTTCTGCTACCTGCATGACACGAGTGCTATGTTTCAAAGAAAACAGGAAGAGGAGAGATGTGTACATGAATTTTTTGCCTTCCAACATGGCCTTAAAGAAAATGATACATACAGCAGCTGGTATATTGTTCTAAAAGTGTGCCGAGACAAAATCTGAAGACAGTATACTAAGCAAGACTAAACTTGGACAAGGAATTAGATTTTTTAACATATAAATACATCTAAATAGCCAATGATAGTACTCTTCTATGATGCAATATATTAATTCATCAGGACATCTTTTAACAATGCAAATGCCATTCAACTTCATTTTCCAGATACACATACATGTACACATTCATATACTGATTGACCTTGGACAGAAACTTGGTCAGCAATGAGAAAGAAAACAGCAACAGTTATTTTCAGTAGTATCTGTGTGCAATATCAACAGTTCACATTATGTCACAGCATTAAATATCAAAACACAGAAATAACAGTCCTTTTGCTTGCACACATTCCACAAGTTCCTCATCCATCCTCACACTGGTATGCCTCGAGTCAAGTATCAACTCAGCTGCCCTGACACTGGATGCTAGTTTAGCTGTGTACCACAGCACGCAGACCAGCATTGAAAAGTACAACTTATTTCTAAAACGACATGAACCATACGCAACAATGACATCCACACAGATCTCCTTCCAGAATTTCAGGCACCCTTATAAACAAAAATTTATATCTCCTGCTTACAGGAGCTGGAAGGGACAGACAGCCAGCCAGGTGGGATTGATTGTGTTAATACACCTTCTTGTGACTGTTGTGGTCTTTAGATGAGAAACCTCTGCTAGAACTTAATACAACCAATACTGTCTGCATGCCATCGTCATTGTTCTCAGGCCAGGGCTACTTGTCAAGCCAGATCTGGAAAACTGTCTTGAAAACTCTTTGGTCTACCAGCTCTAAACCCTGCTGGGATGCGGCTTCTTTTGCTACCTCCTCAGTTGATGGCTGTCACAATGATGTCACTTGTGTTAGGAGTACAAGACTTCTTTAAAATGACATAAAAGGATAGTTAAGTCGGACCAGCCGGCTTCATTGTGACGAATATAGGCGCTAATCATTACATCTTGCCTGTGTGTCAGAAAAGCACCTCAGTAGTACCGGTATTCCCATTTTCATAATCTTGGGTTCCATTGCCATGTATGGACAACCAATTTGTCAATCAAATATGCCCTTTGTCAATTCAACCATAGATTGATATTTTAAATACAAACTGCAGTTTTTAAAAACGTATCATAATGTTGGCATTAAAAACTGCAGATTTTAAAAATAAAAAGGGTTAGTGTGATGTGTGAGAGCATGTCACTCAGCACATGATGTACTCTTCCATCATGATATCAACTCCCCCCCCCCCCCCCCCCCCCCCCCCCCCCCCCCCTCCCCTCAGCAAAGTTACTTAATACAATATGATATGAAACAGCAGAACAGATTCTCTCTTCCCCACTCCCCTCCTTCTCCTTGCCACCCTCAATAGCTATGAGTACCTTCTCAAAACTAACTTAGCCTATTTGTTTTGTTGTGTTTTTTTGTTTTTTTTTGGGGGGGGGGGCGCGCATTTGGCTAGTTTAACATTTTTTTTTCTCAGCAGCCTAAGACAGAACAATAACCCAACTGTGAAACAAAACCCCAGAGCGGTTACTGACTGATACCCAGGGCAGCAAATCCAGACAAACTCTCACTGCATAGAGAAAACATGATGATAATAACACAGGGTGTCCTCTCAAGCATTAAAGGTTTGTAAAACACATTCCAGCCTGCACAAAATTTAGCTTAGTTTTCACCTTTACCTACAGTTAAGACAATCAATGTGCACATGTTTTATTTGAATCCCTGGCAGTTCATACAGGCAGTTTATATAACATACCTTCCAAAATTTCCGTATCACTAATTCACCTTCTCTGTTACTATTCTACGCAAGGTATCAACTTTTCAATTTTTTCCATGGCTGTATCAAGGTGCGGTGATTTTCATCCATGAAAATGGAATCAACAGTCACAAGTTGATGTAACCTATAACAATGCTGGTCCTGTGCATGAACTCAGTTAATGCCCCATTTGGCAATGCTAACTGAGCAACATCATCATTCATTCAGATATTCCTGGTCCTCATACATTCAGCACTTCATAAACACACTGGTACCAATCGACACAACTAAAAGGAACACTATTCACACAGCCACCAAAGTCCTCTTCCACTCCTTTGTGCCCACCATCGGAACCAAAGATATGCCTGCCACAAGCATGGCTGTTCAGTCACTGGTTACGCTGCCTTGGTCAGAAAGATATAAGAGGGTTCACTGAAAGGTCCTGATCGCCCATGTACATCGATGGCACGAACAGCAAAGTGGTACTTGTTGCCGTCTTGGAACTGGGTCAGCGTGCAAGCCATGGGCAACGGTAAGGCTTTCACATCACCCACCTGAAACCAATCATCAGCTGGTGACCTCCAAGCATAATGCACTGGACTGTCCTGTCACATTCATAAAGTTTAATCAAATGTGTCTACGGGTGTCTGGTGCTCGTTGTGACAGTGGGTATCACACCAGAAAACAAGTCAATTTTTCATCATCATCGTTACAAGTGGCTGTAGTAGTAGTAGGATTGTTGTTGTTATTGTGATTTTAGCGGTTAAGCTTTAGCAGTAATACATTTCCTACACCCACCTCCTGGGTAAAAGATGAGTATGGCCTTCATGGTTGGTGGGGCTATAAACAACATAGAATGCTATCAAGTTTAACTCTCGAGTTCACAAGTTAAAACCTCGCTTTCTTTCTCACCAGCAAGCTAATCTTAACACATCTGTAACAAAATACAGTTCAAAACTTGTTTTTAAAGCTTTCATAAGGGAAAATATTACAACTCTGTGTGTGTGTGTGTATGTGAAAGAGAGAGAAAGAGAGAGAAAAGAGAAGACAGAGAGGAGCTGCCCCCCTCCCCCCAATTCAATACTTTCTAGAAGATGTCTGAAGTGATGTGCCAGCTACACTGACCTTCTTCCACAAAGATGTCTGAGGAACAGCAGTTGTTTCCTGATAAGCAAAGAGCTGGTATGAGGCAATTTCTACACAGTCAGAGGGTATGGGCATGTTCCATGACAACACGATGCCTGAAACAAAACAACGCAACACCATGCCTGTCACATACTAAAGATGCAGAACACAGTCACACTGTATCAGAAATCAGATACAGAACTTTTGTAACACACCAACAGAAATAAAATACAGAACAATGAAACGTGATACCAAAAATGACACACAAAAATAGATCTTATGAATATGACAATACCTAAAATGACATACAAAGCAATGTAAAACAAAGCCTGAAGTGAGATACAACATTATATCAGTGCACGCTTCAGGTTCCTAGTTTTTCTCAAACATCATAGGATTTGCAGGGAGTTTTTTTCTTATTTCAAAAGAAAGATGATAACAAGATCAAAATATTATTTTCAGACAGGACCAAAAAAATGCCATTTTGTTATATAAAGCACTACTTGGGCTTGTCCCTCATGCTCAGTATAAATCTGACATTGCTGAAACTTCACTAATTTTATATTGTTTCATGTTACTTTGAAGAAAAAAAAAATTTTAAATTGAGGAAAATAAGTCAAAGGAAAACAAACAGAATCTTACATGAAAATTACAGAAAAATAAAAATAGCCCATGAATCAAGATGACAGGGGTGCTTTACCCTCTTGTCAAAATCACAAGAATGCCTAAAATTGTCCAAGATCTATATGACAGCTTCAACTTATTACCCAGATCCTGGTGTACACCTGGTGTATCCCATTATCATTCTTGCAAAAAGGTACACTGAGTTGATGCACAAACCTTTTCCTGGTATACCTTTTCGATGTATTCTGTTAGTTTTGTATGGAAAACACTGTGGTACTATGTGGGGCAAATTTACCATTTTCAGCTTTTCTTTTCCAGCTAGCAGAGGGTATGTATGGTCCTATCTAATATGGTGTCTGAAATGGGACAGAGAGATCTACATGATGCAATGATTGAAACAATACACACAACATACCGCAAAATGATATCCCTAATAGTATTTGAAAATGAAAATACAAAACAGTATGACACAATGCTTAAAATTTGTGGGTGGGGGGGGGTTTCATCTTAAAACATAGCACACTGTGTGAAACAAGAACAACTAATGCAATGCTTGAAACAAGAAGCAAAACAACATAACAATGCCTGAATACAATACCGACTTAATTCATACAATTAGAAAAAGAACAGTATAGCATGTCATAAACAACAAGGCACGACCTGCTTTGAGTTACGTTACTCAAGAAACCTGAAGATGCGACCACAGAAATTACACACACACACTTTCCTGTTGCCCTCAAAACCTGGGGGTGGAGACACACAATAAAAGAAGTCAGCTTACCCTGTTTCACTCAAGAACTGGGGCAGAACACACAATAAAAGAAGTCAGCTTACCCTGTTTCATCAAGAACTGGGGGCAGACAACACAATAAAAGAAGTCAGCGAACTGGGGGCAGACACACACAATAAAAGAAGTCGGCTTACCCTGTTTCACTCAAGAACTGGGGGCGGAGACACACACAATAAAAGAAGTCAGCTTACCCTGTTTCACTCAAGAACTGGGGGCAGACACACACAATAAAAGAAGTCAGCTTACCCTGTTTCACTGAGAACTGGGGGCAGACACACACAATAAAAGAAGTCAGCTTACCCTGTTTCACTTGAGAACTGGGGGCAGACACACACACAATAAAAGAAGTCAGCTTACCCTGCTTCACTCAAGAACTGGGGGCGGAGACACACACAATAAAAGAAGTCAGCTTACCCTGCTTCACTCGAGAACTGGGGGCAGACACACAATAAAAGAAGTCAGCTTACCCTGCTTCACTCAAGAACTGGGGGCGGAGACACACAATAAAAGAAGTCAGCTTACCCTGCTTCACTCGAGAACTGGGGGCGGAGACACACACAATAAAAGAAGTCAGCTTACCCTGCTTCACTCTAGAAATCTTCAGCCCTGGACTAGGGGGTGGGGGCTTCAGATCAGCAGCCAATCCTCGGGGACAGATGGTTTCAGGGAGAGGAGCAGGGGTGCGTTTTCCTGCCAGGATATGTGGTGGATGACTGAAACATAGACCACATCATTGCCACATCATCTGAGCTATTAAAAAAAACAAAAAAACTTTTCCAACGGAAACAAAAAAATAAAGGGAGAGAGAAAGATCATTGCCACATCATCTGAGCTATTAAAAAAAACAACAACTTTCCAACGGAAACAAAAAAATAAAGGGAGAGAGAAAGATCATTGCCACATCATCTGAGCTATTAAAAAAAAAAAAAAAAGCTTTCCAAGGAAAACAAAAAAATAAGGGGACAGAGAAAGGAAAAGAAAGAAAGACATAAACAAGAGGGGGAGGAGAGGAGGAAATAGAAGGCAGAAGATAGATAAAGATAAAAGGATGGGTTAGGAGGTAGCCAAGAGTAGATGACTGTCTTTTTTCATCAGTACCTGAAGAAAATTGATGAAAGAAAGTCAGATGACCACAAAGACTGTATCAAACAATTGAAAATGAAATGGCAGATTAGGGAAATGGGAAAGGGCAAATACATTAATCAAACAACAGCACTGTACAAAACACACACACACACACACACACACACACACACACACACACACACACACACACACACACACACACGAGTGCTTATCCATTATCCTTGATATAAAAGAATAAAATAACACAAAAAATCAAACAAAACATGACAACAGAGTTCATGTCTCCATTTCTACACCTTTCAGACTTCCTGACAATCATTACATAGTCTGTGTCAGATCTTGCTCAACTCCAATCATCAGAACTGACAACACAACAACAACAACAACACAAAAAAGGGGGGGGGGGGTCAGGGGTTTAGCATTAACACACTGTCTAAAAGGCAGAGTTATGGATTTGACTTCTGTCTCAAGCAGGACTGTCCCCATCCACAGGACCATGAGTGGTGGTCTGGGTGCAAGTCCAACAGATGAAATGAGATCCCATGGGCAACACAAATTAAGCACTTTTTTGTTGTTGTTGACTGTTCCTTGGCTAGAACTCTTGAGGTTCAATGATGACGAGATTTTGCATATGCATCTGTTGAGGTATTCACTTTCCGAATTTAGGTATCATGTCTAAATATGACATACATGTGCATGCATTTCTGTTATTTTGGGGTTTTTTATTATCTTTTCCTACCAGCATACGGCCTACTCTTCTGAAAGGTGAAATGACTTAAAATTTGTGCACAAGATGATCGTGGTGTTTTCATACATGGGCCCTCTGTTTTTAGTCTCATCCAAAAATCTTATAAGTGAAATAGTCAGAACTGATGTTAACTCCAAGGCAAAATCCCCTAAAACAGGCATCTCCCCAGTGGCTTGATCACAGGTCATCAGATCACGAGCATTAACGCTCTAACTACTTGGCTATCCTGTCCCCATTTAGCACTTACCAAATGACCCTTGGCCTAAAAGATTTGTCTCTAACAAATTTAAATATAGCAGAAAACTACTTTCATTGGAAAACAAATACATATGCAAAACAGTATTAAAAAAATTTAGAATGAAGGAAAATGGCTGGCGCTGCACTAGAGGTAATCCACTCTTGCCTGGGACAGCAGGTAAAAGTTTCACACAAAGGAATCTTCCATGACTGCAACACAGTTTAACACAAAAACACACGACACAATACCACACATCAGAACACAGGACAACTCACCTGAGAGGACCCATCAGGCTGCACCAATGCCACACTTGTTTGGGGTTGCGCTGTGGCCAGGGCAACAGGTGTGCGTGACGCGGAGAGAACAGAGGTGCCCCCTGCAGTCAGTGTGGTCAGTCCTGGCCGCACACCAGCATTGTTGCCTATCACAGAGCTGGGAGGTCGGACAAAGGTCACACCCCCGGCAACTGTTGCGTCATCACTAAAGGGGCAGAGTCTCTGGCATTGGTGGTTAAGGTGGCTGCAGTGGCTGGGGATCGAACAACATTACCAGCCTGACCTCCCATCACTGTGAAGATGGAACCAGGTCGAAGGTTTGGAGCGTTAGCGATCGTCACCACCTGCAGGTAAGAAACCAGGGATAGGACTTGATATAAGAACACTTGCCGTCTTGTAGGCGTTTTGTAACTGTTTTGTGAATTACGTAAATGATACTTTACATCAAAGAGAAACAGTTTTCCGAGTGATCCAAAACACTGGCTTTCTCTGCCTTACTTGCGCTGCTGTTTTGGTGATCATGACTAAAACTTATTAACCACCAACAATTTCATTATCACCACAACAATTACAGAGTTAAGCTGAAACTAGAAGAATGAGGAGGAATAAAAAAAAAAATAAATTTTTTTTTTAAAAAGGCATGACTGTTACAGATCACGATTGTTACTGTTACACTGGCCAGTCAACCCCTTGTCAGTTAACAGCTATGGTTTACCAATAGCAACATCATTCAAGATCTTTAAAAATCACCCTTTTCACTTGCAATGGTCAACCCTTGTCTGCAAAAGACAACAATATATCACTACTCTAGATATTCCAAGTGGAAATGCTCAGAAAAATGGAGGAAGTTCTGAACAAAAATCATGTCAGAAAAATACTTTCAAGTAGTCTTATGACCATTCTTACCATCTAACGACTCCATAGAGTAAACAAAATGAGAAAGTGAAACCAAGAAGACGACCCATGTGAGGCAATAGTTGTTTTTTTTCATATTCTCAAACAAAACAAAAAATCAAAGAACACTTGATTAATATTCAGGTTTATTGTATGATAGAGCTAACAATGGTCAAAGACCACCACAATATTCTGACAATTGAGAGAGAGACACAGAGAGAGAGAGAGAGAGAGAGAGAGAGAGAGAGAGAGGGTGGGGAGAAAGAGGGCGAAAAATGCAAGGGAAGTAACTCAGCAACAACTCACATACTACAGTTACTTCCCCTGAATTGGTTTCCTTCCAGTGTCACAGCTCTCATGATACATATGGGTGTATAAAGAATCATGCTTTCCCAGCGTAGAGAAAGAAGGCAAAAGCAGGGTGCCATTATCATTTTTTGAGGAACATAACAGTACATTCCTTCACAGTCACTTTACATATTTGTGAAAATCCAAGCAGATATTTTGATGTTCACAACTGAGCGTGTAATCTGATCAGCACTGGCTTTATCAATCAAGTCAATGTAACTGAAGAACTCATTGGTGTCGGTCACACTGCCTGTTCCATTACCCCTCAGCCCACCAGAGAGGTGCACATGCAGCCTGAGGAAACATCCTGACCGATCACTAACCACTTGGTATTTAGCAGTTGATTTTCTCAGTAAGCGAGAGAACCCACAAATTCTTTTTATCCAGTACATACTTTGTCTATTAATGATTCCCAGGAGTGATTCATGAAACTGAGCCTGTGTTTTCAGGATCATCCCCCAGGTTTTAAAGGTGAAGAACACTTACCATCTGATAAAACATTTGTTTGCTCATAACCTTAATCAAGTCTTAGTTTTGGGATACTATCAAAGGCTTTCATGAAGCCCTTTAACCCTCTGGCATTCGGATTCTCTGAACACAAACTGCCCCTGCTCGCTGGCCTTTTCTTCCTTCTAAGTACATACCAGCAGCTATCATTACTTCCAGACTCTCAACATGGTTTCTCCTTCTAGCCTGATACAGCTTTGACATATGGTAGCAATTAGTGATGGTTACAGCGTGATGGAAATCTACTGTGTGTAAATCCCGGCAAATCCTGGTTCTGGACTTAAGTGGGGGGGGGGGGGGGGGGGGGGGGGGGGGGGTAATTATTCAATCCAGCCAATCCCGTTTCGGGACTAAAAGGGTCAACTACTAGCCCACGCCAACGTCAGATGTGCTAGGCCTGACATCAGGCGCTGAATGGCAGCATGACACATTTTTGCTCATATAACAGACAACTGTAGTTGCTGTCTGAGCATTCTATGAAGAACAAACTATTGGCAAGGGCATTCCTTGCATTATTCCTAATAGAGGAGCTCTCTTCTGTTTGTAAAGGAAGTCATGGCGGCCTGCATGGCAACACTATAGAGTCATGACCTACTTGCCTAACAGCAGCCTGCAGTTTACACACATACAAGTGTTGAAATTCCAAATACTACACAATGCTTCAGAAAGGTAGAGCAGGTTTTAACATGTGCGCAAGATATTCTGTATGGGGCTTCAGGTTTATAGTCTCATCAGGAGGACTTTAAAAGGAGTGATGTTAACTTCAGGTCAAAAATCCCCCTGAACAAGCATCCATATCTCTGTGGTGGCTCAATAACAGGCCGTCAAATCACCAGTGCAACGCTCTAACAACAAGGCTATCCTGCCCCCACCCCCCATCCCTCCTATTCCAGAGAATAAAATCAAAACTCACTTGCAACATGCCAGGTCTCTGTATATTGCTGGAGTTGACAATCTGGGTTCCAGCAGGCGAACTGAAGAGAATGGCAGAGGACGGCACTCCTGGCACGGACTGGGTGATGGGGGTGATCTGACGAACCACCTGCTGAGGTGCCATGGCCCGTACACCCCCCATCACCTTCAGATAAGTCTTTTCTTTCAGAATGAGACATATAGATTGCTCCTATGTTTCTATCACATGCAACTCTAAATTTGCTCATTATAAGCTGCTTGCTTGCTTGCTTGATGTTGCTCTTAACATCAATTTGTATATCACATATTTTCTTTCTTTCTGAATAAAAAAAAAACATTTAAACCAACTCTCGAATTTTTCAGCTGCATTCTGCCCCATGTGTGATGCCAGTTTGGGGACTAGCAGGTGGTGTTATATAACTGAAGATGAACATGTATTCTTGTTACATCCTGCAAAAACTAAGAAAAAAAGGGGGGAGGTGAGAGGGGGAGGGGGAGGGGGGAATTATGTGCGCAAATACATTGTGCCGGTCATTCTGACGGCCAGTCATCCTTGTACAGCCATGCAAAATTTATTTCCTAAACATTTCAAATATGCTTGTTTTTCTGATGCTTGTAAAGATATATTTTGAATCATTCTAAAAATCTTGGAAGGAAACACGTACGTACACACGCACGCACGCACGCACGCACGCACGCACCACACACACACACATACACACACTACAACTAATTGTGATTGCTGCCAGAATTCCTAAAGTAAAAGCGCTGTAAAGCCATGAATCATAGATAATAACAGCAAGAAAATCAAACCAATCTGATTCAGTAACAACTCATATGATCATCTCCCTTTCTTATACAGACAGCGTTCTAAAAAAATTACTTCTAAATGAGAACAGTACTAAGATCTGGTTTCCCTTTAATAACCCATTGTTATACAGATTTTTTGCTATTTTCAAAGTCCATGTCTTCCTGAGGCCCTGGTAACTGTAACTCAGTTTCCTTGACTGGCCCACTGTTTCACATAATACCTCCCAATTTTACGGTTTTTGCCTTCCTAAGCCCATACTTGCTAAAACATCTGTTGCTAAATAATCCTACCAGTTTTTGTCTGCAGAAAACAGGTAATTTCTTTTTTTCTTTTTTTTTAAGTCTTCAAAGTGTAACATGAATACATACACAGGTGAACTGGCATACACATCAATAGACAATACAAATCAAACATAAACAGTCAGATATACATATATATATACACATAAATAGGACACAAAAACTCAAAATCACAAAACATAGACTCTAATATAACCAAGTCACTGAAAGATAAATCTGATGTTGCTAGCACTCCAGTTTCAGCACAAAAGTGAGAAATTAGCCACTGAAGATTGAGGCAAAAATTGAAACAAAACACTATTTGGTACATCACCGAACACCTATTATCTCCAATATATGTACGGTCACACGCAAACATGCACACACACTTAAACACACGCACACACAAACATACATGACAAACCCATAACGTACACCACAGAAGCACACATACACACATTTCTTATAATTTTCACAACCTACCTTGGGACCTTGTTTTGAAGCCCCCGAGTCATCCTCCACTGTCAAGTCAATGACTTTGACTTGAGGCGGAGAGACGACAGAGGTGGTTCCCACTGGCAGTTTTGGGGCTGTTTTGCCAGCTGGCTGGTTCACCACCACCAAATTGGACACTGATGCAATCCCACTGGAGGGGGAGGCTGAGGCTAAGACAGCTGCAGAGCTAGCACCCTGGCTGCCTGCTGGTGTGGTGGTAGGACCCGACAACCTGGAGCCTGTCATGAGGGGTCGGCCTGCAGTCAGGGAGCGATTGGCAGCCGCACAGCTGGCTACGGTGGGCATGCGGGCCGTTTGAGACAGTAGCTGTGAAACAGTGACACACTACAGAAATGACCCCGAGTTGAAACTCCAGACTTCATGTAAGAAAAAAAGAACATTTCCTTTCAGTCTTCTACAACCATTCTCAGTATCAAACATGATTAATTTTTTTTTTTTAATAAATAAAATAAAATAAAATAAATCAAACATGATAAAAACTTGATAAAACTCAAGTTAATCACTCCTGACAAACTGATGAATACCAAAAAGGAAAAAAATTTAAACACCACTTATCTGAGCATATTTCTCTGGATGAAATTAACAGATTAGATCATACTGACTGTTTGGGGGAGAAACAACACTGATGCACACATGCACACACACACACACACACACACACACACACACACACACACACACACACACACACACACACATACAATATATAATTATATAACCAGAAAAGGGTACTACTTAAAACTGGACAATAATTCCTAGAAGAAACTGACAAAAAACAGATCCTAACTAAAACTCTTTAATGACACAGCAGACAAGCCCTCTACAAACACTGTGTTCATACAAATTTCAGAAAGATTTTAACAGTGACCTACATGAGCCACACTTGGGTTGCGAGGAGCACTGACTGTCCCGCTGACCACGTTATTGGTAACGAAGACAAGGTGGACCCATCTGTGCTCTGGCTGCGTACAGGGGACTGAGAGTTGGGAGTCCATGCGGGATGTCCCACTGCCGTGACTGGAGGGGTGGCAGGGGGCGTTTTGTTCCCGCAAGGTTTCTGTGGCGTCTTAAACACATGTCAAAATCAAGTAACATTGACCAACCTGTCTTGAAATTGTTACAAAAAAATGATCAAAAGTGTATGACAATTATAGCTTTTCAATAGATGAACACCAAAAATGCGGGCCTTATACTTTAGGTCCAAAAATGAAAATTCCTAGATTCTATGTTATGATGAATTAAAAATTTTCAACTGGTTGTGCACAGAAATGCTGGTGACATAAACCATGAAATTGTTTTTCTCTGTCTTTTTTTTCCCCCAGAAATGACAAGCAATCACACCATATAATACCTACAATGAAAAAATTTTATGACTTGTTAACAATCATTCACATTTAAATAACTTGGTTTTTTTGTAATCTATCTAAACAGCATTGAACAGCAAATTAACAGAATTTTACTTCTTTTTGGTCTAAAGTTTAGTATGCAAAAACCAATCAACAAAATTATCTTTAGCGAATATAATCTTGAAGTATATTTGTAAACACAAAAAATTTTATAAACACATGAATCTTAGCTCATCCCCTTGACAAAATGAAAACTATGTTCAGATAATATATATATACAAACTTACCAATATTTCTTCTAATTCAAAAGCAAACCGAAAACGAATGTTTTTGTATGAGTCTGATCAATAGAATGTTAGTATGGCTATCTTTTATAAAGAAATCACAACACTTCAACTTTGCTTTTTCCTTTACCCTGCAAATCAAAATACTTACAAGGCTTTTCAAAAATTTGTCTTCGGTGACCCAGATACCAATACTGCGAGTTGTGATGGACTGAAAACAAAACCAAAACAAACAAAAAATTATTAGCAAATGAAATAGATGGTTGCCTTCCCACTAAAAAAAATTGCATGCAAGTACCAATGAACTGTTACCACCCTCAACACGCCATGGCATCCATGGTTTTACAAACCTGACCAATATACATATAATACAACACACAAAACCTTAACCAAACAAATCAAACCAAAAAAAAAGAAACAAAGCATTTTTTTAAAAATACTTAAAGCAACAAATCTGTATCTATAACTCTTTTAAGAAAACATTTTTTAATCTTATCATACATTTGGCAGGATCCCCCCTACCCCCTCCAACAAAAAGAGGTTTAAAATAAACTTGCCTCAGATACTAAATTTCAACAGACTTATGGAAAAAAAAGACTTCAGCAACACTTAAATGCATGATTCATAAGAATAAACAATACAGTACAAATTTCAAAGTAAACTAAAAAGTCAAAGACTTCCCTCAGAGTGGGGTTCATAGGCTGTGCTCTATGTACACTACCAGGTAGATCAAAACTTGCAATTCTCAACATCACTGAAGTAAGGCTCTATGTACGTGCAAGACTTCATCTTATTCAGGGCCTATGGACAACCAGGTAGCTACTAACTTTTATCGACAAATATCTGGTTTTTGCACTGAGAAAAAATCTGCCTCAGCAAGGCTGTAGATGGTCACTTCTATGCGCAGGTAAAGCAAATGACATAGAAATAACACCACAGAGCACAAAACAACAAAGACAAAACAGCGAGGAAGAACCACAACACAGAATTATAAAATTTCCCTTGATTCTCTAACATTTAACCAGATTAATACATGTGTACAAACAATGACCTGACCACCCTCACCTTGAGAGCGGCTGTGTGTGCCTTGCGTTTTTCTAGGCGCTGCTGGAGAACTGTGAGATCTAGAACCTGTCTCTCCAAGTTCTTTGCTTTCTGCCGCCAGTCTTCTTGGCTCTCCTGCAACTCCTGGATTCGCTTGTTTAGGGCACTAACCTCCGGAGACTGGTGCTGTTCTACGGCTTTCTTGGCACTTTTTGTCAAAAGGGTCTCCAGTTCCTTTGGAAAATGATCATTCATAGATTAATTTTAGCCTACCCATCACAATGATGATGACTTTATTGAAATGTAAATAAGAAGACAGAAATTGAAAACATAATGTTATCTATCACAAATCACCTAATGTCAACACTGCCAACAGAGAAGCAATAATACAAGCAACAACAAATAAACTTTTTTTAAAAATTTCGTTCCTTAGCTAGAGCTCCGAGGTTCACCAATGGAGAGATTTTTGCATATGCAACCCTTTTCTCCACCATTAGCTTGATTAAAGGTAGCTGTATTAAGATTTCCAGGATAAAGTCACATGACATCAGTGTGCTTGCAGGCTTTTTAGGCTGGGTTTTTTAATATTTTGTCATCTGTTCTTACTGGCACCTGTCCTGATGGTAATCTTCAGCACTGTGCTCCAACAACTCTGTGAATGGAGTTATGGAAAAAGAAAAAGGTAGCTTCAAAACCAAAGCTGATGATAATAGTTCGTGTCAATTTAGCTTTTCGTTGTTGTTGCTTGCTTGCTATCTCTTTTTTTTTTCCAGGGATGGGGGGAAGGGGGAGGGGGGTTTCTTCAGGAAACTCAACCATTTTGATTCTTTTCTTTCATAATATTAATATCATTTGCTCCTTCGGTGCTGGTAGAACTAAAAATTACCATTTGTATTTCACCTTGCAAAATACATCAACTCAACCCAATTATCCAAAATAAATCAAAAGTCCCATTAAATTTCTCTAAGCTGTATAACTGCACAGTTTGAAAAGATAACATTCTGAATTTAATCAGTGAAAATGTGTTCACAAAATAGCATTGATGTTCTGGATATCTATTATGATTGTAAGGTTCAACTTATCAATATAAAAATTATTCTATTTTTAACAGGGTTAAAACTCTGCTCAGTGATCAGAGCACTCGCTTTCCCCCAGCTAAGGTTAAGCAGCATCGAGCATGGTTACCAAGTAGATGGGTGACTGTTTGGTTGCCTTGGCTTTAGACAGTTTAGTACAGTCCCCCAATTCACCCAGCTGTAAATGGGTACCTGCCATCTTTAGGGTCAGGGAAAGTACAGCAGCGAAGGAGAGGATATGGGAACGCCCTCAATATGCTGGCCCCTAGAGAAGCTGAAGTCTCTGATGCCTCATTCCTCTATGCCCACATAGGTTATGGGACACCTTTAAATTTTACCTATTATAACTTTGCTTTTCCACGACAGTTTACCTTCCATTACAGTTATTGCCTTTCTTCCATTACAGTTATTGCCTTTAACAGCTGTCACCCTTTTAACATTGTTTTCCCATGGCATTTAAAAAAAAAAATTATTCTTTTATATCAAGGATAATGGAATAAGCACTTGTGTGCCTTTTTACATTCAGTCTCAGTGTGTATGCAGTTTTGTAAATCTTATCTGTTCCCACCGGCACACAATGGCCTACTCTTACAAAAAGCGGAACAGGATTTAGCGTGTGCGCAAGATGTTCTGCATGCGTTCGCACACAGGACCTAGGTTTATAGTCTCATCCAAAGGACTTGTGGGGAGAGTGGAGTCAGCACTGATGTTAACTCCAGGGGAAAAATCCCTAGAAAGGGAATAGAACCTGGATCATCAAATTGCGAGCGCAATGTTCTGACCACAAGGCTATCCCGTCCGATGGTAGGTTTCATTATCAAAGGCAGGCTATCTCCCATTACATTTCACCTTTTACAACCATCTGCTTATGTATTTTTGTTTTGCTATAACAGATTATCTCCCATTACATAGTTATTGCCTTTTATAGAGCTCTGCATTTGAAACTTTATTCTTCAAAGACAGATTATCTCCCATTTCATACTGCTTTTTACAACTGTTTGCATTTTGGAAATCCTTCATGTTTACAATACAGGCTATCCCCCATTACACTTTATATTAGTTTGTTTTTTTTAAGCCATCTGCATTTGGAACTTTGCTCTTCAAAGACAGAATATCTCCCATAATATACTTATCGCTTTTTGCAGCTGCCACATTTGGAAATCCTTAAGTTTTACAATACATTGGGTTATCTCCCATTACACTGTTTTTGGTTTTTAAAGCTGTCTGCATTTGGAACTTTTAATTCAGTCCCTAAATCGGAAATCTCCACTGGGACGTTAATCTAATCACAACAACAACAGGAACTTTTAATTTTCAAAGACAGATTACATTCTACTGTTATATAACAACCCCTTGACAGTTGTATGCATACTTGTGGTAATTAACTGAAACATGACATGAAAAGGCAATATTACATAATTCTGTCATATTTGGCTTCTACTGAAGTTGTAGTTTCAAAGAAAATGACAATGTTAACATTTATCACAGACATACACTGACAGACAGACAGACAGACAGACAGACAGACAGACAGAAGACAGAAGACAGACAACAACACACACCACACACACATGGATGTGCATTCACTAAATAGTAACACACACACACACACACACACACACACACACATACACACACACACACAAATCACATGTACGTGTGCACGCACACACGCACACCACACACACACACACAACACACACACACACACACATGGATGTGCATTCACTAATTACACACACACACACACACACACACTACAACCAACAAAATCACATGTACGTGTGCACGCACACACGCACACATGCACACACACACACACACACACACACACACCACACACACACACACACACACACACACAAAACTGTCCTTCGGATGAGACTATAAACGAGGCCCTGTGTGTGAACACACAAGAACATCTTAGGCACACATTAAATCCTGTTCAGCTTTTCGAAAGAGTATGCCACTGAGATTGAGATTGTGTGCCAGAAGAAATGGATGGCAAAATTTACAAAACTGCATACACACAGGGACTGGATGTAAAAAGCACAGGAAAGCTTACTCCATTATAAAACATGAAAGATAAAATAATAATAATTAAAACATAACACACACACACACACACACACACACACACACACACACACACACACACACACACACACACACCCCGAGTCATTCTTCAAGATTCAGACTTACCTCTCTTGTTATTGAGATGGTCTGAGACTTGGAATCAGGGGCAGGTTTGTATTCTTCCTCATCTGTCGTACTGCCACTTACTTCCTCCAACTGCTTAAATTCCACAGACTCTGCGTCTCCCAAAGGAGAGTCCTCATAGTCATCAAGATCAATACCTGAGGCATCTGACGGAAATGTAACTCTCTCACCAAGTTTTCCAATCACCTCGTCCAGCCGAGATCGTTTTGGTGCCTGAGAATCATCCTCTTCAACTGCAGTGTTCTCCACAGGTCTTTTCCTGTCCGCTGCAGAATTCTTGTCCACGGCAGGAGCACTCTCTGACACATCTGACAACAAGTTATCACAGGGTAATGAGTCTGTTGTCTCCATTGATTCTGGCTTCCTATCGTCAGCATCAGCTTTACTTTCTTTTGATTCCACACTACTACTATCACTAGGTAAAGGTTTTTCCTCACTCTCACTCTTGGCTGAATTTATTTCTTCAGTACCACAGTCATCCCTGACTTCATCAACAGCACTTTCTAAAACTGGATTGTTTTGTGGAGAACTGTCAAATTTGTTAACACTATCACACTTTTTCTCAACGGTCACTTCACTGGAGTTTGATTCGATAGGGGATGCAGGCTTTATCTCTGCTTCTACACTGTCTTTGTTGAGGTTTTCTAAAGAGGTATTTTCATGAACAGGGTCACCAGCGGGTGATTCCTCTGTTGTGGAATCTACAAGTATCTTTTCAGCGACACAGGCTTTCTGCTCACCTCCATTTTTACTAGCCTCCAGTGCAGCATCTCTCAGCACCATTTTCTCTGAAACAATGTCACGAAAATATAGTTGAAAGAATACAATGACAAAATAGAAAATACTTAAAAACAACTTTAGAAGTTTCACAGCTACAAAAAGCCTTGCTTCCATCTCTCATCTGACATAATTACTGAGTAAGCTGTAAACTGCTTTGCATCAAGAAATCCGAGTCCAGACATGCATCAACTAATGTAGGTTAGACTACATCATTTATTACTCTATGACAGATGCAACAGCTGTGTAAATCAGTTGCTGTGACTGCTAGTCCTTCTTCTTCTTCTTCTTCTTTCATGATCGGAACGGTCGTGGAGGAGACATGACAGACGATTCTGCAGCCAGCCATCGCCATCCAGTCCTGTCCTCCGCCTTCCGAATGAGTGTTGGACTGTCCAGGCGGGTCCACTCCTTGATGTTGCTAGTCCTAAAAACCCTAAAATCACAGGGATAAAGGTTTGAATCCTGACAGGGCCTGGTGAACTTTAAGGGGGGAGGGGGGGGAGGCAGGGAGGGGAGTGTTCTTCACTACCTCCCAGATCTGCAATTACCTTTGCCATTGGTGTACTGAATATATATAATTTATAAATATGCATGAAGATCAAGTTTCAGACTTAAGCTAAAGATTCCACAATTCCTGTTTATATTCTGAGGGTGGTAGAACCTAAAAAAATACCCATTATGCATGCATTTGATCTTCACCAACGCTTTAGCTTAATCTCAAGTTAATGCAGTTGGTAATGCATCTACTTTATTTGGGAGAGATAAGATATGAATCTTTTTATGATGAAGCATTTTTGAAATGATGTATATTTAAGGTAACACTTTCTTGGAAAAAGTAAAACCTCACCATTTATTTTAATTCCAAGGCAGTATTGATATTAGTTACTAATGACAAACCAATATATCTAAAAAGAAATAATATGCACGCTTTATTCATACTATAATCAGTACAAGTCAATACTTTTTAAGTCCAAGTGCAAATCCTTTATCAAATCCAAAGAACAGGGAAAAAAACCAAACACACAAAAGTTATCAAATAATACATACATACTGATAATTTCACTATTAGACATCTCATTCCTCTAGTACTAAAATTTCTTCATGAACAATAGAACAGACTTCATGGCATATCTTTTGAATTTCACAATACAAAGACTAGGCTATGGTGACAATGTCATATCTTCCATTTTAATCTTACATTCATGAATAAAGCAAAGGGCAAAAACTGAATTATCTTATTTGCAGTTAACTCTTTGAAACACAAAACATGTTTTATGACAGATCACCTCTCTTTGGAAACCTTTCTGCCAATGCCAAGAGAATTTATCTCCATGAAAGCCACACTTTCTGAGTCTGACAAATGAACTCTCAAGTCTTCAGAATACACCCCAATGGATGTTGGACATTGACACTAGTGACAAAAATTATGACAAAAATCAGTCCTATTACTGAGTGAATCTCAATTCTCATCTAGACAGAGCAACCATTCACTGAAGAATGAAGTTCGACTTCACTTTATATGAAAAATCTCTTAACAATATTCAAATTTCATACACTGGTTCCACAATGAAAATGCAACTTCTGACTTCAAAAGGCTGTTCAATACACAATAGAGAGAATCAATTACACACTTTGTGATTACAATGGATCAGTGGATCCATGGTCTACATACTGATCTACAGGTAATTCATCTGTCTAGAAAGCGAAAAGTCCGGGTCGGAGTGTGCGGTGGTTTGAATCCCATTTGGACCCGAAACTTTTCCCCCCTCCATTAGACCATGAGTTGTGGTCTGGGCGCTAGCCTTTCAGACAAGACGATAAACCAAGGTGTCGTGTGTTACACATCATTATTTGGCGCACTTAAAGGACCCATGGCAACAAGAGCATTGTCCCTGGCAAAATTCTGTAGAAAAAAATCTCTGATAGGGAAACAAATTTGCAGACAGGAAAAAGAAAAAAAATAATGGGTGGTGCTGCACTTGTGGCGACGCGCTCTCCCTGGGGAGAGCAGCCCAAATTTCATGCAGAGAAATCTGCTGTCACATAAAGTGGTAATAAATAAATTTTACAAATAAATGATTCTCATCTCAGACTCTCTCTCCTCTTCTCTCTCTCTCTCTCTCTCTCTCCTCTCTCTCTCTCTCTCTCTTGCTGCAAACACCAGCTCTTTCTTGCATAATATTTCCCCACAACTTGTAAAGACTATACGATATAAAAACCTTAAAAGATCTTCAACGATTCACTGGAACCATAATAATTTGTTACAACCAATAAAAATGAAAGAGAATTGTATGAAATATTCTGGATAATGACATGTAAATATACAAAAGGTGATGACAACATAAAAAAAATTTTTAACATATTACATCACACGAGCATGCATTTAGATCTAGCTAAAAATGTGACGATTCGAAACAAGAGACTGGTAACCTTGGTCTGTTTTTAGCATTCATAACACAACATTCACAATTTGAAAGAAAACACAAAATCTGGAAGACTGTTAGGCATAAGGCCTCAAATATAAGAGGTATAATTACAGACAAAATAAGTGAATTTACATACACGTATATAGGTGACAGAACATTCATCCCCTATGAAAAAAGTGTTTTCTAGAGTTACTCTTTATGAAACTTTACTCCTATTGCATAGATCAGATAATGAGATATGTCCTTGTTTAGCCCTTTACATAAACTGTAAATAAAATAGTTCTAATGCGACGTGTGGAAAGGCAATATATATAATCCAAATTTAAACCATGCTAAAACTTAGCTTCAACAGATGAGATTGTTTTAGAGAAAATTGCAACCGTCCTAATGCAAAATTTTTATTTAGATCATACCAATCTGACTGGGCTGCCAACTATGAACTGCATATAATTATGTTCACAGTTCCCTCACTAATGAAGCTACAATGGTACAAGTTACTTCTTTTATTCTGATAGTGATTGCTTAACACTGGACAGTCTTTTCCAGATTTCTTGTCCTAAAAACTTACTCCAAAAAATGCATCCCATTTGCTTTCGAGAAAAGAAGAAAAATCATGACATTCCCTTCCTGGTAAAACAACACTGGCTGACATACAGTAGTTACTCTTCTGAATTTAATCAGTTCTTGCCACCCTTGCTCTCTTCTCTAGTTCAGATTGATCATCCCTCTTACTCTGCCACATCCAAGACAGAAATTTTTTTTATTGCATGTCCATTCATAAGTAAAACTGATTGTAGATCAGTCAGAGATCATTCCACTACAAAACTGGGATGTTTTACAGTCCTGTTGTGGCAACACTTTATCTTGCACCCTTTCAAAACTAACTTAAAAAAAAAAACTTTAAAAAAGAAAACTTGATTTGTAACAGCTCTTCAAACTACTAACAACAGAGCAGAATGCACTAGGCTGCTTAATACATTTAAAATGTTATTTGATGTTCTTTGAGCCTATGTAACTGAAGTATTGCTCAATGTTAATAGGTGTTCTGTTTTGCTTTTGTGTAATGGTTGGTTGGTTTATATTTGTAAAGAGGGAGGGGGGGAGTATTATTATCATGAAAGTTTACTGTGGACATATTGTACACAAACACATGGACTGGCTACCAATCACTTTCCAAAAAAATTAAAACACCCATTTACTGGGAGCATTTTAAAAAAATTTATTTTAAAGACTTTCAACAAACCCTAAAATATATTATAAGATAGAGGTAATATATATTAAAGTATTATACATGCAAATAACCAACATTGCAGAATGAACATCCTGTGCCCATTTCAATATTTACAGTAGAACTACCTAATCAAAAACAGTAACTTTAGATATTGTACCATACACCATGAGATAAATAGGGGAAAATAGAGACTCACGGCTTATTTAGAAAAAAGGCAATGCCAATAATGATGATTTGAAAACCTTTCTTTTGCTTTGTTTGTAAAGCCCATCTCATACCAAAGGCCACATCTGCATCCCCCCATAAAAAAATCAGAATCTGAAATAAATGACAATGGAAACAACAACATTCCAAATATTTTTTAAAACAAAAAACACCAAAAACAAACTAATCAACACACTCATGCACACAACTTTGCCTCAGGGTTTGTTTGTTGTTGTTTTGTTGTTGTTGTTGTTTTTTTTGGGGGGTTGCCAGCCACAATATAAATAAATCATCAATTAATAGAATGTCTATTTTTTCACTCATTGGCAAAACATCAAAGGTCTACCAATGGTGAGATTTTTATGTTAGAACTGTTTTCGCCCACATTATGGTAGCTGCATTAAAAAAAAAGATGATTTTTTTGTTTTCATTCCTTTGCTAGATCACGAGGTTCACCATTGGTGAGATTTTGCATATGGGACTGTGTTTCCGCCGCATTCCAACTTTGGGGAAGGTGTCTAAACACAACACCCAAGCATGCGTTTCCTAAAATTCTGTTATCCATTCCTGCCAGCACAAAATAGCCTCTTCTAAAAGGCTGAATGGATTTTGATGTGTGCGCAAGATGTTCTGTATGCGCTCGCACACAGAGACTCAGTTTATAGTCTTTTCTGAAGGACTAAAAAGAAATAAATCAAATGAATAGCAAAGTAATCTAGTTTGTGAAAAAGCTTAAAGGATTTTACATTCTTAACCAGGGAATGGATAGCCTAGTGGTTTAAGTGCTGCACTAGCAGTCTGATGGCATGGGTTCAAGCCACCACCAAGACACCCGCCTGAAAGTCCTTCAGATGAGATTTCAAACCTCAGTCCCCTGTGTGAACACATGCACATCATCTTGTGTGTATGTTACGACCTGTTCTGCTTTTTTAAAGAGTAAGCTATTGTGCCAGTGGGAACGGATGACAAAATTTACAAAACTGTATGCGCATGGGTGTCATGTTTAAACATCATTGCCAAAGTCAGAATGCAGCTATCTTAATGATGGTTGAACGGGATGCATACGCAAAATCTTACCATTGGTGAACCTCAGAGCACTCGCTGAGGAATAAAACACAGACCAGTTTTTGATTTTGTTCATGTATTCCAAGCAGGAGCAGAGAAGCAAAACTAAAAGTATACCAAGTTGCATGTAAAGGACTGTGACAGCTGTACTATTTAATTTTGACTTCAATAAAATAAAATAAAATTTAAAAAAAACAAATTTTAAGCTTACATCACTTGGTGTGCATAACTCTTACTACAGAACTGACAAGAGTTCTTGTTTAAGATGGTCAGAGACATTACGGTGGCCAACCCAATTTTTTTAAAAGGAGACAACAAAAACAATAAGCAAACAGAACATGGGTGCAACTTCTTAGATTAAAAAAAAAAAAAAAAAAAAAAACAGAAAGGCAGGAATCAAGGGGCCACCAATGCTCCAGTTAGGGTAAAGAAGTAAAGTTGGAAACCAAAAAAAATAAAAGGCACCTGTGAGCAAATCACAAGTTTTTTTAAATGCTAAAATTCTCAAGTGATAAAAATTTCTTCATAGCATTTTTAATGAAGGTATTTCATGAACTAACAAAAAGTTGCACCCATGCAATTAAAAAAAAAACAACTAGACACAACATGACATTATTTCATACCTTCTTTGTCTAATGTGGACTGCTGAGGTGACTTGCTGTCAGAAGATTTACTGTCCATTTCGGAGACCTCAAAGTTATCAAATAAATTCCCTTTGCTCTGTCGCAATGGGACTTGAGAAGCACCACTGGAATCTCCACTATCAGCAGCATCTTCTGATTTGTTTTTGCTGAGCAAATTGTTCACATCAGGATTACTCTGTACCAGTCTTGACATGATGCTATGTACAGTGCTGCGGACTTTCTCCCCCATAATCTTTGGAGGATTTTTGGAGGACATGTTTCTTGGCTTGGAATCTGAAACACCATTCGACTCTTTACTATTCCCCTTAGATTCATCATCTTTGATAAACAAAATGTCATCTTCCTCTTCACCTCCTTGTTCTCCTTTTAACACAGCTGATTTGGTAGATTCTGCTTTCAAGGACTCTTTCACATTGACTAAGCTGTCGATTTGTTCAAGAATGTCCTTATCTTCAACATTTTCCTTGGACTCTGAGGCTTCATTATGGTCTGCTCCATTCTTCACCTTTTCAGAGCATGAAGTGCTCTGTGCTTCCTGTACTTCTGATCTGTCGAGTCCGCCATGTCTCCACTACCACTGAGTGCTTTCAGATTGAAAATGGCATCCTGGAAACTGTCCGTAGAATCTGCTGAAGCAACTCCACTGTCTGCTTCCTCCTCACTGGATTTCAGCTTTTGATCCTGCACCCACTTTTGTGGTAATTTCGTTGTCGACTTTCTGGCTACATTCATACTGGTATCTGCAATAATAAACATATATTCTATCAGAAATTAGACAAGTCACATATTTTAATGTCATATTCCTTCTTTAAAACATGCATAAAAATAAACCAACCATCTGCAAAATGGGTTCCAGTTAGTGTGTTGTACTCGCACTTTGTTTATCACAGGATGGTTTTTCAGTCAGGTTTAAATCCAGAACAGAGTTTGCTATGGGTTTTATATGAAGACCAGGATCACAGTCCAGCAAAATCAATTTTTACATGTATGGACTTTGCAAGTTTAATCCAAATAACTTGTCTTTAATATCAAGCCTCCCTAACATGAGGCAACATCATGAAAGGGAGCGCACAATATACCACTATCACGTCACATAGTCCCGGACCCTGCTGGACTTCCATAGCATTATCTTCATCAGGATCCTCATCATATCACACAAAAAGGAAAGCCAACTGCCTGAGATTCAGATTCTCCTCCCCTCCCAGATATGCTCCAAGTTAATGTCAAACCACTTAGAATTTGGAGATTCACGAAGGGCTTTTCTTTGATAGGGATGGCCATGGTCATATCCCCAGGCTGGGCTTCTAACTCAAGACTAAATCAGGGAATTGAAGTGAATAAAAATAGCCAGAGTCAAGAACATTTTTTACAAAAAGTACTTAAATGTAAAAACCGGGAACATTTCTTAAAACAAAACAAAAATTCTACCAAGCGCAATGACAAGACTGCATAGACTTTTATTCTACAAAATAATCACAATCGTTTTCTTCATTACAAACAGAATTACGTGTTTATGCAGTAAGTAACAAACTTAAAAAAAAAACATTTAAATCCCATGAATATCAATCTCGCATAAATGCAGCCTTTTTTCTTTTCATTAAGTCCATCAACTAAATCAGTAAATGCAGCTAAAAGTTAACTTACTCTGAAAATGTACTAACTGCTATTGTCTACACTAGCCTCCCACAGAAAAGACTTAAAACGCTGGATACAAGTCAAAATTGTGAAATTCTGATGATCAGAAATACCCAAAACGGTCAACAATGTACTGACTGAAATACCTTCTTTTCACTCTGCACCATTACTTCTAATTAGTTTAATATAAAAAAAAAAAAAATAAATAGTGACAAGGTTCCCAGTAATGAGAATGACCCACAGGACTGCAGGAAAATAAGTTAAGAGAGGTACAAAAAATTTATCTTTTCAGAAAGTGACAGTATACATATATACATAACAATATCACAGCATAATCTCCAATCAAGATCTTATGGGGTAGCAGATCACCATGTAAATATTATTTCTGTTCTGCTTAAAAGAGTGCACAATGATGTCAAATCCAAAAAAAAAACACACACAAAGTTTACCTATTAAAATGTAATTCCAGTTACATAAAAATCACATCACTTTTTCTTGGATATTGGTTTTATATGTTTATGAAGTTTGCATTTAACAATTTCCACAGGTGCTTTACAAGTTTAGGTGACAGAATATCAATAATAATAATAATAATAATAATAATAATAATAACAATAATAATAATATAGTAATCGTAATAATAACAGTAGTAGTAGTAGTAGTAGTAGTAGTAGTAGTAGTAGTAGTAGTAGTAATAATAATAATAACAATAATAATAATAATAATAATAAATGGAATTTTCATAGCGCTATATCTTGCAAAAAACAAATCAAAGCGCTTGCATTCGACCTATACAATGAGAAGTAACATGCACCTATCTTTCTTCTATTTTACAGATTTTCCCCAGATACTTTTTTCTCCCATACTCTATACAGTGACCATTAATTCTAATCATTGCTTTACACTTTGATCAAGTTAACCTACAACACATAGATCTGCTTGAACTGGTATGTTCAAGTACTATCAGAGAATATTGATATTTAAATCATGTCATTTCTTTCTACTGGGCCAACAATAAACTTCCAACAAAGTTTATGATGCCGCCGCTGTAGCCTAGTGGTTAGGGCGTTGGGACTCGTAATCTAAAGGTTGCGGGTTCGATCCCAGCTTTGGGCTATGGTGTTGTGCCCTTGGAAAAGGCACTTTACGGCTATTTTCTCACCCCACCCAGGTGTAAAAGGGGTACCAACCTTGTGTTGGGGGTTAACCCTGCGATAGACTGGCGTCCTATCCAGGGGGGAGTCTATGACTCTCAGTCGCTTAACGCCACAGAAACCGGTTTAAGCACCAGCCTGATGAGCCTTAGGCTCAGGACAGACTTTAACTTTAAAGTTTATGATGCATCATCATCATCATGACTGTGATAACAACTGGTTTACAACCTTCAACATGACAGGTGCCTAGAGAAGCACATGTCAAATATGTTTTAATGCCAACAGCTCACAACAGCAGTCAAAACAAAAAGCAACAAAAGCAAGTAGGTACAATTCATCAATACATCTCTGTATACTCTCTGTATACTTGCAAGTTATGACACAATAAGGCAAGCAAAAGTCTGAAAATGTGATAGATATGTTGAACAGTGTAAAGTACACACGATGTGTACAGAATACCTGACCTGAATATGACAAAAGTTGTGTTAAATATTGGCAGCCTTCCGTCTCTTAATCCAATGCCCCCTGGATAGCCTATTTTGGCCTGCAGAAGTACATGATTTTTCCCTGAAAGGCCCAAATGGCCTGCTGACCACATGGTCTGTTACTTCCCCTTTCACCTTGAACCCTGCCCACAGTGCATCACTAGAGGAAGTAAAGCAGCAACTTCCTTTTCTCAGCTTCCTGTCAGTGTAAACAGTGTGTCATTTCATTGAGTAGCTTTTGAGGTACAGAATTTCAAACATCATTTTTTTTTTTTTGCATCAAAATGGCCACAGAAGATAATCTGATAGTGTGGCAAATGATCATAGAGGATTTAGTAATGATTGTTGCCCTATCTTTGGAATTTACACTGGAATACTCAGCAAGCCCTTTACACTATGTTAGATATTGCATTGACTTTCTAGAAAATTTTATTGAATTATTCCAAGGAATTTAGACATTTTTAGTACAAGGTGAAGTGAAGGCTGACGCCCACAATGAAGAGTTGACATTTTTCTTAGAACCTGTTACATTTTTTTTTATTGCAACATTTACCATGAGCAGCATTTCAAACAAAAGCTTATTTGAATCTACAATGTGTCTTGGATTTTTGTGGCTATTTTTTTTACAAACTAGTGAGGTTCCATTGATTTTATATGAATTTTTTTGTTTAGTAGGTGTGTGTCCTGTGCAGAGTTGCTTCCCTTTGCTCAGGATTTAAATCACACTTTGTCATTTTCGTGTCAGGGAACATTGGGCAGGTTTGCATAATACAGCAGTTTTTTTCAAATGTTATTTTTTGTGTTTTCCTGCTATGCTCATACATTATTTGAAAGTCTGTTGTCATTAGCATAATCCAATTTTTTATATTGCAGTTTCAGGTGTTGAGATAGTATATGATTAATTGTATTCTTTTACGAAGTTGACAATGTTAAATGTAAAAAATATATATATTGATGCATTTTTCATTAATGGATTAGATTTAGAGAGGATTGACATCTTTCACATGGTTTGTTTTTAATAACTTGATATGGTCAGCCATAAATGATTTTAGTTGAAAACTTCATTATCAGATAGCCATTATTTAACCCTTAGACAGTCATTCCCATGTCAGACTGGCCAGCACAACAGGCGCTGTACCAGATTTAGTCTAACACTTAGAGCCCAATTCCGTAGTTTTTAAGCAACTACAGAGGTCCGGAACAAACATCATCTGCCTATCAGTGTTATGACAATTACATGTCAACACAAAATCTTTTGGACATATCAGTACCATGACAGTTGACATCTCATATGCTGAGGGAGAAAAAAATCCTCTACCTTGCAAAAAAACTGAAAAGACAACGGAGACAGGATAATTGCAACCAAATGAGAGAAAGAAGAGAAAAACAAAGATACTGCATTTAAAAACATTATCATTGTGGATCATGGTGGATTGGTGGTCTAGGTGGTAAAGTGCCTTGCCTAGAAAGCAAAAAGTCCCGGTCGGAGTGTGCAGTGGTTCGTACCCCATTTGGGCCCCAAACTTTTTTCCCATCCATTAGACCCTGAATGGTGGTCTGGGCGCTAGCCTTTTGGATGAGACAATAAACCAAGGTCCCATGTGTTACGCATCACTATATAGCGCACATAAAAGAACCCACGGCAACAAGAGGGTTGACCCTGGCAAAATTCTGTAGAAAAAAGCCACTCTGATAGGGAAACAAATACATAAATGGGTAGGCGCTGCTCTTGTGGCAACCACTCTTCCCGGGGAGAGCAACCTGAATTTCACACAGAGAAATCTGCTGTGACATAAAGTGGTACAAAATACAAAATACAAAAAAAGAGAAAATTTCTGGTACAAATTTCAAGGACAGAAAAATGCTTTTACTGAAAGAGACCCTTCACCCCCTCTAAAGGATAGGGGATTAGGGGGTGAAAGGTAGGGTGGAGGTGACAGTTTGATTAAACTGGATTCATTGACTGTACTTTCCGATATACCAATATCAGGCAACTATTTGTGTTCAATATTTGCATATGCCTTTTTTTTTTTTAATTACTAACATGTTCAAAAGATCTAAACAAATTTGAAGTCACAATCTATTTCTTCATTTCTTCGAACTAGCAGACAGCTCAGAAGAAAAATGTTGTGATCTGAGGGTCTCCATAGTCAAGAGTAGGCCACCGTGCCAGTGGGAACAGATGACATTTACAAAACTGCATACACACAGGAACTGGATATAAAAAAGCACAAGAGTGCTTATTCCACTATCCTCAATATAAAAGAATTTTGTTTAATTTAAAAAAGAAAGAATGTATTCATATTTAAATGAATGCAAATCTTAACTCCCTTATTCTACATGGGTAAAAAAAAAAAAAAAAAAAGACTGTGATGGAACAAATATTGGTGGTGAGAATGATAACAGATCTGCTGGATAATGCTTTTAAGATTTATATAAACCATAGCAAATCAGATAATGATAGAAAAGTGATACACATTGGGGTAAGTAAGGGTCTTTCCTCTCTTTTTACCTTTTTTTCAATATATTTTAACAAATAAACTATTGTCCTTTCAAAAATAATTTTTCACAACTGACTCATAAAAAATTCTGAGACGATGTCATTTTTATCTTTTTCAAAATAGTGATTTCTAAATAAAAGCTGAATCAGAGATAGAACTTCTCTGAAGTTGGAATGTGGCTACCTTAGCCATGAACAAAAACCGTCATATACATAAAAAATCTTATTAACATTGGTGAACTTTGGAGTTCTAGCCCAGGAACGAGGAGGGAAAAACAGAACTTGCACACTTTTTTTGTTGTTTCCCTTGCTGGAACTTTTTTTGTTGGTTTTTAAGCAATATTCTTAATAACAGAAACATCTTCCAAAATGGAAAACTGCTACTTTTTATTGTCACCATGATCACCTTCTGCAGCGTCATGGTACAAGTCAAATAAAACCATCCTGGGCAAAACACCTATTGTACAGTGTCATACTGTTTTGTATTGTAAGGTTAGTTATGTATTGAACAGTATTGTACTGTGCCGTATATCATTGTTGTGTTTTAAATATGTTGTTATATAACTTATGGTATAACATCTCAAGGCTATAGCTGACCTACTCTTCTTGAAAGGTGAAGATGGATGAGTTTTTAATGTGCGTACATCATTATGTCTGTGTTTGTACAAATGATCCAAATACAAAACCTACTCTAACAGATTTGCAGGAAATGCACTCAGGTTCAATGTTAACTATTTTGGAAACCGATGCTTTTGCCCAGACTTGGAAACTCCTGGACAACACTGCACCAATGTCCATCTTTTGTCAAAAAAAAAAAAAGTTTTATTTCAAGGGTGATAGGTAAGCATCACATGGGGTGTTTTTTTAGTGCAGTCCCCACTCACGGGCTGAATGACCACAAACTTTTCTGCACCTCTTTTTAGTAATCAAATGGAATTTTGAGTAGCAAAATGGGCTTTGAAAAAACAACAAATGCCATAGCAACCAATGTTGTATATGCTTTATGCTAGTTAATCATTTTTTAAATAACATAAATATCATTTCATATAGATCTACTTCTTGTTTGATGATTTTTTTAAAAAGTAAACCAAAATAAAATCAGAAAAAAATAATGCTGTTGGCCCTATCCTGTGGTGATATGTGGACACCTTATGGTAGGTGTTGCAACAACAAACTTATGGGTGCCATTTCCAATGCAACAGCCGAGGAAAGGGGAGGGGGGGCGCTGCTTCACAGCGCTAGGCCTACGAGTGTGACAATCGACAACGGCGCCCCGGCCCGCACCAACAGTCGGAGCGGAAAGCTGCTAGGCCTAGGCTGCCGTAGCCTATGTCACCTAGCCTACTAGGCCTAGCCTAGTCGAAGCTCGACTCAGGGTGCGTCCAACTCGAGGAAAACTTTATTTGCCCATAGCATAAGCCTAGCTTACTGTGCCTAGCCTAGTGCAGTGTTCGTGTAAGCGGCGCCGTTGCCTCGTCACGTGACAGCCTAACCCACTGCACAGCTCCGCACCAGCGTAGGCTAGGCTACCCTAGGCCCAGTGCTTGGTGCAATGACTGTCGGCGCCACATTGGGCCGACCCAAATGTTTAAATACCATTAATTCTAATGCACTAAAATCTTATTTCTGATTTTTTAAATTACTGTATTGATTTGTTTTTTTATTGGGCCTAACGGCCAAATGTTCCATCATGCCGTAGAGCCAAATGTTCCATCATGCCGTAGAGCGGCTGGTGACGGCGATAAGGCCTTTTTGGAAAATTGCGTCATGTCTGAACAAAATTTTGATGGACTTGCACAATTTTTCCACTCATTTTTCCATGTTACAGCCTACCTAGTCATAACATATCCTAACATTATCCTAACAATACACCAATATGGCCTAGAACTTAGACCTACTGGATCGTGGAGTTCTAAAGTCATGAAGTAAACGACTTTAGTGAGTAACTGTCGGTCCAAAGGATCAGAATGGGTTGTTGTTTTTTAACACGTTTATTGATTATAGGCCCTTGCAAGAGTCTACCTTTTTTTCTTTAACTTACCCACCCTTTTTGTGTACCAAAATATAACATTCCCTCCCACCTCACCCACAGGCCTACATGTGGGTTCTGAACCCACAGGCCTAGTTTTTAGATCTTTCGAAGGCGGTGTGTGCGATGGGTTAGGTTATTGCCTAGGCCTACAGGGCCCATGTTCACGATAGGCAACAGTGCTGACAGAGCGGATTGTTCACCAATCAGCAGCCCTGCACCAGCAAATAAGGGTGATCTCCCAATCGCCGATGTCTGTACACGTCGGCGAAAAAAATGGCCGAAGAAATTTTAGCCCACCGGTATGGCTAGGACATGTAACCCTGGGTTATTTCTTTTGCTGCCTGCACATAGTCGACCTCTGCTGTAGCAACACTTAACACTGACAAAATATAACAGCTGCTTGGCATCAACCAGGGTTGGTTTGTTCACGGTCTTAACTCTTGAATATTTTATTTAATATTTCCTCGCTCCCACCGACACGAGGTCAAAATTTAATGTGGAAATCTCTCTCAGTTCTATGCCCAGGTACACACGAAACCCACTCATGAAAAAATTCACACAGTGATGCATTGTTCACACTTCCCCCCGTCCATCTTCTTGTGCATGTTTGTGTTGAAACCCCTGGCATTCGCTGCTAATGTTCCCGCCATAGGCCTACCCGCTAGTCGTTAAAAAATGGCGACCATATTTGTCATGAAATTTCTGCGTGTTGCGATTCCACTCTCCACTCAGTCTCCAACCCCCACTGGTTATTGGATCTCTCTCTCTCTCTCTCTCTCTCTCTCTCTCTCTCTCTCTCTCTCTCTCTCTCTCTCATTCATTCATTCATTCTCTCTCTCTCAAAAGTCCTTCGGATGAGACTTTAAACCGAGGCCCTGTGTGCAATGCACGCAGAACATCTTGGCACACGTTAAATCCTGTTCCGCTTTTCGTAAGAGTAGGCCAACGTGTGCCAGTGGGAACAGATGACATTTACAAAACTGTATACACACGCGGACTGGTTGAAAAAAAGCACAAGTGCTTATTCCATTATCCTCCATATAAAAGAATAAAAGAATCAATCTCTCTCTCTCTCTCTCTCTCTCTCTCTCTCTCTCTCTCTCTCTCTCTCTCTCCTCTCACACACACACACACACACACACATCTAGAATATAATATATATATATATATATATATATATATATATATATATATATATATATATATATATATATATATAATATATTGTTGCTCCTTTACCTTTTTATCACACAACATAGTTATTGAAGTAATGTATTGTTATTTGATAAAAGGGGTCACTTTTAATTATCCAGTCTCATTCTTTTCTTAAGTAGAATCAACAGTTTCACTGTTGGCATGTGCATGCAAACATACAAATGCCTTAATATTTTTCATTCCTTGACTGGAGCTCTCAGGTACACCAATATTTATTTATTTTTATCATTTATTCTTCTATATAGGATAATGGATCCAATTAGCACTTGTGTTTTTTTACATCCAGTCACCGTGTGTATGCAGTTTTTGTAAATCTTATCTGATCCCACTGGCACACAATGGCCTACTCTTACAAAAAGCGGAACAGGGTTTAACGTGTGCGCAAGATGTTCTGCATGTGTTCGCACATAGGGCCTCGGATTATAGTCTCATCCGAAGAACTTGTCGGGAGAGTGGAGTCAGCACTGATGTTAACTCTAGGAGAAAATATCCCCTTGAACAGGAATCGAACCCCGGTCATCAATTGCGAGCCTAATGTTCTGACCACTAGGCTATCCCATCCCAAATAGTGAGATAATGCAAATATTCAACCGTTTGCCTACCATAAAGGTTGCCCCATTCCAACTTCTGGGATATTATGATTTGTAATGTGCTCCAAATTGGAAAAATGTACAGCAACTAAAGGGCGACTGACCACAACAACAAAAATGTACATTATAATGAAAAGTATTCAACCACTACAGTCAAGTGAAGAATGCATCTTTTCCAGAGTGTGTGCCAGAGGGAACGAATGACAAAACGGTGAAACCGCATGCACATGGGGACTGAATATAGTGAATGTAAAAAAAAGCACATGAGCGCAAATTCCATAATCCTTCAAATAAGACAATATCAATAAATTAATAAAAATAGAATAATCAAACACTATTTGCTATTTATAGTCTATTTTAAAAAAATCAAATGTTAAATGTTAATATCAGTTATACAATATATATACTAATATAGATCTATTTACACAGAGCTGCTGAGATGAAGCAAAACCTTACCAACAGCTAACCAAGTAATATTTCATACAAGACTAAACACAAACACTAACTTATGTCACTTCTGACTTTACCTCAAAACTGAAGCGTACAAATTAAGAAACCAGAGCCAACATTACATATTTCAAATACGGTTCAGAAGTACCACATACACACAAACACAAACACACACACACACACACACACACACACACACACACACACACTCTTAGTCACTTACTGTCACTATTACTTCTACTACCTGCAACACAGAAATAGAGTTTTGTCTAAGCCTGGGCTTCATCATGTGTTAAATGAAAATTCGTAAAAGCTACCATTCTAAATTATATCAATGTCCATTATAACACTGTCAAACATTGATGTTATTCATTTAAATACTTCTTTCATTTGTAATTTATTAAGCACGAGAATGAAACAGCTTGAACAAGAATGGGAAAGCATGCATTTACTTCTATATACTTAATCAAAGTTAATTTTTCTAAACAATGTTCAAGACAAAAAAAAATTTTAAAAAGAAAAAAGAATTGCATGTGTGTGTGTGTGTGTGTGTGTGTGTGTGTGTCGTCGCGTGTGCTGTGTGTCATGTGCATTGCATGTGTGTGTGTGTGTGCTTGTGTGTGTGTGTGTGTGTGTGTGTGTGTGTGTGTGTGTGTGTGTGTGGTGTGTGTGTGTGTGTGTGTGTTGCACGCGCCTGTTTGAGAGAGAGTGAAAGAGGGAGACACAGAGAGAGTGTGTGCATGTGCATGTGCATGTGTGTGTGTGTGTGTGTGTGTGTTGTGTGTGTGTGTGTGTGTGTGTGTGTGAGCATGTCTTGTCTAAGTATGTTTCTTGTGACTATAATGAGAGAACATGTGTGATTATTACTGTTTATAATTTGCGCTAGTACAGAATACAGCTGCAACAGCATTACAATTGTTACAAGTAGCAAAGGAAACAACTGAGAAGACTGTTCATAGCTTTAAATACTAAAATATAATTTGAAATAGAAAATTTACTATGCAAAAATACAAAAACATATGAATTGAATTTACATTAGACAGAAGAACAAACTGTAATATACTTGTGATAAAATTAAGCTCCAAATTTCTTCAGACCACTGTTTAGTTTTGGATACATTTTTTGTTAAGAAACTGTTCAGAATCTAATGCTCCTCTTTTGAACTTATTGCTACTAATCACAAGTCATTAAACATGATAAGAGTAAACAAGATGATCAAACTCAAAATCAAACACAAAACTACCCTCCTTAAACAGGCTAATAGTAATGGTAGTAATCCATTTTTTTCACATTCAAACCTGATCAACTGATATATGATAATGTGATGCATGGTTAATAACTTCTCTTCAGTTGAAATAATGAATCAAAAATAAAATGACAATCTAAGTAATTTCCATTTGGCTTTGAGAAGAAAAAAACACCTGTAGATACCATCTGATGAAGTTATTCATAATAAAATAGTTGAGCTTTTTTTTTTTTTTAATAACTTTGCCTTTTGGAAACGATTGTAATTCAAGATGCAGATAGGCCTACTGTGCATTACACTGACAGAGAGATACACAGGGTTGTAATTTCCAAGGTTTCTTTGCAAAAAAAAAAAAAAAAAAAAAGGCGAAGATTTTTAACAAGATACTTCTCAAGCTCATAACAAATATGTCACTAGCAATAGCATACATATATATGTACACATGTTTGCATATTGGCATGTGTGCGCGCGCACATACACACACACACACACACACACACACACACACACACACACACACATATATATTACATTATTTCTTCAATGATGAATTTAGACTGGATATACACTAACAGGCACCAAAATTGTCCTTATCAAGCGTTTAGATATAATATGAAAACTCTTCGACGACACAGCAAGATACGAACAAGTATTTTAATTTTATCATTTTTTCCCCTTGTAAAAATTGTTCACAGCAATTATTCATTAAGTTTATCTGTAGAAATCTAGCAACATACTGAGTGACGTGTTATTTAAAGTCAAAAGTGTAAACACAAATTTTGAGAGTCCATTAATACAATGTATAGATCTGCTTACATATCAATTCCTATTGACACAAATAAAAGAATGCTAAAAAAAAAGTGTGATTTTAAGACTTTTTTTTCCTACCTATCACGCACAAGAGTATTTTCACAATTTACCCCCTATCCTGTATGATTTCCTAACTTTGCTCTCTCTCTCTCTCTCTCTCTCTCTCTCTCTCTCTCTCTCTCTCTCTCTCTCTCTCTCTCACTCATACACACACACAACACAACACACACACACACACACACACACACACACACACATCCACTCAAACTCTTTTTTACCTCCTTAGTTATTTTTCTCTTTTTTTTTAGATGGTTGTTGCTTTTTTCAGTCTGATACAAAGATGGCAGCACAAAAGGGCTGGCCTTATTCTTAGCTTTATCTGTTTTCATCATTGTCAATCATTCATGTCTGTAAATTAACTGTATTTCTCATATGTCACATCATTCGGCATTATTTCTATTTTATTTGGTAAATCTAATGTGACAAGAGTGCTTGACAAGTTATACTATTAATATTACTATTATGATTTGCCTAATTCTATATGCTTGTTATAATAACTATTACACACATGACTTCCTTCAATATCTTGCTACACACACCACACACACACACACACACACACACACACACACACACACACAACACACACATGGTATTCCAGTAAATCAAAAATTGATGCATTTTGAATTACTGGTGAACTGTTTCACACTAATCAATAACTGCTTGTTGTCCCTTGAAGGCCCGAAATCTTGTCACGTGATCAGTGACGATCACTTTCGGGGAGCGTTTCAAAACACACTGCATGAACACATGATGATATCTCTTCGTTGACATTTTGTGAATATAACAGCAAGGAAGTGAGCCACACTGTTAACTTAGTCCTAGAATGCAAGCTAGCCGTCATTAACTACTACCGAATTTCCCATCTTCACGAAAAAAAATCGCAAAAAGTGAACGGAACAAAGAACTCTCCGCACCAGGGTCATGGCCGGTGAAACGGGGTTTGCAAGAGAGACCTTCTATCGCTGCACGTTTTCATGTCGATGTTGATCATTGTAAGAATGCCACAAATAACACACTTACATACCTGTGGAGCCAGTAGCAATTCGTGGACGGCTTAAAACTGTAAATTTCGTTCACCACGCTACTCAGATACTCACTGCGCATGCGCTCATCGAAATATGATAATGAAAACGTCATCACTGTAAACCAGAAATGCTTTGACGTCATCACTGTAAAGCTTTACAGTCGACATTTTCTTTCAAATCCAATAGACCTGGGCCTACTCCGAGTGAAGCAGACCCAACACACCCGATGAACGATTTCGATTCACTGCACAATATGGTGATCCATAAGTGTTGGGAGAAAGTTTATTTGTCTACAAATGTTTTGTCTACATCTAGAGTCCACGATCCCTTTTATAGAATATTGATATAAGCCTGCAGCTAGTGGTTAAATGCCAGCCAGATTTTTACACATATCGCATGAATTTAATTTAGACCCACTTTTGACAGAAGAATAAGAAGATAGACACAAAATGAAAATTCACGTCTTATGCCACACACAGACTGCCAGGTGTTAAGTAAGTGTAAAGGCTGTTCAAAGCGAAGAGATCCTATGATCAAAAGTGTGTTGAGCCATTATTTTTTTTCAGCATTGTGATTAAACTTAATTAGATCTATAGCAGCACACATCATAACTTAATTTTTGGTATTTAATATTAAAAAGTTGTTGATGATCATACCTCTCTTTATTGACAGGAAGATCTCTCTTCTGTAAATACCACGTGATGTAGTGTAAATCTCTCTCTCTCTCTCTCTCTCTCTCTCTCTCTCTCTCTCTCTGTATTTACACGCGACACACAGGCTTTTAGCAGCAACACATCTATGTTCACTCACATTTGTGTCATTTTGACACGGGAATGAATCCACACTCAACGCCGTCTGTGCGCAGACAGAAACACAGCCAATCGCCCTACCCGTTGAGTTCGGGTTGAATTTGTGTAGAAATCTAGAGAAAGGTTTCGCAAATTTCTGCGAGGTGTCAGTGGCGAGGTGGCTCAAATTTGACCCATTGTTTACTGAAGTGTGCCCTGCTCAAAGGAGCTTTAAAATTATCTTACTTTGTATTCATTACTTATTAGACACTGTAGTATTGTGTTGACAAATATAATTTTCCTTTGTATGCAGTCCTAATTATTTTGTACATGTAAATGGAGTTTCTAAAAAAGGTCCACAAACAGACCTTTCACGGTACGAAACGCACCCCAGATTTCGACTTCTCTCGCGCACAGAGCCAGCCAGTCTCACGGTATCTGCGGCTATACAGGCCACGCCTCTCGACAGATCCAAACCCCATTTGTAGTGGTAACATAATTATAACGAACGCTAACCAGTTTCGCTGAACGAAATAAACTGTTTCCCCACCATTCCTTCTTTATTTTCCTTTTCAAAATGGATAAAGCCCTACCTTGATTGATGACAAACCATTGTACTAATTTCATGGCCTTACTCTAAACAGAATATGTTTTAGAGTCTAAATTGGACAGCACACGTTTTTAGGAGACATGAACGCTGTCCTGAACAATTGTGAACGTTGTTTCTCGGCAGAACTACATCTACTGCCTGCAGACTCAGGAGAAGACAACATGTGGAAAAGCTGGCAAGAAACAGTCACATAGGCTAGCATATAGCTATAGGCCTATTAGGCTAAGGCTCGCGATGAAAAAACCTACGACATAGTCAAAGATGAGTGGGCCACAGCAGCTGTGTCAAGTGTACCAATTTTGCAAACCCAGCCAATTGAATATATGTCATTAATTATATTTGTATCGTATTCCAGCTGAGTACAACTTACACATAATTATTGTATGCCCCGGACTCAGCTCACAGTGGCTTTTCCTTTTCATACTTTAATCCGAAAAGATTCCCCGACGTCGGAATGCGGCTACCTTAATGGTGGGCATATATATGGTCACATACACAAAAATAGTATTTGTTCTTTTATATCAAGTATAATGAAATAAGCACTCATGTGCTTTTTTTTATATCCAGTCCCATGTGTTGCAGTTTTGTAAATATGTCATCTGTTCCCACCAGTCACACAATGGCCTACTCTTCCGAAAAGCGGAACAGTATTTAACGTATGCGCAAGATGTTCTGCGTGCGTTCGCACAGGGGCCTCGGTTTATAGTCTCATCCGAAGGACTTTTGGGGAGATGGCACTGATGTTAACTCCAGGGGAAAAAATCCCCTCAAACGGAAATCGAACCTGGGTTCGTCAAATTGTGAGCGCAATGTTCTGACCACAAGTTATTTATCCCATTCCCCTCAATATCACCACTAGTAATCCTAGGAATGTCGGAGAGGCTCGGTACCGACGAAGTAGGGAGAGATGTCACCAGCTAGAAGCTTCCAAACTTCTTTTCTTCTCTCGTTCGCTTTACACTGTCAGATGTCTCTGGGGAAAATGATGGCATGTCCTTTCCAGTTCTTCTCGTGGGCCTACAGCTTGATCTGTAGGGTTACCTCCGTCGGCCACACTTTCTTCCTCAGGTCGCTGAAAAGCGTACATCTCTGATGCAGAAAATGTGCTCGCCTGTCTGGTTTTCTTACCACAGGCACAAAGGGGAGAAGGAGCGAGTTTCAGCTGTGTATACATATGGTAATTTAGTTGTTGTGCCCAGTTCGGTGTCTTAGAATTATTACTTGTTCTTCTCTTTTGAGATGGTGGTAGTCGTCCTTTTCTACTCTAGGTTGGGCAGTTGATTTGATGATTGTAATATTGTTGGGGTTTTGTTTGTTTGTTTGTTCGTTATCTTTTTTTTCAAACCCAATGTTCTCATTTCAACCTTCATTCCCGTGGGGATTGACGGAGCCTGTCAGTATAAAGAGCATCTCCACCTTCTGGAAATTCTGTGCCACGAATTCCCTCTTTTCTGTTCTCTCTTTGTTTTTGCCTTGTTCCTAATCTTCATGTCACCTTCTTGTCTATTGTTTGCCTGTTCGGTCCATTCACCTACCTTTTTTCTTTTTTTTTTACCAGAAAGACTGATAACGATTCTTTCCCATGCAGGTCGGATTCGCTGGGCCTAAAATGTCAAGCACTTAATGGCAGCGTAACGCATTTTCGCTCATAAGAAAGACCTAGCAAGACAAACAATGTTGGTACTACCAAAAAACAAAACAAAACAAAAAAAGCAGCAGTTTACAGTATCCTGTCTACTTGTTTAGCCAGTACTGAGATGTGGCTGTGAAGTCTGGGGTAGTAGCTGCATTGATATTTCTGAATCATTAAACTTAAGGTAAAGGTCAAGGTGTCCCATAACCTTGATCTGTATGGTCGTGGGGGAGTGAGGCATCAGAAAGAACAGCTTCTCCAAGGGCCAGCATGTTGAGGACGGCACCCATCTCCTCTCCTTCGCTGCTTTACCTTCCCTGACCCTAAAAAGGCAGGTACCCATTTACAGCTGGGTGAACTGGGGGGCTGTATGAAGCCAAAGTGCGCGAACAGTCACCCTTCTAGTTGGTAACCACGCTCAGTGCTGCTTTATATTGGCTGGGAAAAAGCGAGTGCTCTGACCACTGAGCTGTCTCATCCCCATTAAACTTGGAATACTATAAATACATTATGCGATTAAAAAAAAAAAAAAAAAAAAAGCACACCAACTGCACATCTATAGCTGTATGGCAAAATTCTGGCACGAAATGGCTATGGACTCCAGGTGAAAAATATTTATCATGCTTTCTTCAAAAGCTGAGAGAATATCTCAATTTTCAATGATTATGGTCAACAACCATTTAAAATAAATAATTGGCTGTGTAACATTAAGGAGATACTTTGGCCGTGCTAAAAGATCTTCAGTTATTGACGTAAGCTTACTGCCAAACCCTGCGTTAGAATTGTTATGCTTTAAAATTTTATGTTGAAATTGTTTTTAGTGATGACAAGCTCTTAGCATAACAATTTGCACTGTTTTAAAGGGCAAATCCTCTGAATTAGGGGTAGGCCCTATAGTTGCCTATATGGTGCAGTACTTGGAAACTGTTCTACACTCAAAACTTCTCATCCCGGGCATATTTGTTGAGTACATTGTGTTGTTTAACTCTTTCAGTCACCGCTCTCCCCAAAGAGAGTGCATCGCCAAAAGAGCAGCGCCCCCTTTTTATTTTCTTTCTTTGGTAATTTTCCTGTTTGCAGGTGTAACTGTAAATGTAAATTACCTGTAAGTGTGGGTTTTTTTATCTGCAGAATTTTGCCATGGACAACCTTCTTGCTGCGTGAGTTCTTTTATGTGCAGAAAGTATGTGCTGCATACGTGACCTCAGTTTATCGATTCACCTGAAAGACTAGCAACCAAACCACCACTTAAAGCCTAGATGATAGCGGAAAAGCTCGGGCTTGAATGCAGATATTGGTCCTATCTCTGTTCTGTTGTCTGACGGTAGTTTTTGAAGGAAAAACTAGAAAATAAGCCTCACTACAATTCTAAGAGCGCCATGAGGACAAAGTCCTGGCATCATGGTCACAACTCTAACAATTTATTAATTTACTACCATCACACACCACACAAGCCCTCCTGGTGTCTGCCCAACAGGAAGGCTTGAGAATCTTCCTTAATGGAGTGTAAAGCTAAGTGGGGGGGGGGGGGGGGGGGGGGCAGAGAGAAGGAGACCTCAGTGACTTGACCACACCATGGTGGCATAGAAGTTCTAGAGCGATTTGGAGGATATGCACAGCAGTGTATGTCTGTCTTCGGTTAATGCAATGTAAACAGAATGCTGTACGTAAAAAATATTTAGAAAGAGGAAGAGAACTCTGAGCTCTAAACATTTTACATGTACTCCGGCTTTGTCCACAATACAAGGGGACAAAATGGAACAGTACTATTTAGGGGGGGGGGGGGGGGGGGGGGGAATGTAAAGGTGTCTTAAAAGTTTGTATCTGATGGAATGAAGCAACAATTTTTATATAAGATTGTAGACTCTGCTGTTTACCTGTGTGAAACAAGGACAGAAAAAGACACCTTTAAAGGTTGCTATTAGTTCACTGGAAAATTGTACACAATATACATCCCACCAATATATTGCTTAGTAAATAAGGCATAGCTAACGGCAAACAGTGCACATTTTACACTGAAGATATAGACTACTTTGAACATTTTTTTCTGAGTGTAAAAAGATATATCAGATATGGAAATATGTTCAATATAAAATACTAAATACATTCAACATAGCCATTAAGCTAACATTTCAGAATGTACTATTCGGTTTTGATGGATATGAAAAAAAGAAGCATGCGAGCAGTTATATCCATTTACTAATTCTGATTACAATGTTTATTGGAATGGCTAGGTACTGTACTCCATTTTGATATCATCATTATCTTTGACCGCGGGATTTATTATAGAAAGATAGATTAATAGAAAACAACACACAACATGCACACAAGGGCGCGCACAGTGCACCCCCCCCCCCCCCCCCCCCCCACACACACACACACATACGGATGGGATTATAAACCGAGGTCCTGTGTGCGAACACATACAAAACATCTTGTGCACAGGTTAAAACCTGTTACGCTATTCGGAAGAGTAGGCCATTTGTGCCGGTGGAAACGGATGACATTCACCAAACTGTAGCCTACAGACAAAAACCATCGGCTTCTTTTAGCAATGTGCTGTTGTCTTTCAACAACACGAATATTCAGTGCGCCATGAAAAACTGACAATTCTACGATCGAACTTTATTGAAGAAAGAGACACACGGGAATTGGATATAAAAAGCACATGAACATATGCCATCATCCTTAAATTAAAAAAAAAAGAATATAGAGATAACTGAATAAGTAAATAAATAAATAAATAAATACAAAAAATGAATAAAAAAAATGAATAAAAGAATCACGCACACACACACACACACACACACACACACACACACACACACACACACACACACACACACATTGCCAGAAACACACACACACACACACACAACACACACACACACCACACACACACACACACACACACACCACACACACACACACACACACACACACACACACACACATTGCCTATGCACATCTACGTTCGTTTTTCTCGTCCAATAGACGAAAACAGAATTCCCTTTATTGAGTCTTGCTGTGACCTACTACACTACACTTAATTTTTAGCTTTTTACCTCACTGGACTATGCTTTGCAACATGAGCTTCGAGCAGGTGTCTGATCTGGTTACTTCACCATGCTTCTTCTGGGGTTTTTTTTTCTTTTTTAACTATTGTAAGGGGAGGGGGGGGGGGGGGGATGTCATTATTGATCTGTGGTCTGTCTTTTGATTTCCATAATATTATTATTGTCCCGGAAGATGCCAAGAGTTTCTCTTTTCATCAAGGATTTCATCATTATGATACGTTGTGAAAATTGATTGAAAATTTTGATCTTTGCCTTAGACGTAATAAACATATGCATCGTGAACATCTATTGAAAATTTCTAGTTTGGTATACACTTGTTGAGTTGAGTTAGTCATTCTCATACAAACATAGTATTTAGATATTCTTTTGAAGGAATTTGTTTGATTTCAGTTAAAGAGCGGAACAAGCCAGAGAGTACTCCCCCTTCCTTCAGAAAAGAAAGTCGGGAAGAGCTGATAGCCTGCATGTTCAGCGTGTGCAATACGCTAGTTGTCTGGCCGCTAAACACTAGCAATTTTCTACGTGGTGTGAAGAATTAAACATCAACAATGGTGAAAGAACAGTTTCAACAAACAGACACGGCTAAAATGTAAGTAGTTTAGTAAGCCATTCGATATTCTTTGGTAGGGATAAAAATATTAAAATGTTTATGATTACCACTATACGGTATACCAGTGTAGTGGTGTGAAGAATTAAACATCAACAATGGTGAAAGAACAGTTTCAACAAACAGACACGGCTAAAATGTAAGTAGTTTAGTAAGCCATTCGATATTCTTTGGTAGGGATAAAAATATTAAAATGTTTATGATTACCACTATACGGTATACCAGTGTTGCAATGTTATATTGTAGTATTAAATTAATACTAGATCTAGTACAGTAGTACCGTAAAATCCCTAGCATACGTCCACCCCACCTGTGCACTAATTTAGGGCAAAATTAGGAGGTGGGCGTTTTCTTGGGATAGACCCTTTGCACAAAGTATTTTTTGTGCTCAACCTTGCAATTGAGCGAATACAAATTCCGAAAGCACATAAGTTAGGTCATGTGAGTAGAAGTGAAGGAACAAAGAAAAAAAGGGACTTTGAGGCAAAGAAGGTCACCGAATTCCATCACTTTCCGTTGTAGGTCGTTGTAGATCTTTGTTTCACAATACCCTGCCTTCAGATTTTTCATCTTCCAGATAATGCAGCACACCTTGGTCGACAAGTTCAAATCTAACTGCTGGTCCTTTTGACAGTTTCCGTTTTTGTTTGTCTTTTCCGTACTGCTGTTCAAGTCTATCTCTGTTTTCACTCCATTCCCTGATCCTCTTCCTACCCACAGAAAATTCACGGGCACACTCCAAAACATTCCCACCTGCTTCATTATCCAGATACTGGAGGGCTTCCAATTTGAAAGATACAGTGTAAGACTGTCGCTTTGGCATTTTGCAAAAATGGCCCAGAGAGATTCAAGAACCAACTTCCGGCCATCAGGAAGCATCGTCAAAGTGCCCGTACGTCAGTGACAGATAAAAGACGTCAGTGGAAAACAGTGGAAAACAATCAGATATATTTTATTTTTAGTTAAAAAAACCTGGTACATTTTGACAACTCTGGTTGGCTTTTGCATTGCTGTGGTCAGAGTTTTACATTGATTGCCCTGGTTGGGTTGTACATTAGTATCATCACCCATTCCAACGCCAGATTTTAGGCTCACACATTGACATTGTCAATGTTATCAATTGTTGAACATCAACAAACAAAAAACATCACCAGCACTGCTTTCAGGCCTCAGCTTGTTTTGTTTGTTGTGTGAATTATATTATTGTTTTTATTATTATCATTATTTTCATAATGTTATGACACTGAATGTTTGATATTTTAGAGACCTTTCATTCTGTTAGGGAACAAACTTGTATGTTATTTTATTTGTGCAAGTTTTGCTTTTTTTTGTTTTGTTTTGTTTTAGCATACTTTGAACAGTTAATTTTGTGTTTTTAAAAACAGATCTTCATGATAAAATTAAAGAACCTTACAGTGTATACTCACATTATGATTATTTGTCTTTTGACAGGCCTGACTTCGTGCAATTGTTTTGATTTAGAATTATCCAAGACAAACCAAATATAATGAATTAAGAAAAGAATGTTTTCAGGGCAAATTTGAGAAATGGAACATTGATGGTAAGGAATCACAAGCACAACTTTAAATAAATTGTTTTTTTGCCTTTTCTTAAAAAGAAAAACTTATTTATAATTTTTAGTGGGGCTAATGCATAGCATGTGAAGGAAAACAAGCAAGTATCAAATGAGTGAAGAAATTGAGTGAGGTTACAAAAAAGTTTTTTTTTTTTTTTTCAAAATGTTTATATTTTACACATTACTAACTAATCACTTAGGTTTGGCCTGTTCCACCATAATTATATATCATGTGTAAGAAATCTGGGATCTAGAGATTAACTTGCACCTAAACACTGTCTCAGTGTTGTGCTATAAATACCTAACACATTTTTATACAGAGAGACTGGCCGTTGCCTGTTAATCAATCACTGCAGTTAGACTAGAGGTAATCAATCAAATACCGGCTAAGGTTATTTGAAATGGATAGGAGTGTACTTCACCCCCGCTGGGATGCTGGGGGCCTGTCAGTATATATCATTATATGTAGCATCCCCACCTGGAAGTTCTGTGCTAGGAATTCCTCTTTTCTATCCCTCTCTTTTATATATATATTTTTTATCATTATTTTTTCTGTTCTATTCCTCTCTTTGTTTTTGCCTTGTTCCTTTTCTTTCTATCACATCCTTGTCTGCCTTCTTGGTCAATTCTCCTGCCTTTTTCCTGAAAGACTTAAAAGATAACTATTCTATCCCATGAAAGTCACCTGTACTTGGCCTGATTTGTCAAGCGCTTAACAGCAGCATAAAGCATTTTCGCTCGTGAATATGAGAGACAACAACGGTTGCTGTCTGAGTGGTGAATGAAGAAGAAGAAAAGTGTTTCATTCTAGAGATCTGGTCTTGTAGAGAAATGGCTGATGCTGGCAATTTCCGCAAACAAAATAGTTGGCAAAGAATGGATCATTAATTCTTACTATTTTTGTGTGTGGTTTTTTGTTTGTTTGTTTGTTCTGCAGAAGCCAGGTCACCTTTGGCATGATGAGTGCTTCTGAGATGCGCAGAGCATCTCATGTCAGGGTGTCGATGTCCTGAACTACGATGCAAATGGCAAACAAGTTACCGATGGACCCATGGATCGGAGAATGGTAAGTATATAAGTATGTAAGCAGCTGTGCAGATTGTACTATGGCACACAGATGTAAATTTATATTTAAATGGACTTTATGTGCACAAGAATATGTGTGTACACATGTATGTCTTTACACATGTATGCATACATCACACGCAAGCATCTACTCTTCTCCTCCATTTCTCCCTACTTGTGTAATTTTCTATCATCTAATATTATTGATAGTAATCAGCTTCCTGTTCCTGGAACGATTTGGCCAAAATGAGCTGAAATGGGTTGGTATATTTAAAATGTCAAATCTCTCATGCTATAGTATAAATCAGAACTGCATGAAATTTGAGAATAGTGTTGGCAAATGATTGTTACATATAGTGCATTATTTTTCTTTTGTGTTTGTATCATGTGTCAAAAGTTGTTTGATTGTTTTGTCCGCAATTATTATGTAATCTCTAGTAAACAACATAATTAACACAATTGTGTGAGTGGTGTTTCCATGTATTCTACAGGTATGAAAACACTGCAATACTAAAACACAAGCATTCTCCTATGGTGTCTAGTGTGCATGGACAGAGAGAAAAGGTTTCCTTTGGCCATACTCAGCTTAAAAAGTATGGCATGATGATACTGCACTTTCGAATGGTTCAGGACCATGATGTTACTGCACTTTCGAGTGGTTCAGGACACTAAGAGTTAAAAGATGCTAAATTAAAAAAGGGGAAGATGCTTAATTTAAAAAAAAAAGAACTTCACCAAAACCCTTTGTGTTTGTTATTAGGGTGTCAACCTCCAAAGAGCCAACTGTGAGACTTGTGGAAAGTCAGTAGCAGAGTGTGTGGGTCACTTTGGTTTCATCGATTTGGAACTGCCATGTTTTCATGTTGGCTTTTTCCGCCTGACCCTGGACGTTCTTCAGATGGTTTGCAAGGTAAGCTCCACTTTTTTCCTGTGTAATTAAGTTTGCTTTTGACAGACGCTATAGCCGAGTGGTTAAGACTGTTTGACTTTAATCCCTTGGGTCCTCGAAGTTGTGGGTTGAAATCTTGGTGGCATCTGATGAATTAAGGGTGGGGATTTTTACAATCTCCCATATCACCTTCAAGTGCATATCTGCCAGTGCCTGAATTCCCTTTGTGCACATACCCACGCAGAAGGTCAATTACGCACATTAAAAAAAAAAAGGTAAAAGGTAAAGGTGTCCCATAACTTGTGTGGTCGTAGGGGAGCGAGGCATCAGAGACCTCAGCTTCTTAAGGGGCCAGCATGTTGAGGATGGTGCCCATCTCCTCTCCCTCACTGCTTTACCTTCCCTGACCCTAAAGAGGGCAGGTACCCATTGACAGCTGGGTGAACTGGGGGAACTGTGCTGAAGCCAATGTGTGCAAATGGTCACCCATCCAATTGGTAACCACGCTTGACGCTGCTTAACATTGGCTGGGGGAAAGCAAGCGCTCTGGCCACTGAGCTAACCTGTTAAAGATCCGGTAATTCATGTTGTGTTCGTTGGGTAACAGAAACATGAACATACCCAGCATACATAGCTGAAGTGGGAATGCGACTACCTTCATGGTGGGTAAAAGCAGTTGCATACACAAAACCTCACCTTTGGTGACCATTGGAGCTCTAGGCGAGGAATGAGAAAAAAAGGTTACCTTTAAAGAAGAGACTTGGCACTACTTTAGTACTTTTAAGATAGAATAAGACAGAAACTCTGATGGACAGCTGAATTGCGTATCTTCAGAGAAAAATCTTCCTCTGACATGTGTGTTAGCCTTTAAGATCCTACAGTATGGGGAATGAACACATTTGATGAAGAATTATGCAGGCATTACATTGGCATGGCGCTGGGGTAGCGCTGCACTTGTGGCGACGCTCTCTCCCCGGGGAGAGCAGCCCGAATTTCATGCAGAGAAATCTGCTGTGACATAAAGTGGTATAAAAAAAATTTTAAATCATTTTTTAAAAAAGTATTCAGGCAGCCTGATGCTCAGTTTTTCTTCTTCTTCTTTTACATTCCCTGGCCATGCTAATTTTTTATTTTTTTTATTTTGTGTCTATTTGCATAGCCATATTGGGTAGAATGTTAAGTGCCTGGTCTTCTACTGTGCTTGTAACTCTGCAGGAAGTCTGCCTGTGGGTCTTAGCTGACATGTTCTGACTTCAGGGCAGCTCAACAGAAAGTTCATATGAAATTTTTTTTAAAGATTTGCACGAAAAAAGGTTTGGAGAATAGGCTGGGTTGGCAGAAAATTCACATGAATATTAGACATTGAGAGAGAGAGAGGAGAGAGAGAGAGAGAGAGAGAGAGAGAGAGAGAGAGAGAGAGAGGAGGCTCTCAGAGAGAGAGAGGCTCTCAGAGAGAGAGAGAGAGAGAGAGAGAGAGAGAGAGAGAGAGAGAGAGAGAGAGAGGAGAGAGAGAGAGAGAGAGAACACTGAACATGAACACTGAAATCATTTATTGTACTTCGGCCTTTGGCCACAATAAAATTCAAAGGGAAGAATAAAGTGAAGAAAATGAAATATAACTACATGTAACCATTGATAAGAATTTGCCATAATTATACCTTGGCATGTACCCAAAACTTGCACCTGAAAATGCATATTCAAAAATCATACAAAAAGTGCTAATTTAGACCAACAATTCAAACAAATCTTAGCTCAAAGTTACAAAACAAAACACAACTCAAAATCCTACAGGGACCAAACTTGGTAATGGAGTCATACCTGGCAATGTCAACACAAGCAGTCAACACCAAGTGCAGTGTACATCTAATAGCTGAAATTCTTCGTATTCTATTGTATTTTCAGAACAGTTACCATATTCCACAACTGTGCCTTCTAAGTATAATTATGTTTGTCTTAGCTTAATGCAATGTAAACATAATGCTGTATGCAAAAATATTGAGAGAGAGGGTAAGAACTCTGAGCTCTGAACATTTTACTTGTACTTCAGTCTCGGGCCACAATACAAGGGGACAAAATGGAACAATAACCAGAGAGAGAGGGAGAGGGAGGGAGGGAGGCAGGGAGAGAGGGAGGCAAGCAGGCAGGCAGGCAGGCAGGCAGGCAGAAACAAAGGAGAGAAAAGGGGAAATTTAGAGCACAGAATTTCCAGAAGAGGAGGATGCGACTTACACTGAAAGGGCCCTGGCGTCCCCTTATAAGTTATGGGGATACTTTGTTTTGATGTCTAGTCTAAAACTTATGTAGTCCTGAATGCCTGAGAGTTCAGTAGTAAACAAGTACAGTTATCATCTAGGCATATATATATATAATTATTCATTGTTACAGTGGAAGTTCTGGAAATATCAGTTATCTGTGTGTTGTTATTACTTCTAATACTTGTGTTTATATTTACTGCAATTCTGATGTTGGAAGTTCTCGAAATATAATTAACGTCGGAAGTTCTGGAAATATCAGTTGTCTGTGTGAAAAAAAAAGAAAAAAAAAGTTGTCTGTGTGATGTTATTCCTTGCATTTATATTCTCTTGCAGAATTGCAGTGCCATGTTGCTACCAGAGGAAAAGAAAGCAGAATTCCAGAAAATCTTAAAAAGGCCAGGCATGAGCTACCTGCAAAAAAAGAAGCTACGCAAAACAATTCATGCACAGTGCCGCAAACACTCTCTTTGCCTGAAGTGTGGCGCCTTCAATGGTAATTGTCTCTCATACATGTTCTTTTTATGGGTGAATTGTTTTTTAACTAGAGAGTCGTCAGTCTTCTTGGTATCAATCAATCAGTTCTTATAAATATATGATCATTGACTAATGGCTCGTCAGTGAATTAGTCGTTAGTCCTGAATGCCAGAGAGTTCAGTATAAACAAGTACAGTTATATAGGCGAGCCACAAAATCATCAGTGGAGTAGTCAAAGAACAACCTGCTGCTTATGTCGTCAATCAGTCATTAAAATGCAATGATATATTTCATTTCAAAATTTTTCATGTACAAGTTTGTGTAATGTATGTTAACCTACATGCCTGTATATTGTTAAAGACAAGACATTAATACCTTTAGAATTTGATGAAGAGCAGAATGTGTGACTTTTACCATATCGCGCCAGATTTTCAGAAGCTAGGACCAGTAACGTATGAGTTTGTGCCAAGTTGCACTGCAAATTCAGCAGAGAATCTGCTCTTGATTGCCTCTGTGGGGATGCTGGAGGATCTTCCAGTAAGAACAGCATCCCCTCTTCCTGGAATTCTGGGCTGGAAATTTTATCTTTCCTATCACTCTTTGTTTCTGCTTCCTTTCCTTTCTAACATCTCTCTTTTTTTTTTTTTTCCCAGTCTATTCTTCTGCCTTTTTTCAAGCAGTCTTTCTTTTCATGCAGTATATGACATTTTGCGTTTGTATTGTTTTGTTTTGGTGACCAGGCAGTGATGTTGTCAACACTGGGATGGGCACAGAAAATCCATTGTATAATGATAGTTGTCCATACGGTATTTATCTTGTGTATCTTGGTTACTATGAACAATTTTTTAAAATCCTTTTTTTGCACTTTTTTTTTTAAAACCTAGAGATGATGAATATAAGTGGAGTGGCGGGAGTGGCCTGGTTTTATTGGCCTCGAGGATTGAAATGAGTGAGGTACTCAGTCATTCCATGTGACTTTTTTTTGTTTACAGGAATGGTAAAAAAAGCCAGCTTCAACAAAATCATCCACAACAGATACAAAAGGAAGAAGGGAGCAGAGGTAGATCGGGAACTGATAGAAGAGTTTGAAACTGCTGTCGAGAAGAACAAAGAATTGAAACCTTACATCAGCAAATATCAGGTGCGTTGGTGTGTGTGTTTCACAAGTTTGCCTCTGCAGTAAACTTCAGGTAACTGGTTGTTTTGATGTCAGTGAACACCATTTCAATTTCTGGTTACTAGAGTTTTTTCTTTCACTATTGTTTTTTGTTCGTGTTACAAGTTGTTTTGTTCTAGTTTTTTGATTTCATATAACTAGTTTTGTTTCATTATTTCAATTTCAGGTTTCTAGTTGTCCTCTTCTACTATTTTAAGTTGAGGTTAGTAGGGTTTTGTTTTCACTGATTTGTCTGTCCTTAGAAATTTCAGGTAAAGTTTTGTTTTTACTATCTTGTTTGTCCGTAACAAATTCCAGGTGAGTCGTAATATTTTGTTTTCACTCTCTTTTTTTGTACTCAATAAATTTAAGGTAAACTGGAGTTTTGTTTCTGTCACGCTCCCTAAGGGAGTGTGCATAAACCCCCACCCATTTCCACTTATCTCCCCAACAACAACAAACAGCAGAACACAGAGCAGAACATCAAGGAAAAGTTCCAGACTTTACTGTACATGTTTTATAATGCAAATGAACACGCAAAAATCCACTTTCAAACACACACTAGGTTTTAGTCTTATATTCCCCTCCCCCCTTCCCCAACAGTTCTGAAGCATTGTCCCCCCCCCCCCCTCTTGCACAGTCTCCAACACCCTGGGGCTTGAGTGTAGCTCCCGGACTGCTGAGGTCCTCAGGCAGTTGAAGCTGGACAGGCAGTATGGAGAAGGGAAATAATGGGGTCAAGGGGAAAAGAGTTGGGCCCAGGGGAAAGCCAAACAGGGGGACAGGATGGGGAAGGGACACACTCGCTGGGGAGCATGAGGCAGGAACCTCACAGGGCTTGACTCTGCAGCTGGAGGCAACGAGGAACCTGTGACAGGCAATACTTGCCGTCCCTCAGCATAGGCTGATAGCTATCGCTAAGGCACCTAGGATTGTTTCCCTTGCGTCCTAGGTTGACGAGTTGTCAATCTCTTCACACCTTAAGATTCCACCCTGTACTCCCAAGGAACCATCTACTTTTTAGATTTAATGACTTGGGGTTTATTGATTGTCTGTGTTCAATGGGACTTAATTCTAACATACATTTAAACATCATGGCTCAAAAGAGGTTTGTCCTGACAGTGAAACAGAGACAGACCCTCCTCCTACTCGAGACAAGACCTCCTCCTGTTTAACCCTCTTGCATTTGGTGTTTCGAAACAAAAACTGCCCCTAGATTTCGCATTCCGTCATGAAATCAGGTCAGGCAACACATGCTCTCTCGCCTTTTCCTTCTAAATACATGCCAGCAGCTATAATTACTTCCAGACTCTCAGCAAGGTTTTTACCTCTAGCCTGATTGAGCTTTGACATGTGGTAGCAATTAGTGATGATCACAGCATGATGGAAATCTACTGTGTGTAAATCCTGGCAAATCTCGGTTCGGGATTCAAGGGGGGCAATTATTCAATCCCGGCAAATCCTGGTACGGGACTAAGAGGGTTAAGGCTACAGCCACTGAGCTGACCATCAGAAACCCTCACTTGTGACCAGGAGCCTCAGGAGAAGATAACCTGCATGCGGAAATGCAGAGAAGAGGGAAAAGGCGTACAACCTAGCTGGAGTTCACCGCATGTGTGAAGAACCTGTATGTGTATGCAAAATGGACACACAGACAAACACACATGCGCTCACAAACATACTCACACACAGAGAACTAGCGCAGAATAATGCGAACCGTAACAGTTCTGGCGTTTTGTCTGTCCTCAATAAATGTCAGCAAATTAGTACTTTTGTAAGACAATCGTCAAATTTACTTAAGAGTAGAAAAGGATGACTTCCGCCATCTCAAAAGAAGAACAAGTCATAATTCTAAGACTCTGCACTGGGCACAGCAGACTAAACCACCACATGTCCACAAAGCCGAAACTTCCTGCTTCTTCCCTGTGTGCCTGTGGTAAAGAAAACCAGACAGGCGAGCACATCCATCAGAGGTGTACACTATTCAGCGACCTGAGGAAGAATGTGTGGCCGATCCCTGTAGACTGCTTAGGGAGTTTAGGAAGAGGACGAGGTATCATCATCATCTTCATCATTGTCATCATCGTTGTCATCGTCACCGTTGTTATCATCATCATCATCTTCGTCACGTTGTTGTCGTGTCATCATCATCGTCGTTGTCGTCGTCATCATCATCATCATCATCATCATCATCATCATCATCATCATCATCATCGTCGCATCAGTAGTGGTAGAATTATTAGTGGTTTATTATTAAAATGTTGCATCATTATTATCATCATCATAAGTAGTATGGTTATCATTAAAATACTGATGATGATGATGATGATGATGATGATGATGATGTATGATGATGATATTGTCATCATCATCACCACCACCACCACCAACCACCACCACCACCACCACCACCACACCACCACCATGATGATGGTGGTGGTAACAACAACAACAACATCATCATCGTATCGTCATCATCATCGTACTTCTTCTTCTTTTTCTTCTTCAAAGATCTTCCTAGCTGCACACCTGAAAGTTATAATGCAAGCTAAGTGATCTGGTCAGGTCAGTTTGAGACTGCCTGGAATCATGGACTGGGAATAGAGGAAAGCCAAGAATTGTATTTACGTATCTATGTAGAAGCTCAGGATGTCTGTCAAATTTGTAATGTGTGTGTTGTGTGTGTGTGTTGTGTGTGTGTGTGTGTGTGTGTGTGTGTGTGTGTGTGTGGTGGTGTTGTGTTATGTTTGTGTGTGTTTGTGTGTGTGTGTGTGTGTGTGCTTGTTGTCGTGTGTGTGTGTGTGTGTGTGTGTGTGTGTGTGTGTGGTGTGTGTGTGTGTGTGGCAGGAAGTTTTGGTCCCCACGAGAGTGCTGCGCATTTTGAGTAAGGTAGACAAAAATGTAAGTATCGTGACTGAAAGCAGTATACAATATAATACAGCGCAATACAATATAATACAGCGCAATACATTTTAATGCATTGCAATACAGTACAATGCAATAAAGTATTTATTATATAGTATTGTATTATATGGCATTAGATTGCATTGTATTGTACTGTATATAATGTTGTATTGTTTTGTATCGAAAATATCAATTTTTGCTTGAGACTTTTTTTTTTTTCAAAAACTCTGTACTTGATAGAATGACCCTGAGAGGTTTTACTTTCTATTTTTCTCTGGTTTCACAAAATATCCTGTAGACAGTTTTTAAAAAATGTCTTGTTTTGATAAAATCTCTTCTTGATAGCTTTTTCCCTTTCTTTTGTTTATTGAGGAAAAAGTAGTGGAGGAAAACAAGTGCAGGTAACCACTTTCAACTAATACTTTGTTATGACGGGATATCTTGTTGACAACTTCATCCTAAATTTTTTATTTTGTGTTAACAGAATATCCTTTGTCAACATTATTTTTTAATTTTTTTTCCCCCTGTTCTGACAGAATATTACATTAGTTTTTTTTTCCCCTTGTTTTTCGTTTTCTGTTGTGACAGAATATAATGTTGCCAGTTTTCCCCCCTTTTTTTCTGTATTGGACTGAATACCAGTTAGACTCCCCCCCCCCCTCTAATTTTTTGTTTTCCTTTTTTGACAATATGATGTTGCCAGGTTGTATTTTTCCCCCCTTTCATATTGGACAGAATATCATGTTGACAGTTTTTTTCCCCAATTTTTTGTTTTCTATTTTGAGAGAATATAATGTTGCCATTTTTCATTTTTGTTCTCTTACTGTATTGAATAGAATACCTTGTTGCCATCCCCCCCCCCCCGTGATTTTCCCTTCCATTTTTGTCTGTTTCGACAGAATGTATCACAAGTAGTTTTTTTGTTGTTGTTGTCAGTTTTGACAGAATATTCTTAAATCTAAAAAAACAACAACAAACACCTGAATCAAAGAAATATGCATTACTATAGCATCTCTTATAGTAGGATGTGTATATGTCTGTATATCTTGTCTCCCTGATAAGCATAACTGTGTGTTTTGTTTCTACGTTCATTTTTTTGGGGTGGGTGGGTGGGTATTTAGGGGTGAGGGGGGGGGGGGTTGTTATATTTTTTGTCAGTTTTTGACAGGATGCCTAATCCACAGGTTTTCAGATGTTTTCATTTTTGATCTTCTTTTTGCACAGGATGCTCCCTTGTTGTTGATCAACACCGGTGTCAGCAGCCCAAAAGACTTGATCCTGACCAGGATCCTGGTGGCCCCTCCATGTATCAGACCATCAGTGATGTCAGATGGAAAGTCGGGCTCGTGAGTAGCTCTGTTATAAATTTATTTTTAAAAAAAAGAAAGAAAGTTCTGTTATACATAAACTGCGGCGCAAGAATAGTATTTTTGTTGTTGTTGAAGGATTGCACGTCATCTTATGTGTCAAACAGTGAGACAGCATCTGTTGTTGTTGTCTTTCATACAAGTGTCAAACACTGAGACAGCACCTGTTGTTGTTGTCTTTCATACAAGTGTCAAACACTGAGACAGCACCTGTTGTTGTTGTCTTTCATACAATTACAAGTGTCAAACACTGAGACAGCCCCTGTTGTTGTTGTTGTCTTTCATACAAGTGTCAAACACTGAGACAGCCCCTGTTGTTGTTGTTGTCTTTCATACAAGTGTCAAACACTGAGACAGCACCTGTTGTTGTTGTCTTTCATACAAGTGTCAAACACTGAGACAGCACCTGTTATTGTCTTTCATACAAGCAAAAATGTGTTGCGCTGCTGTTAAGCACCTGACAAATCAGGCCCGGCGCATCCAACTTCAGTGTGGGAGGGAATTGTTATCTTTTAAGTCTCTCTGGAGAAAAAGTCAGGGACGGGGAGGGATAGACCAAGAAGGCAGAAAATAGAGAAAGAAGTGACGGGAAGAAAAGGAACAAGGCAGAAAGAAAGAGAAGGATAGAACAGAGGGAATTCCATAGCATAGAATTTTTCAGAAGGTGGGAATGCTATTTATGACGACAGGCTCCTGGCGAGTGCAAGTCTGTGGTGGTAGTTGTATGTGGTGGGGGATGGTGGTGTGTATGTGTGCATGTCTGAAATGGTGTATGTGCATGTACATGCATGTGCACGTGCATGTGCACGTGTCTGCGTGTGTATACACTTTGTGTATATCCACATGTATGCATGGCACATGGTTTGGCACATATTTACATGTGTGTACTTGTGGATCTGTATATAGATTTGTCTTTCAATAAATTTTGCCTTTTTCTTTCAAAACCATCTAAAACCATGAAAAATGAATTTGCTTGAGTTTATGCTGCACTCACACTGACATGGTTACACCGCCCTTGTTGTCTGTCAGAACCGAGGATGACATCACAGGTGCACTGTCAGAAATCGTGAGACTCAATTCTGCCATACAGACTCTTAAAAGAAGTGGTGGATTGATAACAAATTTCATGGTAAGTTGGCTGTGTTTGTCGTTATTAGGTTTTGGCTTAGGGCTACTGCCAAAGTTTTGATCGAGATTAGAGGTGTTTGTTTATTTCTGTGTGTGTGTGTGTGTGTTTGTGTGTGTGTGTGTGTGTGTGTGTGTGTGTGTGCTTGCGTGCGTACGTGCATGCATGTGTGTGCACGCGCACGCATGCATGGGGTATGTGTGTGTGGTTTTTATTGTGATAAAAGTTGTAACAAACAGGTCAGTGGTTCTCTGTATCTAATTTGCTCAATAGTTGGTAAAGAGAAGGAAAGTGGAATATGATGATATATAAAAACGTTAAAAGAGAGATAGAACTTTCATGATACGGTTTTTAACAAGAATTTGTTGAACCTGTATTGAATATAGACATAAAATGTATAATATATGGATGTAGTTCAGTAAACATTTATCATGTAATCAACCCAAAGATCTTTTTGTTTCCTTTCATGTTTTTATAGCCCTACTGAACACTGAACCACATCAGGGCTGTTTGTCCATTCAACTTCAAACCTTGCATGAACATTCTCTGTTGAAAATCAACTCATACTAGTCCCCTCAAATGTCTAACATTATCAGCCTGAGAACATCAGTAACATCAGTACTGACACCTCTTCTCTGAAAGTCCCTCAGATGAGACTGTGAACTGAGGTACCCTGAACAAAGACTCAGAGAACATTTCACCATTGGTAAACCTTGGTGCTCTTGCCAAGGAACAAAAAACCCCAAAACTATAAACTTGCAAAGAAAATGCTTACAAGTGTTTCACAATGGTCATTAACTCACTCCATACTAACGACGGCTATAGCCTTTGTCCATTTCCATCCTGTTGTATACAAACAGCGGCTATAGCCGCTCTGACTTTCAAAAATTTCCATAAGTGACATGATTCACCCAGTGTCACAGACAAGAGCCCTCCATGGTACAGCCTAATTAGCATACTTCAACCGTAGACCAATGGAGTTGCAGGTTAGTGTCTATTTGCTGTGCTGAAGGATTTTTCTTAGTATAGGTCCCTCCCTCATGTTCAAACAAACATCAATGGCGTCGGAACCTAGAATGAGTAGTACTCAGAGCAGACGTGACAGGCGTGTTTACACTCTATGAGAAGCTGTAGAACTGGTCAAAACAGAAGGATCAGATGTTAAAGATGTTGAAGAAGACAAGGAGAGTGATTTTGTTCCATCTGAGGAGAGTGAACATGAAATTTTGGACATCGAACCTGATGTGTCAGAAGAGAGAGGCATGGCTAGTGATGTTAACATCGACTCTGTCAATAATCTGAAGGAGACACAGGTGTATACCCCTACTGCATGTCCAGTGTATGGATGGTTTCCTTCAGTTTATGAACAAACTGTGGCATGAAGATATCAGTTTATTCCTGCCATTCCACCATACACAGACCATGAAATGCATGGACTGCAGTACCAAACAAAAAATTATGAATTTGTCAATTGTATTTTACTAATATATAATTTGTATTAGGCAGACACTCTCAAATAGCCTTTTTTTATTTATTATTTTTTTTTTACATTCTACAGGGTTTCTCAATGTATTTTATGTGGAAAATGTTTTTTTCAACAATGCTGAAAATTTTCCTTCTATGCATTTGCAACCACCCAAAAGTTTGTAGTTGTAAAAAAAAACTATGTTTTTTCACTACAGCTACAAAAAAATGGAACAGTAAAAGTAAGGGCTATGAAACTGGGTACCATGTTCATTTCATTTGTAAATAGACATACAGTCTCAAAATTTCAAGTCATTGTGTTGTGTCATATTTTTTTGGCGATTTTTTAAAAGACCTATAGAAATGGCCAGTGCCCAGAGGAACGCACAACTACAAAGGGCCCAGTATGGAATGAGTTAATCATAGAAATTCTGTGATGAGTAAAGCCTCAGCAAAAAAATGTTTGCAGGTATGATGTAGCTTGTTTTGGAACATTTTAGGTTGGGTTTGTTTCCTAGCCTCGCCTTTTCTTCCCTTTTTGATGAAAAAAATCAAACTTAACATCAAAGTTCTTTGGATGCGACTATAAACTGAAGCCATGTGTGCAAACACATGTAGAACATCTTGTGCACATGTTCAAAAACTGTCCCGCCTTTTAAAAGAAAGCCATTTTGTGCAGTAGGAATGGATAAAAAAATTTAAAAAAAAAAAAAAAAAAAAAGGACGCAAAAACATGCTGGCACACAGGTGTCATTTTCAGACACCATCCCTGAAGTCGGAATGCGGCTACCTAAATGGCGGGTGGGGGGAATGAATGGTCACCTTCACAAAAATCTCACCTTTGGTGAACCTTGAAGCTCTAGACGACGAGGGTCAGGAAAAAAAAAAATTCTGGATGCAGTGATATTTCCATGAAGGAATAGATGAAGCTGAAGTGTGGTCTGTGTTGTGTTGTGTCTGTGACAGACCAGTTGGGATCAGCTACAGTTGGAGGTGTTTCGAATGATCAACGGGGAAATCAAGGGTGTACCAGCAGCAATGCAGGTTTGGATTTCACTTTCTTTGTTGATCTGTTCATTTCATTGATGGATTGATTGATCTGTTCGTTTCATTGATGGATTGATTGATATGTTCATTTCATTGGTTGATTGATGGATTGATTGATCTGTTCATTTCATCGGTTGATTGATGGATATATTGATGGATGTTCATTTCATTGATGAATTGATTGATCTGTTCATTTCATTGATTGATTGATGGATGGATTGATGTATGTTCATTTCATTGATTGATTGATTGATGGATTAATTGATCTGTTCATGTATTTGTTTTCTGTGGGGCAACTGTCTGGCTACATGTAATGTTTTATCAATTTTTGTATTTTCTGTGTGATGATTATCTGGCTAAGGATGAAGCATCTCCCAGTTTAAATAATAATAATGATAATGATAATATGGAATGCATATATATAGCGCCATATTTTGTAATAAACAAATTAAAGTGCTTGCGTTCAACCTACTCTTACAACATGCAACTGATAACAAACAGTTTATGAGATAATGTGCAGACCTATGTGATTTTTTGTCGTGCTAAGGAAGACTGTTGCGACCACAGTATAACCATATTAATTAATCTGTTGAATTTTGAATCAACCCATTTTGTTTCTGCAGGCAATTAACCAACAAATGAAAGGCTTCAGTCAGCGGCTGACAGGCAAACAAGGTCGTTTCCGTGGCAACCTGTCAGGAAAGCGGGTGGATTATTCTGGCAGGACAGTCATCTCCCCTGATCCCAACATGCAGATAGATCAGGTACTGTGTGTGTGTATATGTACATGCATGTGTGTCATGTGTGTGTGTGTGTGTGTGTGTGTGTGTGTGTGTGTGTTTGTGTGTGTGTTTTTTTATTTTATTTTATTTTATACCACTTTATGTCACAGCAGATTTCTCTGCGTGAAATTCATGCTGCTCTCCCTGGGGAGAGCGCGTCGCCACAAGTGCAGTGCCTACCCATTATATATTTTTTTTTCCCCTCAGGGATGGTGTCTAAACACGACATCTGTGTGCATGCTATTTTTTAAAATTATAATTTTGTCATCTGCTCCTACCGGCACACGATGGCCTGCTCTTCCGAAAGGCGGAACGGGACTTTAACATGTGCGCAAGATGTTCTGCGTGCATTTGCACATGGGACCTCGGTTTATAGTCTCATCTGAATGACTTTGACATTCAGTTCGATTTTTTCGTCAGACTGGGAAGAAAGGGTGAGCTGGGTACAAACCCAGAAACTCGTGGTTTACATATTGGCAGGTGAACGTCTCAACCATCCTGCCACCGTCCTTCCCTGGAAGTGTGTGTGTGTGTGTATGAGTGTGCATGTGTGTTGTATGCTTCATACCATATTACATCCGTATGTCTCTTTTTTTTTTCTTTTTTTGTCTCTTTGATCCCCCTCCTCCCCCTCGACCCCCCCTTATTTGCTTATTTGTGCGTGGGATTTTTCTTTCTACCTTGATTTTTTTTTGTTTTTATAAACAGCGATTCAGTCATTCACCTTCTAAACTGTGGCTGTTTTTTCTAGGTGGCAGTACCCCTCCACATAGCCAAAACAATCACCTACCCAGAGAAAGTTACCCCGGCCAACATTGAGCTCATGAAACAGTTGGTTCGTAACGGTGCTCACAAGCACCCAGGTGCGGACATCTTGGAACTGGGGAAGACGGGCGAAAAAAGGTGTGTGTTGTATGTGATCGAAAGGGTGGGAGAGGAGGTGTGTTATTATCGTTATTATTATTATATTATATTCTTTTATATCGAGGATAATGGGATAAGCACTTTTGTGCTTTTTTTACTACATCCAGTCCCCGTGTGTATGCAGTTTTGTAAATGTCATCTGTTCCCACCGGCACACAATGGTGTGTGGTTGTGTGTGTGTGTGGGGGTGAGGTGGGGGTGGGGGGGTGGGGGGTGGGGGGGGGGGGGGAGGTTGTGTGTGTGTGTGGTGGGTGGGGGGTTTGTGTATGTGTGTGGGGTAGTTGTGGTGTGTGTGTGTGTGTGCATGGTTTTTTTGTGTGTGTGTTGTTCTTTTATTTCAAGGATAATAGAATAAGTACTCATGTGCTTTTTTTTTTTTTACATCCAGTCCCCTGTGTGTATGCAGTTTTGTCAATTTTGTCATCCATTCCCACCACACAATGTGTGTGTTTGTGTGTGTGTGTGGCTGGGGGGGGGGGGAGGAGTAGGGGAAAGAGGGAGGGTTTTCTCCTTATTGTATGCTGTATAATCCATCTCACCGCCCTCAACATGCTGGCCCCTAGAGAAGCTGAGGTCTCTGATGCCTCGCTCCCCTACGACCACACAGTATGGACACTGTACCGTTACCTTTTATAGTCCATCTGTCAATCAGTCCATGTGATGCTGTTTTTGGACACTTTACCTTACCTTTTTATAGTCCATTGTCAATCAGTCCACTGTGATGCTGTTTTTGGACACCTTTACTTTACTTTCATAGTCCACTGTCAATCAATCCACTGTGATGCTGTTGTTGGTCAGGGCCCTGAGGTATGGAAACCGTGAGCACCTGGCCAGTACCCTGAGGATGGGGGACACTGTCGTTCGACACATGATAGATGGCGACATCATTCTCTTCAACCGACAACCCTCTCTGCACAAGCTCAGTATTCAGGCTTTCTAGTGAGTTGTTTTTTTTCTGTGTGTGTGGTGTGTGTGTTGTGTGTGTGTGTGTGTGTTGTGTGTGTGTGTGTGTGTGTGTGTGTGTTGTTGTGTGTTTGTGTGTTGTGGTGTGTGTGTGTGTGTGTGTGTGTGTTGTGTGTGTGTGTGTGTGTGTGTTGTGTGTGTGTTGTGTGTGTGTGTGTGTAGTGTGTGTGTGTATGTGTGTGGTGTGTGTTGTATGTTTGTGTGTGTATGTGTGTGTGTGTGTGTGTGTGTGTTTGTGTTTGTGTGTGTGTGTGGTGTGTGTGTGTTTGTGTTGTGTGTGTGTGTGTGTGTGTGTGTTGTGTGTGTGTGTGTGTGTGTTGTGTGTGTGTGTGTGTGTGTGTGTGTGTGTAGGACCTGTTTTAACCTAATTGCTAACCATCTTTGCACAGCTCATTTGTGTGAGTTATATATATATATATATTAATATTATATATTTGTGATGTGTGTGTTGTGTGTGTGAGCATCTAAATTGGTTTAGAAAGTGTTCTGTAGTAGTATATATAGTATAGTATAGTATAGTATAGTATAGTATAGTATAGTATAGTATAGTATAGTATAGTTTACAGACCAAGCCCACGAGAGGAGCTGGAAAGGACATGCCATTATTTTTCCCAGACACATCTGATGGTGGAATGCGAAGAGAGAAGTTATTAGTTAGTTAGTGTAGTGTAGTGTAGTGTAGTGTAGTGTAGTGTAGTGTAGTGTAGGTAGCGTGTAGGTAGTGTAGCGTTGTTGAGTGTAGGTTAGCGTAGCTAGTAGGTAGCGTAGCGTAGTGTACAGCACAGCATAGCATAGTATAGCATAGCATAGCATAGCATAGCATAGCATAGTAAGCATATCACTTTCAGTCACAGCATATTCTTGTGTATGAAATTCGGGCGCTCTCCATATGGAGAGCATGTCACACAGGAGAGCAGCACCAGCCTTGTATGTTTTTGTTTCGCTATCAGAGTGGCTTTTTTTCCCAGAGAATTTTCCCAGGGACAACTGCCCTGTTGCCGCAAGCTTTTTTTATGTGTACTTAGTGTGTGTTATACACATGACTTCGGGTTATCGTCTCATCACTAAAACTAACACCCAGACCACGACTCATGATTTAGAGGACAGGGGGAAAACGTTTGGGTTAAGACAGGGATTGATGGAACACACACTTGTCGCTTTCCAGGCAATGCTTTGCCTCTGTACCTCACCTGCTATGCCTTCCATAGCAGCATCATTATGTCATCCTCATTATCCTCTATCTATCTATCTATCTATCTATATCTATCTATCTATCTATCTATCTATCTATCTATCTATCTATCTATCTATCTATCTATCTATCTATCTATCTATCTATCTATCCTTTAGTCTGGCAACTGTGGGGGCTCCCCTAAAGACTTGACAATAAGTTTTCTCCATTCCTCTCTCTATTCTGCCTTTCTCAAAATTTTGTTGAGTTCTGGGCCTGTCCATTCACTGATGTTGTTCTCCCATCTCTTCCTTGGTCTGCCTCTTTTTCTTCCTCCTTGGACAGTGCCTTGCAGTATTGTTTTTGCAAGTCCTTTTGATCTTGTGACATGCCTGTACCATCTTTGATCACCATGCTCTAAAAAAAGCTGCCTGTCTGCATCATCAAGTTTGGTGTTAGCAATGAAAGTGACATGCCTTCTTCCTCCTCCATTAATTTGCTCCAGTTTTCCTGGCCCGCTGACTTGATGGGTTCTCAGGATGTTGTGTGTTGTGTGAATTGTGTTCAGGCCAAAGTGATGCCCTACCGGACATTCCGCTTCAATGAGTGCTGCTGTAACCCTTTCAACGCCGACTTTGATGGCGATGAGATGAACCTGCATCTGCCACAGACAGAGGAGGCCAAGGCTGAAGCTCTCGTGTTGATGGGGGTAAGGAGGAGGGGGGAGGGGGGGAAGGGGGGTTAGGGGTGGGGAGGTGGTGGTGAGGGGTAGGGGTGGTTTGTGTTTGGATGATGGGTGAGTGTGTGTGGTGTGTCGTGTGTGTGTTGTGTCTATGTGTACACATTTGAGTGTGTGTGGTGGTGTGTTGTGTGTGTGTGTGTGTGCCGTGCATGCGTGTATGCGTATGTGTGTGCTGCATGTGCACGCATGCATGCATAGAGAAATATAAGAAGCGTATTTTGTTTGTAAAAAAATGATGGGAAATACTGTTGTAATTTTCAGTCCAAGTCCAACATCATCACCCAAGAAGTGGAGAGCCCCTCATCGCTGCCATTCAGGATTTCATCACAGGTGGGGATGCTTTCTTTGCATTGTTCTACTTTTTATGTGACTCAGTGTGTGTGTGTGTGTGTGTGTGTGTGTGTGTGTGTGTGTGTGTGTGTGTGTGTGTGTGTGTGTGTGTGTGTGGTGTGTTGTGTTGTGTGTGTGTGTGTGTGTTTGAGAGAGGGAGAATAGATAGATAGATAGATAGATAGATATATAGATCGATAGATAGATTAGATCGATCGATCATCAATCGATCGTGCTCCAATATTGGGTGGGGTGTGTGCATGTAGTGTGCGTGGTGTGCGTGCGTGGGTGGTGGTGCGTGCGATTGCGTGCTGTGTATGCGTGCGTCATTCACATACATTCCCCCATGGGGATACCAGGGACCTGTCAGTATAAATAGCATCCCCACATCTTGAAAGTCTGTGCTGGAAATCCCCTCTTTTCTATATTTCTTTATTTCTGCCTTGTTCCATTTTCTTGGTCTATTTTCTGCCTTCTTGGTCCATTCTTCTGCCTTTTTTCCAGAAAGACTTAAAGATGACAATTTTCCCCTTATGCTGAAGTTGGATGCACTGGGCCTGACTTTTCAGGCGCTTAACGCAGCGTGATGCATTTTGCTCATAAAACAGACAACAATAGTTGCTCTCTGAGCATTTGACGAAGAAAAGAAAAGAATTCACATACATGCGCACACCAAGCGCAGTGCATGTCTGTCTCTGATTTATGGAATGAGCACTAAAGAAGAAAGCAGGTGGTGAGAACGAGAGGAAGATGTGGACTGACCAGCACATTGTTGTCTACAGGCGCTTTCCTTATCACTCAGAAGGACGTTTCTTCAACCGCACTCGTGCAATGCAGATTGTCTCCTCCTTTCTGTCAGGCCGAGACAAAAGTGTGAATGTGATTCTACCGCCCCCAGCCATTATGAAGGTAACACTGCAGACCTACCTCCCATCTGATGTGTTGTCTTTGATTATTATGTGTTGAATCTATGCTAAGATGGAATGCTGATGTTCAGTTTTGTAACAGAGAATGTTGACTCTATGCTCATACAGAAGACTGACAGGTCCTTCGGATGAGGGTAAGGTAAAGGTGTTCCATAACCTGTGTGGTCGTAGGGGAGTGAAGTGTCAGAGACCTCAGCTTCTCTAGGGGCCAGCATATTGAGTGCGGCGCCCATCTCTTCTCCCTCACTGCTTTACCTTCCCTGACCCTAAAGAGGGCAGGTACCCATTAACAGCTGGGTGGACAGGGGGACTGTACTGAAACCAAGCCACACAAATGGTCACCCATCCATTTGGTAATCACTTTTGATGCTGCTTAACCTTAGCTTGGGGAAAGCAAGTGCTCTGACCACTGAGCTATCCCGTCCCCTGTGAACACAATGAAAGCCTGCAAACACATCAAAATTCCAATTGCCTCTTGCAAGAGTAGGCTTGCGTGCCAGTACAAATAGATCACAAATGTCCAAAACATATGCACACTGTTGTCATACTGAGACTTCATCGCTGAAGTTGAACGCAGCTACCTTAATGGTGGGTAAACGGTCACATATGCAAAATCCTACCATTGATGAACCATAGAGCTCTAGCTGAGGAATGAGAATAAGGAAAAGAATTCTGATGTATTTTTCCCAGGGGAATGTTGAGTGCATGCTCACATAGAAGACCGATGGTTTATTTTCAGCAAGGGATTGTTGAATCTGTGCTCTTATAGTAGATTCATGGTTTATTTTTTGCCAGAGGGAATGTCAAATGTGTGTTCTTTATAGAAGACTCGTGGTTTATTTTTTACTATGGTGATATTGACTCTGTGCTCACTTGAAACACATATTCATTTTTGTCAGGTTAATGTTGAATCTCCACTTACGGGAAAGACCTTAGCTTTTTTTTTTTTTGGCCAAGTGAATGTTCTTTTTTATTAAGGTTTTTTCCCAAGTAAATGTTGAATCTGTGTTTTACATAGAAGACTTTTAGCTCATTTTTGCAGGGCAAATGTTAAATATATACTGATACATAGACGATATATACTTAATTTTTGTTAAAGGAATGTTGAACCTGCGCTCACATGGAAAACTAGTGGTTTAGTTTTTTTTCTAAATACACGCAATAGTTAATAATTCATTCTTATTCATAAGATAAATACACACAAATATAATGTAACGTGAGACATGAACCAAGCGAACGTATTCTGTAATTTGGTCAGGAAACATGAGGAAGGAAGGTTCAGTGGAGTTTTTGTGGTGTTGACAGTGATGGTCATTGCATGAGGACTGTGGTGCTGTGTTTTTGTGGTGTTGACAGTGATGGTCATTGCATGAGGACTGTGGTGCTGTGTTTTTGTGGTGTTGACAGTGATGGTCATTGCATGAGGACTGTGGTGCTGTGTTTTTGTGGTGTTGACACTGATGGTCATTGCATGAGGACTGTGGTGCTGTGTTTTTGTGGTGTTGACACTGATGGTCATTGCATGAGGACTGTGATGCTGTGTTTTTGTGGTGTTGACACTGGTGGTCATTGCATGAGGACTGTGATGCTGTGTTTTTGTGGTGTTGACAATGATGGTCATTGCATGAGGACTGTGGTGCTGTGTTTTTGTGGTGTTGACAATGATGGTCATTGCATGAGGACTGTGGTGCTGTGTTTTTGTGGTGTTGACAATGATGGTCATTGCATGAGGACTGTGGTGCTGTGTTTTTGTGGTGTTGACAATGATGGTCATTGCATGAGGACTGTGATGCTGTGTTTTTGTGGTGTTGACACTGATGGTCATTGCATGAGGACTGTGATGCTGTGTTTTTGTGTGTTGACAATGATGGTCACTGCATGAGGACTGTGATGCTGTGTTTTTGTGGTGTTGACAATGATGGTCACTGCATGAGGACTGTGATGCTGTGTTTTTGTGGTGTTGACAATGATGGTCATTGCATGAGGACTGTGGTGCTGTGTTTTTGTGGTGTTGACAATGATGGTCATTGCATGAGGACTGTGGTGGTGTGTTTTTGTGGTGTTGACAATGATGGTCATTGCATGAGGACTGTGGTGCTGTGTTTTTGTGGTGTTGACAATGATGGTCATTGCATGAGGACTGTGGTGCTGTGTTTTTGTGGTGTTGACAATGATGGTCATTGCATGAGGACTGTGGTGCTGTGTTTTTGTGGTGTTGACAATGATGGTCATTGCATGAGGACTGTGGTGCTGTGTTTTTGTGGTGTTGACAATGATGGTCATTGCATGAGGACTGTGGTGCTGTGTTTTTGTGGTGTTGACAATGATGGTCATTGCATGAGGACTGTGGTGCTGTGTTTTTGTGGTGTTGACAATGATGGTCATTGCATGAGGACTGTGGTGCTGTGTTTTTGTGGTGTTGACAATGATGGTCATTGCATGAGGACTGTGGTGGTGTGTTTTTGTGGTGTTGACAATGATGGTCATTGCATGAGGACTGTGATGATGTGTTTTTGTGGTGTTGACAATGATGGTCATTGCATGAGGACTGTGATGCTGTGTTTTTGTGGTGTTGACAATGATGGTCATTGCATGAGGACTGTGATGCTGTGTTTTTGTGGTGTTGACAATGATGGTCATTGCATGAGGACTGTGGTGCTGTGTTTTTGTGGTGTTGACAATGATGGTCATTGCATGAGGACTGTGGTGGTGTGTTTTTGTGGTGTTGACAATGATGGTCATTGCATGAGGACTGTGATGCTGTGTTTTTGTGGTGTTGACAATGATGGTCATTGCATGAGGACTGTGGTGCTGTGTTTTTGTGGTGTTGACAATGATGGTCATTGCATGAGGACTGTGGTGCTGTGTTTTTGTGGTGTTGACAATGATGGTCATTGCATGAGGACTGTGGTGCTGTGTTTTTGTGGTGTTGACAATGATGGTCATTGCATGACAACTGTGGTGCTGTGCAGCCGAGCCAGCTGTGGACGGGGAAGCAGCTCTTCAGCCTGATCGTACGGCCCAATGGGAAGTGCCCCGTCAAGGTGAACCTCGAGGTGCAGAACAAGAGCTACTCCAAAAGCTTCAGCCCCACAACGAAGGCCCTGTACGGACAGAAGGAGCCCCTGGACCTCTGCCCCACGGATGGATGTAAGGCTCTGGGCATTGGAAAATGGCCGTCTGTGTAGGCCTGCATGCAGGCATGTATGCGTGTATACGTGGGTGCGTGGGGGGATGTGTGTGTGGGGGTGTGTGTGCGTGAGTGTGTGCGTGAGTGTGTGCGTGAGTGTGTGCGTGCATGCGTGCCTGATATCTATTTTAAAAAAAATTCTTTCAACTAAAATTTATACTTTTCTGCTGGTTAACCCAACATTTCTTTTTTTTTTTTTTTTGTTATCTTTTTGTACCTCTGGTCACCAGATATGTGCGGAAGATATTACTAATATGTACAAAAAATTTTTCCTTCAACTAAAATATATCCTTTTTTTTTTTTATTGGTTAACCCACCATTTTTATATCTTTGTTTGTGTCTCTGGTCACTAGATTTGTGCATCCAGACATTTAAAGTTTTTCTAATATATATATGAGAAAATTAAAAAAAAAAAAATTATATATTTCTGTTGCTATTTATGTTTTTGACTTAAAACTTACATACTTTTTCTTCTGTCTCTGTTTCTGGCCGGTGGTAACCAGATGTGTGCATCCAGAACAGCGAACTGATGTGTGGCTCCATGGACAAGGTGGTCCTGGGGTCTGGCTCCAAGAGCAACATCTTCTACATCATGCTGTGCAACTTTGGGGAGCAGTTTGCCGCCGATGCTCTCGCTCGCCTCTCCAAGCTCACCCCGTCCTTCCTCAGTGAGTTTACAATTCTATCTTCTGTAGTTGCCTCTGTGTGTGTGTGTGTGTGTGTGTGTGTGTGAGTGTGTGTGTGTGTGTGTGTGTGTGTGTGTGTGTGTGTGTGTGTGTGTGTGTGGTGCGTGCGTGCGTGCGTGCGTGCGTGCGTGCGTGCGTGCGTGCGTGCGTGCGTGCGTGCGTGCGTGCGTGCGTGCGTGCGTGCGTGCGTGCATGCGTGCGTGTAGAGGGGGGGGGGAGGAAATGGGAGAGGAGGGGGGGATGGATAGGTGTGCACAGATGGGTCTGTGGGGAGAGTATGGATGTGTATATTTGGGGTTAGGTTGGTAACTCTGTGTGTGTGTGTGTGTGTGTGTGTGTGTGTGTATGTGAGCGTGCGTGTATGTGTGTTTGCGTGCATGTGTGTGCACGCTCTCATTTTACGTTTGAATGTGTGTGTGTGTGTGTGTTTATATGAGATGTGTGTTTATTTGAGAGAGAGAGAGAGAGAGAGAGAGAGAGAGAGAGTGAGAGAGTGTGTGAGTGAGTGTGTGTGTGTGTGTGTGTGTGTGTGTGTGTGTGTGTGTGTGTGTGTGGTGTGTTTTTGCGGGTGTAATATGTACACACTTGCATGCATGCATAGAAGTATGTGTAGTGTGTTGCTGGTGTGTGTGTTTTGTTTGAGAAGGTGCGTTGGTTGGTGTGCAGCTAACTCTGGCTTCTCCATTGGTCTGGGAGATGTCACCCCAGGGTATGGCCTGCTGAAGGAGAAGAGGAATCTGCTGGACGAAGGGTGTGTACACATGCATGGGATGTATGGTAGTAGTGATGTGGTAGTGTTTTAGGGGGACGGGATAGCTCAGTGGTCAGAGCACTCACTTTTCAAATTCCCCCAGTTCACCCAGCTGTAAATGGGTACCTGCCCTCTTCAGGGTCAGGGAAGGTAAAGCAGCGAGGGAGAGGAGATGGGCGCCGCCCTCAACATGCTGGCCCCTAGAGAAGCTGAGGTCTGTGAGCATTGCTCCCCTATGACCACATAGGTTATCATAATAGGGACACCTTTACCTTTACTTAGCATTGGCAGGTCTGATTTTTAATTTGACCTCACAGTTCATAAAAAAAATTCCCACCAGATGCCTATGCCAGGACTTGAACTCATGACTTCATGGACCCAAAGGATTGAATAGTGATTAGTGATATGATACAGTGAGGTAGCACATCTATCAACCAAAGTGGATGTTCATAGATAATTACTTTTGATATTTACAGAACTATTAGTGATATGATACAGTGAGGTACACATCTATCAACCAAAGTGATGTTCATAGATAAATTTACTTTTGATATTACAGGAACACCAAGTGTGACAACCACATTATGGATTACAACAACCACTCTCTGGCACGCCAGCCAGGTTGTAATGAAGAAAAGTCCCTGGAGGTGAGTAGTAGAATTTTTACCATCAGCATATTTCCAAAGTTGCTGGTATTTTTTTTCCCCCCACAGTTGATGTAGTCAGTTTGGCTTCATGTACTGCACGCACCCTATCACACAGCTGCAATCTCAGCCTGTGGACTTAGAAGAAGGGTGGCAGGATAGTTAAGACATTCACCTGCCTAATAAGTGAACCATGAGGTTCTGGGTTCATTCTTAGTCTTTCCCTTTCTTCCCAGTTTGACTAGAAAAAATGGACTGAATGTCAAAGTCCTTCGAGGCCCTGTGTGCGAAGGCAGGCAGAAAATCTTGCATTCATGTTAAAACCCCTTCTGCTTTTTGAAAGAGTAGGCCATTTCGTGCCATTCGGAAGGGATGGCAAAACAAAAAAAAAACCATGTTCACAGGTGTTGTGTTTACCTAAATGGTGGGGAAAAAATAAAACAGTTCATATGCAAAAACCTCACAGTTGGTGAATCGCAGAGCTCTACCCAAGGAACAAAAACTAACAAGCAAAAAATGTCCACAGTTGATATCATCAGTTTGGCATCATAATTATACTGTACTGTATCATACAGTTGCAATCTCAGCCTGTGGACTTAATTGTCAGTCAGAGGAGAATAGAAAGCTCTGAAGTGATTGCTTTCATGCCCTTGCCAGACGTCTGTATCGTGCAAGTCTGCAGCTTAGCATCTGTCAGATATACCCATGACCTTTCAGTTTTTCATTTATGCGTGCTGCTATAAAGACATTGGTCATTGCTACCCAAGTTGTGTTGTTCTGTTGTATTTGATTTTATTTCAATTTGATATTTCATCCTGTCTTTAATCTGAACTGATATCAGAGTGTGTTTCTATTTGCTTTTTTTGCTGATTGTGTCTGTGTGTGTGTATGTGTGCTTTTTTGTTTTGTTTTTAAAAAAAATCTTTTATATTGAGGATAATGGAATAAGCACTCATGTGCTTTTTTACATCCAGTCCCCATGTGTATACAGTTTTTTTGTTGTAAATCTTGCATCTGTTTCCACTGGCACACATGGCCTTCTCTTACAAAAAGTAGAACAAGATTTAACGTGTGCGTAAGATGTTCTACGTGCTTTGCACACGGACCCTCAGTTTAGAGGTCTCCACCGAAGGACTTGTGCGGAGAATGGAGTCAGCTCTGAGGTTAACTCCAGAGAAAAATCCCCTCGAACAACGGGAATCGAACCAGGTCGTTAAATTGCGAGCGCAATGATGTGACCACTAGGCGTCTGTCTATCCCTGTCCCCTGTTGATGCTGAGGGCTGTTGTGTGCAGGCCCTGATCCTGAAGGAGCTGTCCAGTATCCGTGACCACGCTGGTCAGGCCTGTCTGCAGGAGCTGCCCAAATCCAACAGCCCCCTCACCATGGCTGTCTGTGGCTCCAAAGGTCAGTGCCGTCCCTCACTGGACAGTATCCACTCTTCTTGTTGGTTATGCTGGTGTTGTTGTTGTGTTATTGTGGCCTGTTTTCTTTGTCTTTATGTTGGTGTGTTGTATTGATGTGGCATGCCCAAAACCAACAGCCCCCTCACCATGGCTGTCTGTGGCTCCAAAGGTCAGTGCGTCCCTCACTGGACAGTATCCTACTCTTCTTCTTGGTTATTTGTGTTTGTATTTTTTTGGTTTTTGTACCACTTTATGTCACAGGCAGATTTTTGGCGTGAAATTCGACGCCCTCTCCATGGGGAGTGGCCTACCCTGTCTATTTGTTGCTTTTCCTGCTTGTAACTTTCATTTGTTTCTATGTTGGTTATGTGGTGTGTTGTTTTGTGTTGTTGTGGCCTGTTTTCTTTTCTTTCATGTTGTGGTGTTGTATTGATGTGTGTGCCCCAACACAGCCCCACCAGGCTGTCTGTGCTCCAAGGTCATGCTCCTTGGACACTTCAGTCTTTTGGTATGTTGGATGTTGTTGTGTTGTTGTGTGCTGTTTGTCCTGTTTTTTTGTGTTATGTTTGTGTGTTGTATTGATGGCATGCCCCATACCTACATCTTCACTTGGCTGTCTGTGGCTTCAAGTCAGTGTTGTCATCCTCATGGCGCCTCCGTCTTCTTCTTGGTTATGTTGGTTTGTTGTTGTTGTTGTTGTTGTATGGCCTGTTTTCTTCTTTATGTTGGTGTGTTGTTGTTGTTGTGGCCCTGTTTTCCTTCTTTATGTTGTTGTGTTGTTGTTGGCCTGTTTTCCCTTCTTTTTATGTTTTGAATTGTTGTGTTGTTGTGGCCTGTTTTCCAGCTAACATCCTGAGGGTCACCCAGAATTTGTGCTGTTTCATTCTTCCCCCTTGCATGTGTGTTTATTTACTTTATTCTTTTATATTGAGGATATCGTGTGTGTGTGTGTGGTGTGTGCGTGTGCTGTGTGTGTGGTGTGTGTGTGTGTGTGTGTGTGTGTGTGTGTGTGTGTGCATATGTGTGTGTGTGTGTGTGTGTGCGTGTGCGTGTGCATATGTGTGTGTGTGTGTGTGTGTGTGTGTGTGTGTGTGTGTGTGTGTGATGTGTGCTGTGTGTGTGTGTGTGTGTGTGTGTGTGTGTGGTGTGTGCATATGCATATGTGTGTGTGTGTGTGGTGCGTGCGTGCGTGCGGCGTGCGTGTTGTGTGTGCAGGGTCCAACATCAACATCTCTCAGATGATAGCCATTGTGGGGCAGCAGGCTATCAGTGGATCTCGTGTTCCCAACGGCTTCCTGGACAGGTCTCTGCCACATTTCCATCGAAAAAGTAAGCCCTTTTTAAATGAATTTTGTATTACTACCTCTTGTTCCTCCCCTGTCTTTCTCTCCCTTTCTTTGTTTTTTTTTCTGGGTTGTTGTTGACAGTTAACCTCCTGTCTTTCTTTCCTTTCTTTGTTTTTTTTTCTTTCTGGGTTGTTGTTGACAGTTAACCGCCTGTCTTTCTCTCCTTTCTTTGTTTTACGGTTTATTTTCTGGGTTGTTGTTGACAGTTAACCTCCTGTCTTTCTTTCCTTTCTTTGTTTTATTTTTTTCTGGGTTGTTGTTGACAGTTAACCTCCTGTCTTTCTCTCCTTTGTTTTTTTTTTCTGGGTTGTTGTTGACAGTTAACTGCCTGTCTTTCTCTCCTTTCTTTGTTTTACTTTTTTTCTGGGTTGTTGTTGACAGTTAACCGCCTGTCTTTCTCTCCTTTCTTTGTTTTACTTTTTTTCTGGGTTGTTGTTGACAGTTAACTGCCTGTCTTTCTTTCCTTTCTTTGTTTTATTTTTTTCTGGGTTGTTGTTGACAGTTAACTGCCTGTCTTTCTCTCCTTTCTTTGTTTTACTTTTTTTCTGGGTTGTTGTTGACAGTTAACCGCCTGTCTTTCTCTCCTTTCTTTGTTTTACTTTTTTTCTGGGTTGTTGTTGACAGTTAACCGCCTGTCTTTCTCTCCTTTCTTTGTTTTACTTTTTTTCTGGGTTGTTGTTGACAGTTAACCTCCTGTCTTTCTCTCCTTTCTTTGTTTTACTTTTTTTCTGGGTTGTTGTTGACAGTTAACCGCCTGTCTTTCTTTCCTTTCTTTGTTTTACTTTTTTTCTGGGTTGTTGTTGACAGTTAACCTCCTGTCTTTCTCTCCTTTCTTTGTTTTACTTTTTTGTCTGGGTTGTTGTTGACAGTTATTCGCCTGTCTTTCTTTCCTTTCTTTGTTTGATTTTTTTCTGGGTTGTTGTTGACAGTTAACTGCCTGTCTTTCTCTCCTTTCTTTGTTTTACTTTTTTTCTGGGTTGTTGTTGACAGTTAACCGCCTGTCTTTCTCTCCTTTCTTTGTTTTACTTTTTTCTGGGTTGTTGTTGACAGTTAACTGCCTGTCTTTCTCTCCTTTCTTTGTTTTACTTTTTTTCTGGGTTGTTGTTGACAGTTAACCTCCTGTCTTTCTCTCCTTTCTTTGTTTTACTTTTTTTCTGGGTTGTTGTTGATAGTTAACCGCCTGTCTTTCTTTCCTTTCTTTGTTTTACTTTTTTTCTGGGTTGTTGTTGACAGTTAACCTCCTGTCTTTCTCTTCTTTCTTTGTTTTACTTTTTTTCTGGGTTGTTGTTGACAGTTAACTGCCTGTCTTTCTCTCCTTTCTTTGTTTTACTTTTTTTCTGGGTTGTTGTTGACAGTTAACCGCCTGTCTTTCTCTCCTTTCTTTGTTTTACTTTTTTTCTGGGTTGTTGTTGACAGTTAACTGCCTGTCTTTCTCTCCTTTCTTTGTTTTACTTTTTTTCTGGGTTGTTGTTGACAGTTAACCTCCTGTCTTTCTCTCCTTTCTTTGGTTTTTTTTTTTGTTCTGGGTTGTTGTTGACAGTTAACCTCCTGTCTTTCTCTCCTTTTATTTTTTTCTGGGTTGTTGTTGACAGTTAACCTCCTGTCTTTCTCTCCTTTTTTCCCCTTTTTTTTCTGGGTTGTTGTTGACAGTTAACCTCTGGTCTTTCTCTCCTTTTATTTTTTTCTGGGTTGTTGTTGACAGTTAACCGCCTGTCTTTCTCTCCTTTTATTTTTTTCTGGGTTGTTGTTGACAGTTAACCGCCTGTCTTTCTCTCCTTTCTTTGTTTTTGTTTTTTTTGGGTTGTTGTTGTTGACAGTTAACCGCCTGTCTTTCTCTCCTTTCTTTGTTTTACGTTTTTTTTCTGGGTTGTTGTTGACAGTTCAGTTCTATCCAATTGTAAAAAGGTAGTCACCGCTGCATTTCATGGATAAAGTTAGCTCTTCTTGCAGCTTGTTTTTTGTGTGTTTCATATGCCTTGTTTTAAACAAAACAACAGAGAATGACTGACACCTTTAACAAAACAGAAAAAAAGTTGCGTATGTTAACAGTTCCTTTGATGAATTCTGCTTCATATTTCTATTATAGACTTTAGTACAGTGTTTTGTTATCCTTGCTGTTGCTGTTATTTGAGTTCTAATGCAGTAGTGTAACCACAGGGCAGTTGTGTAGAGATATACCAAGTTTGAATGCAGTAGTGTAACCACAGGGCTGTTGTGTAGAGATATACTGAGTTGTAAAGCAGCAGTATGTACACAGGGCTGTTGTGTAGAGATAAACTAAGTTCTAATGCAGCAGTATAACCACAGGGCTGTTGTGTAGAGATATACTGAGTTCTAATGGAGCAGTATGTACACAGGGCCGTTGTGTAGAGATATACTGAGTAGCAGTATAACCACAGGGCCGTTATGTATAGATATGCTGAGTTCTAATGCAGTAGTATGTACACAGGGCCGTTGTGTAGAGATATACGATTCTAATGGAGCAGTATGCTCACAGTTTTAAGGGCATCAGATTGTTTGTTGTGTAGAGAAATACTCAGTTCTAATGCAGCAGTATAACCACAGGACTGTTGTGTAGAGGTATAAGGATTCTAATGCAGCAGTATGTTCAGTTTTAGGGGCATCAGATTGTGAGAGTGCTGTTGTGTAGAGAAATACTGAGTTCTAATGCAGTAGTATGTACACAGCGCTGTTGTGTAGAGATATACTCAGTTCTAAAGCACTAGTATAACCACAGGGCCGTTGTGTAGAGATAAACTGAGATCTAATGGAGCAGTATGCTCACAGTTTTAAGGGCATCAGATTGTGTGTTGTGTAGAGAAATACTCAGTTCTAATGCAGTAGTATGTACACAGGGCCGTTGTGTAGAGATAAACTAAGTTCTAAAGCAGCAGTATAACCACAGGGCCGTTGTGTAGAGATAAACTAAGTTCTAAAGCAGGGCTGTTGTGTAGAGATAAACTAAGTTCTAAAGCAGCAGTATGTGCACAGGGCTGTTGTGTAGAGATAAACTAAGTTCTAAAGCAGCAGTATGTGCACAGGGCTGTTGTGTAGAGATATAGTTCTAAAGCAGCAGTATGTACACAGGGCTGTTGTGTAGAGATAAACTAAGTTCTAAAGCAGCAGTATGTGCACAGGGCCGTTGTGTAGAGATAAACTAAGTTCTAAAGCAGCAGTATGTGTACAGGGCCGTTGTGTAGAGATAAACTAAGTTCTAAAGCAGCAGTATGTGCACAGGGCGTTGTGTAGAGATATAGTTCTAAAGCAGCAGTATGTACACAGGGCTGTTGTGTAGAGATAAACTAAGTTCTAAAGCAGCAGTATAACCACAGGGCCGTTGTGTAGAGATAAACTAAGTTCTAAAGAGCAGTATAACCACAGGGCCGTTGTGTAGAGATAAACTAAGTTCTAAAGCAGCAGTATGTGCACAGGGCTGTTGTGTAGAGATAAACTAAGTTCTAAAGCAGCAGTATACCACAGGGCCGTTGTGTAGAGATAAACTAAGTTCTAAGAGCAGTATAACCACAGGGCCGTTGTGTAGAGATAAACTAAGTTCTAAGAGCAGTATAACCACAGGGCCGTTGTGTAGAGATAAACTAAGTTCTAAAGCAGCAGTATAACCACAGGGCGTTGTGAGTAGAGATAAACTAAGTTCTAAAGCAGCATATAACCACAGGGCTGTTGTGTAGAGATAAACTAAGTTCTAAAGCAGCAGTATAACCACAGGGCTGTTGTGTAGAGATAAACTAAGTTCTAAAGCAGGGCTGTTGTGTAGAGATAAACTTAGTTCTAAAGCACTAGTATAACCACAGGCTGTTGTGTAGAGATAAACTAAGTTCTAAAGCAGCAGTATGTGCACAGGGCTGTTGTGTAGAGATAAACTAAGTTCAAAAGGAGCAGTATAACCACAGGGCCGTTGTGTAGAGATAAAACTAAGTTCTAAAGGAGCAGTATAACCACAGGGCCATTGTTTAGAGATGTGTAGAGATAAACTAAGTTCTAAAGCAGCAGTATAACCACAGGGCCATTGTTTAGAGATGTGTAGAGATAAACTAAGTTCTAAAGCAGCAGTATAACCACAGGGCCATTGTGTAGAAATAAACTAAGTTCTATGTGCACAGGGCTGTTGTGTAGAGATAAACTAAGTTCTAAAGCAGTAGTATGTCCACAGCCAAGGAAGCGGATGCGCGGGCTTTGTGCAGAACAGCTTCAACTCAGGACTGACCCCTCGAGTTTTTCTTCCATACAATGGCCGGCCGCGAGGGTCTTGTGGACACCGCTGTCAAAACCGCGACACCGGATACATGCAGCGTCGCCTGGTGAAGGTAATGACTCACTCACTTTGACACTGACACTGACACTGACAGTGATAACTGTTCCTTGCTCGTGACAAGTCTGTCTGCTATGCAAGGAGCACAGTGTGGAAATGTACTTTATTTGTTTTTGTGAAGATATACTTTATTTGGTGACTTATACGGAACAAAGAGAAACAGAAATCATGATTACAGAACCATATATAGGTAAAAATCACAACCCCGCCAGGAACATTATTATGAATAGAATGCCTTAAGATTATAAAAGAAAAAGTCATGTTCCGCTGAAAAAAGCTCGTGGTAAGAACCAAGTGACATGTGCCCTAAATAGTCTAGCATGAATAGTTTTGCTAAAATTAAGTTTATGTTATACACTGTACCATCAATGATGTATGGTTAGACTACCCACTCATTGCTCATATTATCAATACTGATAGACCTTCAGTCAATTGGAGACCAAGAAAGTAAAGAAGTCATAGAACATGGAATGGTATAATGAAGGTATTAGGTCAACTAGGGACAGTTTTTGTTGTTGTTGCAGGTTTGCAGCCTGTTAGAATATGTAAGAGCTGTTAAGCTGTTTTAATGTTTGTAGCCATTTAGATGTTAAACTAGACGGAATGCCAATGCATGTCAAACATTTGAAAATAATGTTTTGTCCCTGGCAGGGATGACTGTCATTACTGGAAGAGAGAGAGAGAGAGAGAGAGAGAGAGAGAGAGAGAGAGAGACAGACAGACAGACAGACAGACAGACAGAGACAGACAGACAGACACAGACGACAGACAGACAGACAGACAGACAGACAGACAGACACAGACACACACACACACACACACACACACACACACACAGACACAGACACACAGACACACACTCAGACACACACACAAACACACACACAGACACACAGACTGACTGACTGACTTGATTTGATTTGATTTGATTTGATTTATTCTTTAATATCGAGGATAATGGAATAAGCTCTCTTGTGTTAGAGAGAGAGAGAGAGAGAGAGAGAGATCAAACTATACTAGATCTTGCACAAGAGCGTTCCCACATACTGTAAGAGAACAGTTCTGTTCAGAACATTAATGGCCATGTGTGTGTCTTTGTTCCTGCAGACGTTTGGAGGACTGTGCGTCAAGTACGACACTACTGTTCGCAATTCCACAGGGGACGGTGTGCAGTTGAGTTCTGGGTGACAGTTTGAATTCCGGCCAGCCATGAAGGTGACAACAAACCATCAATTGTCATCGCCTGTGGGACCATTGAAGTGAGCAGCCTTAGATGTTGTTTGAATGTAGTAGCATTAATTATACATTTGTGATACATCCCGCTGTGTGTCTGATTTGGTACTGGTTCTCACTCAGCCGTTTTCAGTTCATCCAGCCTGGCTTCGGAATGATATCTATCCCAATATTTTTTCACTCACCAAACTTAGGTTGCTGCATTCCAACTTCAGGGATATATTTTGATTTAGTCACATTACAACTTCATGATATAATTATTTGGATTTTTATTAGTCACATTCCAACTTCAGGGATATATTTTGATTTAGTCACATTCCAACTTCAGGATATATTTTGATTTAGTCACATTCCAACTTCCAGTTCAAATGTTTATTTCAGAAACCCCCATGGTAGTACTTTGAAACTTGACACAGACAACTCACATTGTTCACCTTGATGGCAAAAAAAATTATGCATTCAACTTACAAAAAGGAAATGGATATATAGGAAATAGTACAATTATTGTTATTCTCAAAAATCTGAATAATGCAGAAGACTTTATTTACTTAGTCTGCTGTTGTCATTATAAAAACATGCTAAATGTATGCCCTTTCTGTGCTAGATATTGAAAGTGGTTTCGGTAATGCTCGATGGAAAGAGTATATTCAAGACTTTGGATTTCTGATGCTTCGAAACAAGTTGAAGCAAAGCATTAAATGTGAATGCATTGGAGCCCATCGTTCTTTTACATGCATATTTCATAATAAGGAAAAAACAAACAAACTGGTATGTGATTATTGTGCTGTTATATTCTTGTAGACATTTTATATCGAGGATAATGGAATAAGCACTCATGTGCTTTTTTACATCCAGTCCCGTGTGTATGCAGTTTTGTACATCTCGCCATCTGTTTTATTTTAGGAACAGTTGTCTTTCATAATAAAAACAAATACTAACCAGAGGGATATGTGTCTATTAATGTAGCTTAAGTTTACACACGTACAGGAAAGGTTTGTGCATTTTTTGATGCAAAAGGATACAGCTCAGCGAAATCGATGATGACTATTGCAGATGATGACGATGAAGAGCGTTTGCCATGAGCCATCCCTGACAGGGCCTCAGGTAACCGGGCTTGTGGAAGATGTGATGCTCCAAGAACAGTGGGGTCAGAAGATGGAGGGGTTCATCACCTTCAAAGAGGACGTCATGTGAGTGAGGGAACATGTGGGATGCTTTGGATTCAGGTTGGGGCACAGAGGGGGTGGGGGGGAGAGTTGAAAAGGTTTTGCAGGAAGGAAAAGTTGGGGAGGGGGGGAGAAGATGATAGGAGTGAAATTGCTTGTTTTGTGTGTGGGTATGAGTGTGTGTGTGTGTGTTTGGGTATGAGTGTTTGTGTGTTTGGATGTGTGTGAGTGTGTGTGTGTGTGTGTGTGTGTGTGTGTGTGTGTGTGTGTGTGTGTGTGTGTGTGTGTGTGTAATTGTGTAAACAGAATTGATTTGTGCAGTTTTGTTCACATTTGCAGCAATACATTGCACGCACAAATACAGTGTACGTGTGACTGTGTTAAAAGGAGAATGTTCTGTAAGATAACTACTTGTCCTGTTCTTAAAGGCATTTGTGATTTTTATGGGACTTGCATTCTGTTTAAACCAAGTACATATAACTGCTGTTGTATGTGGGGGGTCTCATGAATAGATGTAACATAGAATGAACATGCTAACAAACACAACTGTAGGCGTGTTAACACATGCACACATGCACACAGCATCACACAGACACATGTATATGAATGCACACTGTCTCACACATGGTCATATGTATGTACATTATGAAAAGTGAAAAGAAACAAAAGAAACACTCCCAAAATGTTCTACAGACAATTTCTGGGCATTGAATGATCAGACGGCAGAACAAATGGAAGCATTCTTGATGAACTCCCAGTGCAAAGACAAATTTTAGCTGAAAGTAGTAAGTGCAGACTGAGATATGTTGGTCTTGCATACAGAAGCACACAAACAAATCTGATGATGACAGTTCACCAAGGCAGGTTTAGGACAAAAGGAACAGAGGCAGAACACAAATTTTATATTGTCCACACACTGAAGGTCAGTGTCTGGAGGGTATAGGAATCATAGAACTCCAGAATTAGGAA
>CM060318.1:43064272-43081772 GCA_030674155.1 Stramonita haemastoma
TCACTCTTGCTCACACACACACACACACACACACACACACACACACACACACACACACACACACACACACACACACACACACACACACACACACTTGCTTTCAGGACAAGGGAGCCATCTCTACTTCATGGCTCCAGAGGGAACTCAAGAAGAGTCTGAAATCTTTTTGAACACAAGTATCAAAAATAGCTCAGTGTGCACAGCACTCGCTTTCCCCCAGCCAGTGTTAAGCAGCATCAAGCATGGTTACCAATGGATGGGTGACCATTTGTGCGCCTTGGCTTCAGTACAGTTTCCCCCATTCACCCAGCTCTAAAAAGGTACCTGCCCTCTTTAGGTCAGGGAAGGTAAAGCAGCGAGGGAGAGGAGATGGGCGCTGCCCTCAATATGCTGGCCCCTAGAGAAGCTGAGGTCTCTGATGCCTCACTCTCTTATGACCACAAAGGTTATGGGACACCTTTACCTTTACCTTATTAAAAAAAAGGCAAAAACCAGCAACAATACACAACTTGATGATTCTATTTTAAAAAAAGAAAAGAAAATGCAGTGTCATTGCTTTAAATGGAAAAATTGATGGCCTAGAGGTAACGCACCTGCCTAGAAAGCAAAAAAGTCTGGGTCGAAGTATGCAGTTCGATCCCTGTTTGGGCCGGAAACTTCCCCCCATCCATAAGCCCATGAGTGGTGGTCTGGGTGCTAGTCTTTTGGATGAGACAATAAACCAAGATCCTGTGTGTTACACATAATTAGTGCATGTAAAAGAATCCACAGCAACAACAGAGGTGTCCCTGGCAAAATTGTGTTAAAAAAAAAAAAAAGCCACTGTGATGAGGAAACAAATACAGTTGCAGACAGGAAAAGGAAAGAAAAAAAATGGATAGGCGCTGCTCTGGTGGCGACACGCTCTCCTTGAGGGGAGCAGCCTGAATTTCACGCAGAGAAATCTGCCGTGACTTAAAAGTGGTATGAAAAAAAAAAAAAAAAAAAAAAAAGAAGTTGTCACACAGCTGTCAGTTGGGGCTACTCAGCTGCTAATTAATCCATTCCATCCCATCCCATCCCAGCTGGTGCTAATTATAGCTGGAACTGACCACACTTGGACTAGGTAAAAGGAAGGGGTGTTGTAAATTTAGCACTCGTATCTTTATTTATTTATCGATTCTTTTATATCGAGGATAACGGAGTAAGCACTCATGTGCTTTTTTACATCTAGTCCCCGTGTGTATGCAATTTTCGTAAGTCTTGTCATCTGTTCCCAATGGCACACAATGGCCTACTCTTAGGAAAAGCGGAACAGGATTTAACATGTGCACAAGAAGTTCTGCATGCGTTCGCACACGGGCCTCGGTTTACAGTCTCATCCAAAAGACTTTTGGGGAAAGTGGAGTCAACACTGATGTTAACTCCAGGGAAAAATCCCCTCAAACGGGAGTCGAACTCGGGTCGTCAAATTGCGAGCGAAATTTTCTGACCATTATGCTATCCCGTCCCGTAATAGAGCATCATCAGCCATCCTGTTATAGAGCATTATCATGATTATCATGTGCGCTGTGGTCCTGATGTGTGTGCAGGACATTGAGGTGCTAGAGGGGGTGGGGCTACTGCTGAGAGCAGTGGACAGGAAGGGCACGGGAAGGCACTGTGTGGAGAGCCTCTCCTCCTTCAAAATGGCCACCCTCAAGAGACACCTGCGCAACGTCGTTATCAAGGTAACAAATAATCAGCGTCGTTGTTGTGTTTTTATTTATTTGTTTTTGTTTTATTTTATTTTGTTTGGTGGTGGTGGTGGTGGTGGTGGTGGTGCAATCCAAAGGAATTTTGGAGGAGTGGAGTCAGTGCTGATGTTACTCCAGGGTAAAATTCCCTGAAACAAGCACCTCTAATGTGGCTCAGTCGTGGGTGGTTATATCATGAGCACAATGCTCTAACCACTAGGTTATCCCCATTCTGTCTCCATGAGTTAAATGCATGTCTCATCTGTCTGATGTGTGTATTTACATGAACAAACGTGATTTTTGCATGCAAAATTTTTACCACAAAGTGATTTGTTGTGCTCTTTTAAAAACAGCTGTCATTTACCTGTATTCTTTTAGTGCCCACCTTTGTCATCTTCTTCTTTGTTGAACGCTCAGACAGCAACCATTGTTGTCTGTTATATGAGTGGAAATGTATTGCTTTGCTGTTCAGCGCCTGACAATTCAGGCCCAGCGCATCTGACTTCCACACGGGAGAGAACTGTTATCTTTTAAGTCTTTCTGGAAAAAAAAGGCAGGAGAACGGACCAAGAAGACAGAAAATAGACAAGAAGGAAATGCAGGAAGAAAAGAAACGAGGCAGAAACAAAGAGAGTGATAGAAAAGAGGGTATTCTAGCACAGAGTTTCAAGAAGGTGGGAATGCTATTCATACTGACAGGCCCCTGGCATCCCCATGGGGGATAGCCCATGCTTTTAAAACGAAATAACACTTGTCATGTGCCTGTGCAGGGTCTGCCTGGCATTGTCCATGCTGTCGTCTATCACGACGAGGGAAAGCAAAATGCCGGCAAACCACAATACATGCTGGTTGCGGTAGGAGACAATCTCCGTGGCGTTATGGCCACACCAGGTAATTTGTTTCTTTCTGTTTTTGGTTTGTTCATTTTGATTTTATTGTTTTGTATACCATTTTCAGGCACTGTAGATTTGTCCGCATGAAATTTAGGCTGGTCTCCTCGGGGAGAGTATGTCGCCACGAGAGCAGCACCACCCTTTCTCTTTTCCTGTCTGCATGTGTTTCCCCTGTCAGAGTGGCTTTTGTCTTTTTTTTATTAGCATTTTTGGAGGGTTGTCTTGTTGCTGAGCTTTTTTGTTTTGGGGTTTTTTTTGTGTGTGTATGCTGACTACAAGTTGCACAGAAAATCTTGCTTTATTGTCTCTTCCAAAAACTAGTTCCAGTACCACCACTCAAGATTTAGGGGATGGGGAAAAGCTTAGACTGAAATGGGATTGAACTGGTACTTCTCAATTTTTTGGCAGGGCTTTACCCCAAGAGCATGGATGCACCAGACCATCGACTCATCAATTAACTCTAAGTCCTGAACTGGATTTGCCAGGATCAAGTAATTGCCCCCCCCCCCCCCCCCCCCCCCCCCCCCCCCCCGAATCCCGAACCGGGATTCGCCGGGATTTAGACACAGTAGATTTCCATCACGCTGTGACCATCACTAATTGCTACCACATGTCAAAGCTCTATCAGGCCAGAAGTAGAAACCCTGCTAGGAGTCTGGAAGTAATTATAGCTGCAGGTATGTACTCAGAAGGAGGAAAAGGCGAGGGAGCATGTGTGCCTGACCTGATTTTGTGATGGAATGGAAACGTAGGGGCAGTTTGTGTTCAGAGAATCTGAATGCAAGAGGGTTAAATGGAAAATAGGAGGTATGGTCCTTTGTGTCGAGTGTTGACTAGGCTTTTTTTCTTCTTCTCCTTCCAGTGCTCAGACGGCAACTGTTGTTGTCTGTCATGTGAGCGAAAATGTGATGTGCTGCCGTTAAGCGCTGGACAAGTCAGGCCCAGCGCATCCAACTTTGGGACTTTTCTTAATGCCCTGATGACTTGCTTGGGGCACTGCAGTGACATTTCTGAGGCAGTGCGTCTTCAAGACTGCAGACCTGGTGGAACCCTTCCCTTTTGAGTTGAAACAAAGAAAAGAAATGATGTATGATATCAGACGTAATTTTGTTTTTCTTCTTTGAGAGCATAGTCAGTGAAAAACCTTGTGGACTGTTCTTGGTGCTAAAAATGATTATGCAGTAGATTTGAGCTAAACCAGTGAGGAACTTTCCTCTCCCTCCAAGCACACAGTTGAGGTAAAATAATGATAAAAACACGACTGTGTTCAGCTTCATCTCTTTATTTTCAGCAAATTTTTGCTTTTATCCTGAAGGTTTATCAGGCTGAATCATTATTTTAATAAATAAATAAATATATGCTGTATATGGCAACATTCTGGTGGCTCCTGTGACGATACTGGAACCATTCGTATCGGTGACTGCCTTTCCAATGGATCATTCCAGTGGCATAGAGAGGGGGGGGTCTAAAGACTAGAGCGCAACTCCATAGTCTTTCGAGACTGATGGATACCTAACACATACCACTAATATCTATATAAACGTGTGATGTGTAGGGGTGGACGGGAGGCAGACCAAGTCAAACCACACACTGGAGGTGTTCAAAACTCTAGGGATTGAGGCAGCGCGCAGAACCATCATGGATGAAATGAAGGAGGTGATGGAGAGCCATGGTATGACGATCGACATTCGTCACACCATGATGCTGGCCGACTTCATGACCTACAAGGTGACTGACTGACCTTTTTTTTTTTCCTTTTTTAATTTTATTTTATTTGTTTTTTATTATTTTATTATTTTATTTTATTTTTAATTTTAGTTTTTGTGACTGACTGACCTACTGACCTCGGTGTACTTTCCATGCCCTTCTTGCTTTATCTTTTTTTATTGCCTTTCCTTCCCCCCTTGTTTCTATCTCTTTTCTTTTTTAACTGCTTCTGTCTGTTTCTCTCTCTGTGTTTCTGTCTGTCTGTCTGTTCTCCTGTTTCTGTCTGTCTGTCTGTCTGTCTGTCTGTCTGTCTGTCTGTCTGTCTGTCTGTCTGTCTGTCTGTCTGTCTTCTCTGTCTGTCTCTTCTCTCTCTATCTCTCTCTCTCTCTCTCTCTCTCTCTCTCTGTGTCTCTCTCTCTCTCATCTCTCTCTCTCTCTCTCTCTCTCTCTCTCTCTCTCTCTCTCTCTCTCTCTCTCTCTCTCTCTCTCTCTCTCTCTCCCCCCCTGTCTCTATGTCTCTGTGTCTCTGTCTCTCTCTCTCTTTTTCCCCACCTTCCTCCCTCCCCCTTACCTACTCCCTCCCTTCTCCCCCTTCTCTCCTCCCTCCCTCCCTCCCTCCCTCTATTAGTTTCTTGTCTCTGTTTTTAGATATTGAAAACATTGATGTAATATTGACAATGTTATTTTTTAAAAGACATTCTGGTAATATTGAGGTATTCAAAACACTCATACATTTACAAAGGTATCATACATTTTTGGAAACAAAAGTTATTCTGAAGAAAAATGTATTTTCGAAACATTGATATATACTTAGATTAATGAAATGGATAATTCTCCCCAAAATCAGAAAACAGTGAGGTATTTGAATAGATAATATAAGCAAAGAAAAGAAAGTTCTGATTTCACAAATTTTTTGGTTATGTTTCGTGTTTGTTTCAGTTTTGCATTGTTGGGGGGTTGGTTTTTTTTTTTTTTTAAAAGATAGAGATAGAGAAAACAAAATGAAAGATAATATTAGAAAACAAATTATTTGATGACTTAAAAAAAAAATGTTCATGGAAAAAAAATCAACCCTCATGGACAGTTAAAACCAGGCAAGATATGGGTGAATCAATGATAATTTTGTATAAACAATGAAAGATTTCTGTGTATGGATTTTTATCATCATGGAGATTTCTCTGAGTGGAAACACGGCTGGTCGGACTTGGAAGAAAAGATTGTTGCAAGTGCAGTACCCACTTTTAAGGGTTTAATTTTTTAACTTTTAACAGTATATGAGTTTATTGTTATCTAATGAGAGTGGCTTTTGTTAATAATTTTTTTTTATAGTTTTGTCAGGGGTAGCTCGCTTCTTACCAGGCCATGGGTTCATTAACGTGTGCTAATTGTGTATCACTCATGGGACAGTATTTAATTATCTCATGTAAAGAGAAACACCCATCAAGTTTTCTCGGTCAGTATTGTAATTGCCCTTCAGGGATGATTAAAGTGTTTTTGACTTGACTTGAATTGACTTGATTTAGTGGCTGGGGGGAAAAGTCCATTGTCTCGGGTATTGTCAAGCATGTTGAAAGAGCGGACTTTGAAAGAAAAAGTGTGTCAATGATTGTATCCATACATTGGTGTGTGTGTATGTGTGTGTGCACGTTTGCGTGTGTATGCAGGGTTCACGATAACCGGTAATTGTCGGTATTTTACCGATTGTAAACAGGGAATACCAAAAATTTTCGAAGCAGCCGTACCACCAGCGTACCGATTCTGTTTGCCTGTGACCGATTAGATTTCCGTCTAAAAAAAAAGTCTGAAGTGACATTTTCTGACAGTCTGTCATGCGCCTGTACTGTGCTTACAACCTACCCTTTCCCACCCCTTCCGACGAACATCTTTGGCGCCAGCCTAATTAGCCTAGCACGCAGAACAGCAAGCTTTACTGTGAAAGAATAGAGCTTCGCGCTCTTCTCGGTATGACAGTGACTTCCATTCACAATGAGTAAATGGGCCTAGATTTATTTATTCTTTATTCTTTTAATCTTTTATATCGAGGATAATGGAATAAGCACTCCTGTGCTTTTTTTACACCCAGTCCCCGTGTGTATGCAGTTTCGTAAATGTCATCTGTTCCCACCGGCACATGATGGCCTACTCTTATGAAAAGCGAAAAGCGGAGGGTCTATGACTATGACTTTGCGCGTTGCTTTGAGAGAGGAGTCGGAAACTAAATCTAAATTGAATGAAAGATCTAGATGAGCGCTAAGCATAGAAACAAGAAAGAAGAATATAAGTCACACGAATGATGTCATGCAAAACAACAGACTGACACAGACAGTGACACAGGCGCTAGAAAATAAATCCTGTTTCCTGTGTGGCTTCGTGCCCAAGAAGCGAGTGGCAGCAGCTTGGCAGTCAAAGTCTGAGAGATTTGCGTTTAATTTAGATTTAATTTTGCTGCCAAACAACCCCCCCCCCCTCCCCCACCCCCTCACTGAATAGTTTTCATTTTGTTCACAGTACATACCGATTTTATTTTCTGGGACCGATTTTGGGGGAGTTGGTCAAAATACCTCTGAAATGACAACTCGCAGTACCGGTTTTAAAAAATCCTAGCGCGAACCCTGTGTATGTATGTGCGCACGTGTATGAGTGTGAGTGTCTGTGACATTTTGTTTGAAGGTATCCTATAATGTTTGAACAAACATGAAATGTAGCTATCTTGTGTCTTTGATTATGGTTCATATCAATATGCCTGTCAGTATTGTAATTGCCCTTCAGGATGATTAAAGTGTTTTGACTTGACTTGACTTGACTTGATTTGAAAAGGCGTGTTGTGTTGTGTGTGTGCAGGGAGAGGTGCTGGGTGTGAATCGCTTTGGGCTGGCCAGTATGAAGGAGAGCGTGCTCATGTTGGCATCTGTGAGTTATTTCATTTTGTCTATTTATCTCTTCTCTTGTCATGGCGAGCATTGACTAAAAATAATTGTTAGGAGAAAGGACTTAAAAAACAACAGCAAGAAGCAAACAAACCTTTGTTCTTGCCTCAAGTTTGAATGTAGAATGATTTCTTGGAGAATGGGCATGTGCTTGAATTGTTCTACCTACTCACTTAATTTCAAAAACTGTTTTAAAAATCTTGAACTACCAATTATGATTTGTTCTGTCTGTCATGAAGTCTTTATTTTGAAATACTTTAAAATCATCTGCCACCACCTTTAATTGTTGTGTTTATCTTTTACTCCATCCATAAAGTAGCCATGTTTCTTTTTTATCACTCCAGTGTTAAGACATGGTTCTTTAATCTGTTCTGCTTGCATGCACACATGTCATTTTCTTAGAATATAGAATTGTTTGTGCATGTTTCATGAAAATCTGTTTTTTTAGGCACATATGGTGCCATACAATTACTGTCACACTGTCACAAAGGTGAAGCAGCAGGCTGAGTGTGTGGATAACCAGGCATAGCTTGTTGCCTAACAGATTATTTTTTCTCCTCGACTAGATCTCTGACTTTCACCAATGGTGAAATCTTGTGTAGGTTGCTATTTTTGCCCACCATGATGTTCGCCACATTCTGGTTTCGGGGATGTATGCTGGGTATGTTTGTGTTTCTGTAACCCACCAAATGCCGACATAGACAACAGGATCTGTATCATGCATATTCCATCTTCTGCATGTGTAAATATTCATGAAGGGAATTTAAGCACTGTCAGGTCTGCACTTGAAGTTGACCTCGTAGATCGTAAAAATCCCCATCCTTATTCACCAGTCACTGCTGAGATTCATACCTACAACATCTTGGGCCCATGGGATTGAAGAGGAATGGTCTGAACCACTTGGCTCTAGCGTCCTTCAGGCCTGATTCACAAGGGGCAGATAGGTTGTGGGAGGCCTAGGGGGTTATAAACATTAATTTAACCCTCTTAGTCCCAACCAGGATTTGCCAGGATTGAATAATCCCCCCCCCCCCCCCCCCCCCCCCCCGAATCCCACCAGGATTTTCCGTGATGTACACACAGTAGATATCCATCACGCTGTGACCATCACTAATGCCACCACATGTCAAAGCTCTATCAGGCTAGATATAGAAACCCTGCAAGGAGTCTGGAAGTAATTATAGTTGCTGGTATGTACTTAGAAGGAGGAAAAGGTGGGGAGCATGTGTGCCTGACCTGATTTCGTGATGGAATGCGAAATCTAGGGGCAGTTTGTGTTCAGAGAATCTGAATGCAAGAAGGTGAAGGACTCTTCCACAGCTATGCAGGCTGGGGTGCTATGAGAAGAAAGCTAGTTAATATCAATTGATATTATAGATATAGAAGATGTCTACACTGTGTTTCCTTTATATCCATTTGTGTGACTGCTATTATGTATTGTACCCTATCTGATTGTACACAGTAGGTATACTAGCCAAACATATGTTTTGGGGAAAAATGTATGTTGTTTTTGAAGTCATGACTGATGTGGTGGATCTGAGTGTTTGTTCTGTTTGTTTGGATTGCAGTTTGAGAGGACAGCTGACCACTTGTTCGATTCTGCCTATTATGGACAGCAGGACAAGATCAATGGTAGGTATTGTGTTGTGTTGTGTTGTGTTGTGTGTTGTGTTGTCGTGTCGTGTTGTTGTTGTGTTGTGTGGTGTTGCACTGCATTGCATTGTACTGTATTGCATAGTTTTCTATTATATTACATTACATTTTACTGGTTTTGGTTTGTAATTGTCTGTCTGCCATTTCTTCCTTTGACTAATCCATTGAGTTGTGACAGTTATTAATTTAAAATCATTTTATCACTATTATTGTCTGTCAAATCCTGATTTGGACAGAACAACACAGCACAGTACAACACAACACAGCACAACACATCACAACACATCACAACCCAACCCAACCCAACCCAACCCAACCCAACACAACCCAACCCAACCCAACACAACACAAGGAATGCAAAACATTGCAAAATCAGTCCTAGCATAAAAAAAAGTGTCACCCCGGCCGCACCTTTATTTGCTTAACGTTTGTAACCTTTCCTGTGGAGTGGTGACGACTTTGGAGTGGTGGTGTGTGCAGGCGTCAGCGAGTGCATCATCATGGGCATGCCCATGAACGTGGGCACCGGCATCTTCCAGGTGCTGCAGCGGGCAGAAATACCACCTCGGCGCATGACGCGGCCCACCGTCTTCGATCAGCCCAGGTTCCACATCCCAGAGTTCAGGGCAGCTGTATAACCAATGGGGATGCCTGACACCACTCTTCCCCCCCCCCCCCCCCCCCCCCCCCCCCATCCAGGAGTTTCAGGCAGCTGTATAACCAATGTAGGGATGATGCCTGCCACCACTCCCTCCCCTCCCCCATCCACGAGTTTCAGGCAGCTGTATAACTGATGGGCATGTCTGCCACCACTGCCCCCCCTTTCCCCCCCCCCACCCCCCATCCCGAAGTTTGAAGCAGCTGAATAACCGACAAGCATGTCTAGCACCGCTCCCCTCTCTTCCCTGCCCCCCTCTACATCCCTTCTTCTCTTCTCTTCTCTTTGTGTGTGATGGACAACACTCTGGGGTAAAAATTCCATGTATGTTTTTGTAACTTGACAATTTGAAGACTTTTTATGTGTGTGTTTAGACTACTTGAGTGAACAATTTTGATTGAATGAATGATTGATTGAATGGTTTGAAGAAGAGTGCGTGAAAAAAGTCTCCACATCCTGAGCAGGTGGTGTTACACATAAACCGGTGTACAGATTCAGAGTCGGTGTTTTGGACATTTCATTTTATGACAAGAACAGATTTAGCCTTTTTTCTTCTTCTTATAATATATATTTTTTTAAATCAGCAAGAAAGGATATTGACTGTATTCTTCGTTTGATTTTGTTCAAAATGAGTACATAATTATGTGTTTGGAGACCGAATCTGTTCATGCCTTGCTAAATCTTCATGATATAGCACACCAAGAATGAAACCCTAATGCTTGAATTTGATGTGTTCAGAATGAGTGGACATTTGTGTGTGGAGACTGCCCTTTCATGTCCTGCCAAACCTGTTCCTTTGAAGATAGTATGCCTAGAACAGGACCCCACTACTCAGTCGAGGAGTTCAGAATGTATGTACATATGTGTTGGGAGACATCTGATGCTTTGGAGAGAATACACCGAGCACAAGACCCCACCACTGCCATATTTGTCAGCTCATTTCTGGAGAAAAGTGATGAAAAGTTTTTTTTGTTTTTTTTTTTAAACAAAGGCTGATGGAAGTTGATACGATATTTTTATGGCTGGTTCTGAAATTTTATGAAGTGTATGTGTGTGTATATCTTACAGGCCTTTTATTTGTAGTGTGTGTATGTGTGTGTGTGTGTGTGTGTGTGTGTACAGACATGCACAGGCTTGTGTGCATGTATGTGCTTGTGTGGATGTATGTGTGCAAGTTTCATTATCTTTGACATGCATGTAAAAGTGATCAGATAGTTAAATTCATCTCTCTTTTATAATCAACCATTTATCTTCATTAAGGATCTTTTATGGATGAGTGTTTGTTTTCAGCACCTGTCCACTGCATCATGAATTGGTCAGGCTGTTTTCATGTGTTTCATGTTTTATTTAAAATATGTTTTTTTATGCGTGTGTGTGTTTGTTTGATATCGGTAAAAACATTTTGAAGAAAGAGTAAAGGCAAAAAGCTGTTAAACACATCAACAGAACAGCAAAGAAAGGAGAGCAGCGCCATAGAAAGGATGAAAATGTGGAGTTTATTTGGAAGATTTTTTTTTTTTTTCTGTAGCTTTTTATTTCTTTTTCTTTTAATGGGGGGGGGGGGGGGATAGAATTTGTCCTAGTTTGATATTTTGCCTTCTTGGTTAATAATTGTACGTAGAAATGCATATTTATCTGTTGAAAAATTTCAAGCGCTAAAATGTATTACCTCTTGTATCATCAACCAGATATCATCAGTGTAAAGGTATCTGTCCATAGTAGCAAGGACAGATTGAGTTCTGGTCATAGATTTGGTGGGTTTTTCAGTGAAAAAAAGAACTGATGAGGGATGTGAACTTTAAAAAACTGGGGGGGAAGGGAGGAATTCATTTCTTGTCCCTTTTCTTCATTGTTGTTATAATTATTTTTTATATTTCTATTTTTGGGCAGGGAGTATCAATAGGATGAAAACCGTTAGTAGCAATGGTTTTCAATTCAAGTTATGGTTTGGACAGTTTCAGTTTAATCTGTAATGTACACAACATTTGACTAAAATCCAAAACTGCTGTTCTCAAATTAGGGAAAAAAAGAACTAAGGTCATTTTGGTATAGCTCACCATTTGGGTGACTTTGAAGGAAAACTGGTGAGATAAATAGTTTTTAGGAATTTCACTTATTTGCCTACATTTTATTGTTTTCTTTTAAAAACAAATTCAGTAAAAAAAAAAAAATCTGTCAACTGATGTCCAATTCTACCGCAGCATGTGATATAATGGGGGTGTGGGATGTGCATGGTCTTTTATGTATGTGTGTGAAAGGGTATATCAGAATTAAAGGCTGTGGAATGATATTTGACTTTGGTGTGTGGATATGCATTCCTATTTCATTATTTCACTTTGGAAGTTTCAGGAATCAGTGATACCTAAACTTGTTGCTCCCATCTCCTTTCCTGTTTTTGCTTTTACTTGATCAGCAATGTTTGATTACAAAATTAACGACTCGTAGCCAATAGCTCACGGGGCAGAGCGCTCGCTTTCCTCCAGCCAATGTTAAGCAGCGTCGAGCATGGTTGCCAGTTGGATGGGTGACACATTTGCGCGCCTTGGCTACAATACAGTTCCCCCAGCTGTAAATGGGTACCTGCCCTCTTTAGGGTCAGGGAAGGTAAAGCAGCGAGGGAGAGGAGATGGGCGCCACCCTCAACATGCTGGCCCCTAGAGAAGCTGAGGTCTCTGATGCCTCACTCCCCTATGACCACGTAGGTTATGGGACACTTTTACCTTTTTACCTAGCCAAACAAGGTGTCAGAAGCTGTGTAGAGGATGTCAATCAGTTTGCTCCACAGATGCTAGGTGAAGAGGGAAACTCAGTGTATGATATCTATTCGCTGAAAGAGGGATGGGCCTAAAGGCAAAGTGTTGAGCATGCAATCTGACAGCATGGGGTTTGGCCAAGGTGGCCGGCCATTCATGGGAATTTTTTCCCCTGGAGTTGACATCAGTACTACCCCCAGATTGTTCTGATGAAACTATAACCCAAGATGCACAAAGCAAGGTACAAACGCATGCAGAACAACTGCGTCATGTTAAAACCCATTGCACCTTTTTGAAGAGTAGGCCATTGCGAGCTAGTATAAATGGATGACAGAAATGTAAAAAAAAAAATGTGCACATGGGGTTTCGCATTCAGACACAACTGTCGAATCTGTGGCTCTCTTATCTTCTATCAATCATAAAGAAGCGTAAACTTAAATGGTACGGGCATGTCACAAGATCAAAAGGACTTGCAAAAACAATACTGCAAGGCACTGCCCAAGGAGGAAGAAAAAGAGGCAGACCAAGGAAGAGATGGGACGACGTCTGCAAATGGACAGGCCTAGTTCTAACTCCACAAAACTTTGAGAAAGGCAGAACAGAGAGAGGAAAGGAGGGAACTGGTTATCAAGTCTTCAGGGGTGCCCCCACGGTCGTCAGACTAAGGATGGATGGATAGATAGAAAGGTAGATAGATAGATAGATAGAATTATGATCATTTGGTTGTTTTTTTACCAGTGCCATGTAATGTTGGGAATACAGGAGTTTATTTTACGCTCCTTGCCAACTGGACTGTAATGTCAATGGCAGTAAACTACTTTCAAGTCCTCTCTCTCTCTCTCTTCTCTCTCTCACTCTCACACACACACACACACACACACACACAACACGGGACAGGATACCCTATGTCACAACAGCCACACAATATTGATGGACCTGGTTGATTCCAGTTCGAGGGATATTTCCCACAAGTTACATCAGTGGCTGACTTCACTCTCCCCAAAAGTCCTTTGGATGAGACTATAAACTGAGGCCCCGTGTGCGAACGTCATGCCGAACATATTGCACACGTTCAATCCTGTTTTGCGTTTTGTTAGAGTAGGCCATTGTGTGCCGGTGGGAACAGATGCCAAGATTTACAAAACTGCATCACACAGGGACCGGATGTAAAAAAGCACATGAGTGCTTATTCCATTATCCCTGATATAAAAGAATACATAAAAAATAAATGATGATGATACTGATACTCTTGCTCTGGATATGTGCTCATCATTATGGGTCACAAGCTCCCTGAAGTTGGAATGTGGCTCCCTTTGTGGTGGATAAAAATGGTAAAACGGTAAAAATGTGTTACATCTCACCATTGGTAAACCTCAAGTTCTTGCCAAGGAACAGCAACAACAAAAAAAGAGTCACAATAAAATCTATATGATGTCCATGGCTTGAAAATGTGGTAGGACTTCTTTCTCTCCATGGAAGGTGCTAGCAACTTTGAAGATTATGAAAACAAACTTATTTGCAAAAAACCCCCTAAAACGAATAAAAAAAAAGAGTGTAAATTACCCATAATTTTATACCAACAAGAATATGGACAATAGATTAGCACAGGCATACTCACACCTCTGCACCAGCATATAAAGACATTACTCTAGAATTAGGGAAACATGACTTTAATCTGAGAAAAGCATGTGCAGCAAATGAATATCGCATTCTCTACAAAGAATACCTGCATTCTCTACAAATATCAGGATGAAAACAAAAGTATAAAAAATTGAGTAATAAAATAAACATGTCAGGAAAAAAAGTTAATTATGGCAACTGTACAATAGTATGAACTACACACATTGAAAAGTCTGCTGTCATCCCACTGGATTTCTTACAACTGAATAAATGGACGGTTTACTTATGGAGTGCCATGTTGGTTTCCACAAAAATATTGCCATCAAGTACCATGTTTAGAATTACACTAACATATCATATAACAAGAAAATCAGAAAAAAAATATATACATTAAATCAACATACTTCTTTCTAAACAATAATTCATTGCCCCAAACAGGAGGAAAGTGCCAGAAATCCATCTGCTCAATTTGTAGGAAGGAGACACCTGTTGAATGTGTGATAAAGAAACATTTTGGTTTAGTTGGGTTTTCCACTGCTATTTTGAAATATTGAAGAATTGTCTGGGAGAACTACTGTAGCTGTCAGTGGCCAGAATACTGTGTATGAGCATGCACATGTTTGTGTATAACGCCAACATTGCACAAGTACATGAGCATTATAAAGATATAAAATAATAAAACCCTATTATTTTTGGAGAGGGAAGGAGGCAAGAAAGAGAATGTGTAAAAGATGTATTTGAACATTGGGTGTATGTGCTTAACTGTACAAGTATTCTCTCTCTCTCTCTCTCTTTCTTTCTTTTTATAATTATTTCATGTGTTGTAGAAGGAAAGGTGAAATGTTTAACATTTATGACCCTCCACCACTAAATGAGTAAGACTGTACCTGACCCACTTTTCCACTTGGAGTGATTTAAGGCAGGTGGGGGTAAGGTTGTCGATTTTGAGATTTCGATGGATTATAAAACTATAAGCTTTCTTATATCTTGTACTGAAGTACTAAAAAATAATTTTATTTCCTTTTGCTTCAAAAATGCATTTAGAAACACCAACCCCTTCATCCTGACCACCTATTACGATGCAGAATTTGTCAATTTTTCATTTAGTCATTTCCTGGATTCTAGCATTTCAGTTTGTTGTACCTTTTCAAAGCATTGTCCGATTTTCAATGTTTTACCATTATTATTAGTAGCATGCTGATTTATAATATATTAACAATTAAAAATTGACTTCCAATACAATGTGATTTATCATGAGGAGGGTCACAATTATGATTTTTTTTATATTACATACCCATCAAATATTTGGCCCAAATTCTAGCAATATTGAGCAATACATATTATGCCGAATATGTATATACCAGTGATCTAAATGGTATGCATGCAGCTTATTCCTGTACACATATAAAAACATGTGGCAATGCAACAGATGTCACTAGGTTTACAATTCATGAATCTAATAAGTATACACACACATATGTTCAACACACTTAGACACACCAGTTTTAAACAGAAAAAAAGTAAGTGTTGGGGGTGGACGGGATGGGACAAAATCTCACCATTGGTAAATCTTGAAGCTCTAGCCAAGGATCTGGGAAAATAACTAACAAAAGAATCTACATAAATTGGCACAAGTGGGGAAAATCACAATTGCTGACCCTAGCATATCATAATCTTCAAATGCCTATTTTCTGTTTGACTATATATTTCAGAATGAACAAAACGTGTTCTATTCTCAGTAGTGGAAAGTTTTCATGTTCATACTCGCTGCCTCAAATTAGCAAACACATTCCAGATAATACAGACAATTACCAGAAGCCATTTCTCCACCTCTGTTGCACTGCTTATCTATGAAAACAACAAAAGACACATTTTCTTTTTCACCTAACTTATTGGTGTACTGACTTTACACCAACTGTGTCACAATTTTGTAAAAAAGCAACAACACACAACCAAAGAAAAACTATATTGATGCGCAAAAGATGACTTACACAGCTGACATCCCATTACACACAGTAACTGACAAATATGGGAGAAAACTAATATACCAAAGTACAGCATATCATGACTTAATCACCAAGAATGGAACACAGTTGTGAATAATTTGTCAGAATTGTGCTCTTAAAACTGCGTACCATTTTGGGGAACAAAGCATGGCAGTACTAACCATGCATTGTCAACATCACATTATTGATAGGGACATATGAAATGCACGCTTTAGTTGGTTTTTTTGTACAGAACTTGATATCCACATTCTGAAGTGAAAAAAAGACCCACCATTAAAATGAAATTGATATACATAGTTATGTAACACATTAAAAAACAAACAAACCAAAACAAAAAACTTGCAATAAAACACAAATACCTACCAGTGAGATTCAGTATTATTTTTCTTTCATTATGCAAATGGAAAGTGTAATTTTGAATGCAAAATTCTTAAGTTATATATTGTCATTTTTTGAAAGAAGATCAGCAACAATTTTTTCATTTCTTGTTTACAACCAGTTGTGCATGTACATGAAATTGAGTAGAAATGAAATGTTCATATTCTGCAATATAACCCTAACCATTCATGAGCTGAAGATCACAGGATTTCTGAATAATGTTGTGTTCATGTTTCTGTAATCTATCAGACACTGACACAAATCAGTTTTTAACATGCATAATTTAAATTAATCTGTTCGTGTTTTTATACACACTGGAAATGAAAGCACTGGCAGGTCTGCACACATGTTGAGATTGTAAAAAACCCCATCCTATGTGCAGCAGGTGTCACTCTTAAGGCATGACCCAGTGTACATCTGATCACTTAGCCAATCACTGTAAGTCTGACACTGTATAAATTTGTCTATTGCCCTTTTCAACTTAAAGCAAAAATGTACAAAGTTAACTGTAAAAGTTGAGATTCATCTTGAAGATATCTGGCTAAAAAGAAAAAAAAAGATTTTAAAAAGAGTTTAAACAAAAATAATCTGCTAAAAAGAAAAAAGTATCAACATATATGATCCATGAAAAATTAAAACACAAACATCAAATAGAATACATGGTAGTGTCAGCAACAGTGCAATACTTGCCATACAGAACAAGAACACAAGTAAAGTGTTTTGATTCTGTACATTCTTTTGATTGTTGTTTTGACAGTTTTTGTAGACATTATACTTACTGAAAGTAATCACTGAAGCATAGCCTTGTCAGTTTTAAAAAAAATCTGAAAAAGTTTCAGAGTAAAACTTACAACAGTAAATATCTGACCCTGCAATAATTCCACAATCATTGTGACCTATCCCAATGAAATATATACTTGGTACAATCAAAATTTAAAGATAAAATCTTTCCTTGTAATTAAATGTCACTAATTGGCTTCCAGAGCTCTTTCAAATGAAACAATAATGGAGATAACATATTTCGAAAATAGGAACTTTATCCCAAAAATCTTCATTTTGGAAAACCCCACAAAGTTTATTCTGCAGTTTTCATACAGCTAATTTGCAAAGAAATCAACGTACAGCATCACTATGCAGATGAACACCAATAGAATAGAAAAAAAAAGACATGCAAACCTCATTATCTCTAA
>CM060318.1:43086772-43094272 GCA_030674155.1 Stramonita haemastoma
CGACAAAAAAGAATAGCAACACTACCACTGACAGTCTTTTGGAGCGGGAAATCATTGAGAAAAGTATTTGAACACACCCAGCAGTTTCGAAAGTAGAACGTCTGCGTTCAGAAGCCATTGAATTTCTGGAACTAATTTTTCTTTTCTTTGCAAATCGATGTTCGTACATATCAGAAACATGAGTTGATGTAGAATATCAGTGTATAAAAATTTTACTTGCAGCTCAGGAATTTCCACACCAGTACCATATTTTAAACGGAAAAGATTAACTTGGCACAAGACATGAGCTAGTCTAGTGTTAAGGGGCATTTGTATCTAGTGATTACGTCCCCTGACCATGTTTCCTGTCAACGTGGCAGTGTACGCATGCACGGAAATTCGCAGCAGTTCCGTACGTGGCAGAGAAGTCGTGTAAAGTCCAGCGAATTTTGTTGTCAAAACAGTGCAGCTTGATCGTCTTGCTGTCATATATTCCGCTAAAACTTTACCGACAAAGTAATTCAACAGGTAAAGAGTAGTGTTTTGTCGGCAGCACTCATTTTAAGAGGAGAAAAATAGACGTGAAGACACAGACAAAACAGTCTGCTACGCTCTTTTGACTGTTACTCCGGCATCGCATTGCTTGACTCTCTGGAGATTCAGGTATGTAGATGTAGTAAAATATTACATAAAACGTTATCTGGCTGTTTTCTTACATACGTGCTTGTGACTGTGTATTGTGTACTGTTTCTGTGCTTTTGTTCATTAAATTTATTTCTTTTATTTAGCCTTGGCATTGCGTGATTTTATTTAGATTTGATGTGTGTACATCACTGTCTATTGACGGAGTATTGTTAGTTTAGTGTTTACACCCATTGGTGTGTGTGTGTGTGTGTGGTGTGTGTGTGTGTGTGTGTGTGTGTGTGTGTGTGTGTGTGTGTGTGTGTTCATGCGAACTCCAGTGTCATGCAACAATTTGCAAGAACTTATAATATGGGGCAATGTAATATTAGCAATAATAAATAGAATTAATAGAGGGCTAAAAGTATATCTTGCAAAAACAAATCAAAGTGCTTGCATTCAACCTATTCTTACACATGCAAACTATAACAATTTATAGTTTTAAAAAATTGAAATGTACACAAGTCACACACACACACACACACACACACACACACACACACACACACACACACACACACACACACACACTCACACACACACTCACACACACCTGTAATCTTCTTCTTCTTCGCTGAATGCTCAGACAGCAACTATTATTATCTGTCATATATATTTGAGCGAAAATGCATTGCACTGCTGTTAAGTGCTTGACAAGTCAGGGCCAGCACATCCAACTTTGGCAAGAAGGTAGAAAAAAGACGAGAATGAGGTGATAAGAATTGAAGAAACAATACACTCTGTAAAAGAAATGCTTGTCAATTTTACTGAAAGTATCCCATGGATACACTTGACTTAGTCTTGCTCAGTTTTCTGACTCTCTCTCTCTCTCACTCTCTGTCTGTCTGTCTCTCTGTATCTGTGTTTGTCTCACTGTCTGTCTTTCTCTCTTTGTTGTTGTGGCACACGCGTTCACACACACACACACACTGACACACACACACACACGCACACACACACGCGCGCACACACACACACACACACACACACACACACACACACACACACACACACACACTCACACACACATATGTATGCACACTCACATTATAATTAGTCATTACAATTACAGATAGTGAAACACATACAACATACGCGTGCGCGCACACACACACACACACACAACACACACACACACACAGAGTGACACAGACAGGCAGGCAGGCAGGCAGACAGACAGACATACACACACTCACACACACACACACACACACACACACACACACACACACACACACACACACACTCACACCACACACACACACACACACACACACACACACACACACACACACACACACACACACATGGCTTGATGACAAAAAGCAAATTTATTGCTTACTCGATGTACCATCTGGAAATAAAATTTTGACTTGACTTGACACATCACACTATCAGTTGAATCTTTCTCTCTCTCTCTCTCTCTCTCTCTCTCTCTCTCTCTCTCTCTCTCTCTCTCTCTCTCTCTCTCTCTCTCTCTTGTCTGTCTGTCTGTCTGTCTCTCTCTCTCTCTCTCTCTCTCTCTCTTGTGTCTGTCTCTCTCTCTCTCTTTTCCTCTGGTCTGTCTGTCTGTCTGTCTGTCTGTCTGTCTGTATCTCTCTCTCTCTCTCTCTCTCTCTCTCTCTCTCCTCTCCTCTCTCTCTCTCTCTCTCTCTCTCTCGTCTGTCCTCTCTGTCCGTCTCTCTCGTCTGTCTGTCTCTGTCTCTGTCTTCTGTCTGTCTTCTGCTCTGTCTCGTCTCGTCTGTCTTCTTCTGTCTCTCTCTCTCTCTCTCTCTCTCTCTCTCTCTCTCTCTCTCTCTCTCTCTCTCTCTCTCTCTCTCTCTCTCTCTCAGAGAGGCCAGAATGTAAAAGTTCAGTGATTCTCTATCATTCAGGCATGGATACGGCCAAGTCAGTCATTAGCCAGCAAACTTTTGGTTGGAGAAGAGCCAATATTTCACTGATTTTTCCCCCATATTGGCAAATGTGTCTTCAGAATATTGGGTAAACTGATAGAAGCTTAATTTTCTTTTTTAATGGTCAGGAGTTTTTAAATTGTTCTCTATGGTTGAGTCAGATTGAGTGTCACTACTTTCAATTCATTTTCAGTGTTAAAAATGAATCACTGCAGTACAGGCTTATTGTTTTTATTTTATTCATCAAATTTAGTCATATAAAACTCATATTCACTGCAGATGAATCAATAAATTCATGAATAAAATTAGAAAGTATCCAAGGCAGTTCCCATTCCCACAGGTGCAGTTATAGAATGCCCTTGAATTGATTTGAATTGATTTTCTTGTAAACAGTTGGTGCTTACTGTAGAGGTAATCACAGTATCAGGGCCATGCCCCTCCCCAATCGCACCCCCACCCCCATCTCCACCCCTTGCAGCTGGCCGATCTCTCTCTTCAACTTAGTTCAAGTGGCACATAGCTAGTGTCATGAGGCTTAAAGTTCTCACCATTGATATCAGAAACTTAATCTTCATCGGCTACGTCATAACTCATTAAAAAGTTCTGTTACTTCATCAGCAGTGAAAGTCTGATGTATCAAAGCCATACTACAAATATATATATGACATGTAGAACAACATTAACTCTTAGTGTCCTGAACCACACGAAAGTGCAGTAACATCGCAATGAAAAAACACACTTAATTTATATTATTATGCAAATCATCTGTAATTGTAAATGATGTGTTGCCAACGTGGTAGCTAAAGCCTACATGTGAAAACGAGGAAGTGAGAAAAGAGCAGAATGGGAGGGTGAAAGTAACTCAACTGCTGTGGTACGGATAAATTCCATACTTTGTCAAAGGGAGATGATTATGTAGTACCACAGATTAATCCGTATCCAGGGAAGAAAGTGTTAAAAGAGAATATTTCCAGTAAACCATTTTTAATATTTTGCATGAAACACATTTAACTTTAAAGTCTTGAAAATCATAGTACTGATATAGAATGGACCATTCACATACATGTAGATTAGATGGAACTTATGACTATATCATTGATAATTGAAATTTGAACTTGATTTATAATGTATACTTTGTTCATAAAAAAACAAAAATCCATATCCAAACAATTAATATGATATTGCAGACAATTCTGACCGCTTTTTGAGAACTAACTATGTATGCATGTTTCACAAATGAATTAAAACAACCGTTTTCTCTGCAGATGCTGAATGTACTGTGAGGGCTGTAAGGCAGCGAGATGAGCGGTCAGTATCCAGGAAACTTTGGCCCAGGGCAAGGGTATGGAGCACCTCCAGGGCCCCCCATGTCTCAGCCTTCCCAACCTAACATGTACAATGGACCACCCGGTGAGTTTCTGGCATCAGTAGGAATTTGAACAGCTTGGGTTGGGTTGGTTGTTAATGTGCTAGTAGCGTGTGTCTTTTGGTGTGAAATTTATCATGAAATAATTATGTAAATTTTGCACTCAAGAAATTTTTGTGGGACAGAGTTGTTTTTGTGAGATATTCATGAGCAGATTGTGGCAATTTGAAATGATAGATTTATTAATATGATATAAGTATGAATATTTGTCATCTTTACTATCTAAAAAAAAAAAGCTTTGAAATGTGATGTTGACATTTTCTTCAGCCATGATAAGCTCATTCTTAGCATGATAACCCTTACCCTTCATTAGAAGCGAAAATATAAAAAATTAGAGGTGAGTATGGCTGCCTATGTGGTGAGATACTTGACTGCAGCTATACACGAAAATTTTCCTCCTGTGTATACATTGCAGCAAGAATCTTGCATTGATTCCTAGATTAGGTGAGACAGAAACATATCTGGATGATACCCAGTGTGTGTTAAACTGGGAAACACTCAGCAAATACATCTTTTATGAATACAATATTAAGTTTATGGAAAAGGTAGGATAAAAAAATTGAAGATTTTTTGAGTAATAATATTTCATTTGTTGTTGAGGCTCAGACCAAAAGCTGTCAGTTAATAGAATGAGTTATTGATATCAAGGCCTACTCTAAAATGTTATGTTGTAAAATATTGTCTTGAGATTGCCTTCAGCCATGACAAGCTCTTAACATTACATTAACAACCTGCACTTTCCTTTAAAGGAAAAAAAAATCCTCTGAAGTGAGTCTGGCTGCCTGTATGGCAAGGCACTTGAAAACGTCATACATGCAAACTTCTCATTTAATGTGCAATTTCAGTTACACAGTGATTCCCAAGTGGGATGAGTGAGTCAGAGTGGACATACTGGGCGACTCCAAGAGTGCTGGAGATTTTTTTTGCATGTTTCCCAACTTGACACCCTGGCTGTCACCCAGAATATACACTCTGACTCACTCATCCACCTGGAATCATGGTGATATTTAACCCGCACACTGGATAATTGTAAGTTTGCGCGTTAGGACTCTTTTTCAAGTACCTGGCCACTAGACAGCCATACTCCAACTTCAGAGGATGTGTTTGATTTCATTCAGATGAAAGTCAATCTGTGGTTGGTCCATTTCAGGTCCTTACGGAGGTCCTCCCCCAGGAGGCAAGCCGGCATGGGACCTCCTCCTCCTAACTTCGGTGCTGGTCCTCCCATGTCTAACCCCATGCAGAATGGCTTTCAGGGACAAGGCGATATGACCAGGTCAGGGTGGTGTGTGTGTGTGTGTCTGTGTGTGTGTGTGTGTGTGTGTGTGTGTGTGTGTGGTGTGTGTGTGTGTGTGTGTGTGTGGTGTGGTGTGTGTGTGTGGTGTGTGGTGTGTGTGTGTGTGTGTGTGTGTGTGTGTGTGTGTGTGTGTGTGTGTGTGTGTGTGTGTGTGTAGGTTGTGGGTGTGCGTGTGTGTGTGTGTGTGTGTTGTGTGTGTGTGTGTGTCGTGTGTGCGTGTGATTGTGTGTTTTTGTGTTTTTGTAATAGCTCTCTGTTTAGCTGTCCAGGTCTCTTTTTCAGTGTATTCTGTTGAGTTAAACGTTCATTTTCTGAAACCGAACTCTGTGTGTGTCTGTGTGTCTGTGTGTTGTGTCTGTGTGTCTGTGTCTGTGTGTTGTAACACCTTGTTTTAGCAGTCCAGGTCTTTTTCTCAGGGTACTCTGTTGTATTGTTCTGTTCTGAACTTACTGAAACTGAACTGAACTGATACACTGAATGTTAGGATTTCTAAAAGTAGTGTATCTTGAAGTCTTGAATGGGAGAACCTTCTTTTGTGCAAATTAAAAAAAAAAAATTATCAGATACCCTCCAAATATATGTCATTCCTAAGACTTGAATGTTTGCGTCATTTCTCTAGCCTCCCCCCCCCCTGCCAAAAAAAAGTTTTACAGGTCAGTCATATCAAATGATAAAATAGGGAACAATATTGGTGACTGTCAGCTGAGTATATGTGTGTGAGTGGCATGTGCTTGCATACATGTGTGTGTGCATGTAGCATTTATATGCATGTGCCTAATGTGTACACATGTATACTGCATGTGACACACACACAACACAGCATACATAGAGGTTGATCAACAAACTCTTTAATGTTGTAACCTTGAACGGTGATAGATTCGTTTCGCAGAGCACCTGCTCCAGGAGGCGCTCCGCTCCCGCCCGGTCCACCTGGTCCCCATGGTCCACCTGGCCCCCATGGTCCACCTGGCCCCCCTGGAATGATGGGTCCACCTGGGGTACGACCTGGACCCATACCACCCCAGCAGCCGGGGCCTCCTACGTCACAGGTATGTACTTGAAACTGTTCACTTAGGGAGGGAGGTAGGAGAAAGAGAGACAGAGACAGAGACACAGAGAGATATTTTTAGCTTGATTTTATGCTTAGGTAGACAGACATTTTTTTAATATATTTTAGTATTTCAGGAACTCATTTGGTTGAGTGTGGAGTAGGTCACTTGACATAAAAATTTAGACTATTTTTCTTGCTTACCCACTGACATTTTGGGGTTTTTTTGTGTTGAGAGTAAAAGTTCAGCCAAAATGGTTTTAGTCTGGCATTATAGCTGATAGTCTTCTGTATGTTTTGGATTTTGTTGTAAGGAAGAACAATTTTTTAAACTCATGATCAACAAATAATGCAAACATTGCTACAACTACAAGGTCAGCAAACTTGATGTCATTGAATATTGTTTGTTATGGGAGTTTGTGCACGAATTGGGTCTTTTCACACAGGCAGAATTTATAAAAGGTGTTAGTGAAATGACTCTGAAATGAAATTTTGTCACCGGTGAAATCTCTGCTCTGTTATTTTCTTCTTCATTTTTTTTTTTTTAGATCAGAAAGGTGATCAGAGAAGGAGTACCGAGAAAAAGAGTAAATGTGCACAACCCTTGACATTTTAAGAGGGAAAAGAGAGATCTGACATGAAGTTTGTTTTTCTTTTTATCTTGTCCTCCTCCCCTAGCTAGCTGTGTTTCAGTTCCTTTTCCATGGAAAAAGACTGTTCTTTTCTGTCTGGACTTTCAGTCTGGACTTAATGTTTACACACTGTTATTACATTGCGTTTTCACAGAGAAGTCTGAAGTGTGTACCACCTTGTGTGTCCTCCCCCTCGGTTAATTTTTTGCTGAGAAAGTGCAATGTAGCCACTGAATAAAATAGTGTTACTTTAGTTACATATTACTCGTGTTTTTAATATAAAAATCTCAAACATGTATAGAAGTTGGAATGATTTACTTCCATACTGAGTGGGCAGTTAGTGTTGTATTCCACTGCTCTGTGTTTTGTGTGTGTGTGTGTGTGTGTGTGTGTGTGTGTGTGTGTGTGTGTGTGTGTGTGTGTGTGTGTGTGTGTGTGTGTGTGTGTGTGTTTAGATTTAAAAAAAAAAGATTTCTTTTTATAGATTGTGCTTGTATAATGTGTGGGTTTATCTACAATAAGTTTTTGAAAGTTGAAGTGCT
>CM060318.1:43099272-43111772 GCA_030674155.1 Stramonita haemastoma
TGATTTAAATGATCTACAGAGTCTCAGGAATTTAGGTTTTTATGAGTATGTAGTTTCAAAGTATCACTGTGTATTATGATTTTCAGTGCCTTTTAAGTACTTTGCTTACAGACAATATTTCAAAATAAAACTTTATCATAATTTCAGTTTAGATTGTTCCCAATTCAAGTAACTGTGTGCTATTTACCAGACTTGTTTCCATTCCAAAGCTGATGTGTCATGATTTCAGTGCCCATTGAGTACTTTGCTCTGCAGACAATATTTCAAAGCAAAGCTGTGTGTCATGTTTCAGTGCCCATTGAGTACTTTGCTCTAGCAGACAATATTTCAAACAAAGCTGTGTGTCATGATTTCAGTGCCCATTGAGTACTTTGCTGTACAGACAATATTTCAAACAAAGCTATGTGTCATGATTTCAGTCCATTGAGTACTTTGTTTGCAGACAATATTTCAAATTAACTTCATGTCATGATTTCAAGCCAAAGTACTTTGCAGACAATATTTCAAACAAAGCTGTGTGTATGATTTCAGTGCCCAATGAGTACTTTGCAGACATATTTCAAACAAAGCTGTGTATGATTTCAGTGCCCAATGAGTACTTTGCAGACAATATTTCAAACAAAGCTGTGTTCATGATTTCAGTGCCCAACGAGTACTTTGCAACAGTATTTCAACAAGCTTGTATGTTTCAGTGCCCAACGAGTACTTGCAGACAGTATTTCAAACAAAGCTGTGTTATGATTCAGTGCCCAACGAGTACTTTGCTCACCTGGATCACACAGCCCAGGACAGACTGTTACCAGAGAGCAGAGCTGTGTTTAGGGACATATGAGTTTGTTGCCACAGAAAGATTACTGCAAGGTCAGCTGTGATATAAAGTAGTGTGCTAGTCCTATGTTTGTCTCTTCTCTCTTTTTTTTTCTCTCTCTCTCTCTCTCTCTCTCTCTCTCTCTCTCTCTCTCTCTCCTCTCTCTCTCTCTCTTCTCTCTCTCTCTCCTCTCCTCTCCTCCTCTCTCTCTCTCTCTCTCATTCTGTTTTCTCGTCTCGTCTCTTCTTCTCTCAATTAAAAAAAAAGTCTTTTAAAGCCCTGTAAAATTTACTTTGTCAAGCTGTCTTTTGATGTCCCAGTTCATTGTTTTAAATATGTTTTCCAAATTTTGTTGTATGTTTAAAAAAAAAAATTGGATAGACAAGCAACTTGAAAAGTTTAAAGTTGTGATGTAGAAGGTCTGATGTGTGTTGTGTGTGTGTGCGCGTGCTGCGCAATGTTTTGCATTAGAATTGAAAATTTTTTTTGTGTGTTGCAGAACAATGTGTTACCACAGCAGCCTGCCTTTATCTTCATGATTGATGTGTCATACAACAGCATCAAAAGTGGACTGGTCAACCTGATTTGTCAGAGGTTGAAAGAAGACATACTGGTCAATCTGCCCAGGTAAACGATCTCACAAGGACATGCACGCAATATATATACATACATACACATACCTGAATGCCTATCTGCATGCACATACAGACACACACACACTCACACATATGTACTCACTTATAGACACAAGCAGATTTTCACAGAGCCACTCAAAGACACAGACAGATACACGCACGCATGCATGCAGCACGGCACACACACACACACACACACACACACACACACACACACACACACACACACACACACACACACACACACACACACACACACACACACACACACACACACGCACAGTTTTTTTTTCCGCAGTAGTGATGTTTATACTTTTTGGTTGTTCATAGCAGATGTGATGTAGTGTATTTAGAATCTTCTCTTTGCAGTGCTGTCCTTGAAAATCTGGAATTGAAATTTGAATAGAATAAGCAGAAATTTGACCAAACCTTCAGCATTGTTTTAACATCAAATTGGTAAAGGCTATTAATGTGATGGATGGATTAGGTTCAGAATACTTTGTTATAGCAGTGACATGGAATATGATTTATGTATAAAGGATTTAACCCACAGGATCAGTCATGTGTTGTGTGAATTCAGTGCAGCTTAGTGCATGTGTCATTTGCATTTCTGTAACTTTTGTGTCAGTTTGAGTAATGGTTGATTTGGACTGACCATGGTCACTGACCATAGTCATTGTTGTATGTTTTTCTGCAGAGAGACTGGTGCAGAAGAGTCAGAAATCAGGGTTGGCTTTGTCACCTACCATAAGGAACTGCATTTCTACAACGTAAAGGTATGTAGGTGTTTCAGTGCATTTTGCTTTATTCCTATGAGTGTACAAGCACTTCTTTTTTTTTTCAACAGTGATGTAAATCAAGTCATTAGACACACATAAACAAAAACAATGCATGCAGACACATGCACATGCAGGCATGCACACAAAAGCAGGCACTCACTCACTCACTCTCATTCGCACGCATGCACACATGCACGCACGCACGCATGCACGCACGCACACACACACACATATACAACATGCATGCCTGTGCTTGTACATACGTTTTAGTTATCTGTCAATAAAAGATATACATTTAAAGTATAAGTTTATGACCTTATAATATTACTCATCAATAAGTTCAACTGTTTATTTATGTTAATATGGTGCACACTCACCGGTGCTTTATGAACTGTCAGGCGAGTTGGGTTTTTTTGTTACTGTAAAATCCCTAGCATACGCCCTGCCCCCCTGTACACTGATTTAGGCCAAAATTGGGGGGTGGGCTTTTGCTAGGGATAGACCCCTTTGCACAAAGTAATGTTTGTGCTCAACCATGTAATTGAGTGAATACAAACCCAGAAAGCATGTAAGTTAGGTCGTGTGAGTAGAAGTGAAAATAGATTTTTAAAAAAGGGACTTTGAGGCAAAGAAGGCCAATCAGGACATTCAAGAGAGAGAGAGAGACAGAGAGAGACAGACAGACAGACAGACAGAGAGAGAGAGAGAGACTGAGAGAGAAGAGGACTGGCTCTTGTAAAAACAACACGAACATGATTTCTGTCATTCATTTATAAAGTCAAAAGAAAATCGCCTCACCTTTGCAAGGACAAACAATAAGAACACAATTCCGGGAAAAAGAAATTTGATGAAATTTTAATTCACTTTGTTGGGGATGGGTAGGAGTGAGGAGAGGGGACAAAGAATAAGAAAAAAGGAAAGAAACACAAAAAGGTAAAGAAGGGGGGAAAAGATAACTTTTAGAACAGACTGCACAAATCCTAGTGAAAGTGAGCATAGCCTCTTTGAAAAAAGCAGGGTGGGCGTTTGCTAGGTAGTTACCCCTGTGCACAACTTTTGGCCCAAAGTGGGGGGTGGGCGTTTGCTAGATGGTGGGCTTATGCTAGGGATTTTACGGTATTATCATTTTTTTTTTACTGTCAGATGAGGTAATTAATTGGTCCTGTGCATATTTGCAGAGCTCCCTAGCTCAGCCCCAGATGCTGGTGGTGTCGGATTTGGAAGACATGTTCGTGCCTCTGGTGGATGGGTTCCTGGTCAAACTGTCTGAATCAGAAGCTGTCATTGACAGGTGAATTATGCTGACATTCTCTGCCTTGACTCTGAATGAGGGAATGTATTGTACAATAATGATTGTGAGATACTGTTGTATCTAATCTTAGTAACAGTGTTTTTAACTTTTAGGTTGCTTGGGAATAAATTTTCAATGTCGCATTTTAAAAACATAAAAAAATTTTGATGTGGAAAGCAAGTTGGTCTCACTAGGGTTGACTTACCTTAGACACTCTGTATGAAAATGTGTTTGTGTTCCTGCAACCCCTCTTGCAAAGAACTGATTGATTGATTGATTGACTGGATGAGGAATCATGAAGTCTGTTTAAAATTCTTATCAAGACAGATTTGACATGATTCTTGTCAAATCCTTGGGAGAAAATTAAACTCATGGGACTTACTTTTAAAGATGATGTGATAGCTAGTCTGTGTCATGCTATTTTGGCCATTGTTTAGAAATTCTGCATAACAAAATTGATAAAAACTAGATTTGTTCTTTTTCAGTAAGTTAAATTATGTGTACTTTTTATACTTACAAAGGATCTTTCAGAACAAGTGATTGTATAATTTGTTGTAAATCAAGCCAGTGAATGTTGGAAAAAATTGACACTCATATGCTTGTCTCGACAGGGTATAAGTAACAGCTAAACTAACAAAAATAAGAATATTTTTACCCATTGTTAAGTTTCAGTTTTCATTTATACATAAACTTTTTTTGATTTTTTTGTCAGCATCCTTTTTGAAAAAAAAAAACCCAAACAAATTGCATTGTCAGAAGTAGATTAATTAAAAAAAAAAAGAGTGCACTACTGATCAAGTAAGAATTTAAAGAAGCAACTCCCTGCAAAGGGAAATTGTTGATCTAATGGCACAAGTAGTTTCCCTTTCATTGATTGCCACAAGTAGTTTCCCTTTGATTGAATGCCACATATTATTTTAAAAACGCATCTGAAACCACCTTGTCGTAGCCAGACATATGGCACATCATTTTGTGGTGTGCCACATAACTGAACTAGTTCGAATCCAGGCGAGTTGGGCATACAAAGGGATGTAATCCATGCTTAAGTTTGTGAGGGCAGATCATGTCAGGATGGCTTGTTTCCCTGTAATTGTAGGTTCAGCATTTTGTGTATATAATTATATTGAAACACAGCACCACATCACCCTTCATCACACATATTACACAGCACCATTGTCCTACCCTTACCAACTCTACCTTGCCCTACCGTACCCTGATACCAAAAAAAAAAAAAAAATCCCAACTGCATCACAGCACGTTACTTTTACATGTTACAGTCTAAGAAGTTTATCATACAACCACCAGCTTTCTCTCAGCATACAGGTAGCATAAATAAGGATAGTTGTTCAAGAAAACTTGTTTTAAATTATGTCTTTGTGTTTGTGCACACATGCATGCGTGCGCATCATTTATTTTTGTAATTCATTTTTTTCATGCATGTATATCTATGTGAGTGTATTTATTTAGATGTAACATGTACATCTCTGTGTGCTGTTTGCAGTTTACTGGCCCAGATTCCTCAGCTGTTTGCGGACAGCAAGGAGACAGAGACGGTGCTGGGCCCAGTGATACAGGCAGGTCTGGACGCCTTGAAGTCTTCTGAGCGCTGCGGCCGTCTGTACATCTTCCACACGTCTTTGCCCACTGCTGAGGCCCCAGGCAAGCTGAAGAACAGGGATGATCGAAAACTGCTGGGAACCGAGAAGGAAAAGGTGTGTAGGAAGTAGGGTTTGTTAACAGCAAAATAATGATGCACTTCATAGCTGAGTGGTTAAGACTGTTTGACCTCGATCCCATGGGTCCATGAAGCCAAGGGTTCAAATCTCGACGGTGTTTGGTAAAATAAGGATGGGAATTTTTATGATCTCCCAGGTCAACTTTAAGTGCAGACTTCCCAATGCATTCATGACCTTTGTCTATATACACATGCAGAAGATGAAATATGCATGTTAAAGATTCCATAATTGATGTCAGCATTAGGTGGGTTTTGGAAACAGGAACATGTCCAGTATAGACTCCTGAAGTCGGAATGTGACTACCTTCATGGTGGGCAAAAACGGTCTTATATGCAAAAATCTCACTATCCGTGAACCTCTGAGCTTTAACCAAGAAATAAGAACAAAAATATGTGGATGAAAGCATATAAATGTCGGAGTAAAATATGTGTAGCCGCCGCTGTAGTCTAGTGGTTAGGGCGTTGGACTCATAATCTAAAGGTTGCGGGTTCGATCCCAGCTTTCGGCTATGGTGTTGTGCCCTTGGAAAAGGCACTTTACAGCTATTTTCTCACCCCACCCAGGTGTAAAAGGGGTACCAACCTTGTGTTGGGGGTTAACCCTGCGATAGACTGGCGTCCTATCCAGGGGGGAGTCTATGACTCTCAGTCGCTTAACGCCACAGAAACCAGGATAAGCACCGGCCTGATGAGCCTTAAGCTCGGGACAGACTTTAACTAAAATATGTGTTGCATGATTACATGGCATCTTTTTTTTTTTGTCGGTATCAAACAAATTAATTACAGTTTGTTAAAAAAAAACCAACAGCTGTGTATGTGTGTGTGTGTGTGTGTGTGTGTGTGTGTGTGTCTTCTTTTAACCCAACTGTGTTACTGACTGACATTTCTTCCCAAGTCGTTGAAAGACACTCGTTTTGTGCAGACGATCCTGACCCCCCAGACGTCGTTCTACACCAAGCTGGGTCAGGAGTGTGTGGCTGCGGGCTGCAGCGTGGACCTGTACCTCTTCCCCAACTCCTACTGCGATGTGGCCTCCATGGCCGAGGTGGCCCGCCTCACCAGTGGCAACATCTACAAGTACAGCTACTTCCAGGTGGGCTGGGCTGGGCTGCAGGAGTCACTGCAATGTGCGGTTTATAATGTAGCCCTTACAAGTGTTTTTGTGTGGATTTGTGTGAGGTAGAAACAAGAGATAGGCAACATCTACAAGTACAGCTACTTCCAGGTGGGCTGAAGGAATCACTGGAATGTGGGGTTTATAAAATAGCCCTTACGAGTCTTCTTGTGTGGATTTGTGGTGTGAGATAGAAACAAAGAGATAGGTGAAAGGTCTTGTCATGGAAATGTGACTAATTTTAAAGAAGGAAGGAGACAAGTTATGAGAATTTAACAGAAAAAAGTAAAGTTAACAGTTGAAAAAGTAATGAGAGAGAGAGAGAGAGAGAGAGAGAGAGAGAGAGAGAGAGAGAGAGAGAGAGAGAGATATTTTGGTCATTTGAGAAAAGAAGGGGGAGACAATAAGAAAAAGGAGAAAGACAATTGACTATCTAATATTATGATCAAGTGCGACAAGTTACTTTAAAAGGTCTGTTGCTAACATCTCAGTCAACAACTTTACTTGACATTGCAGGCGGACCTGGATGGTGAACGGTTCATTGAAGATCTGCGGAGAAATGTGGAGAGGCCTGTTGGCTTTGATGCCATCTTGCGTGTCAGAAGTAGTACAGGTAAGCTGGAATTGTTGATCCTTTTTGTTGAGCATCGCTTGTTGCCTTGTTATGAACCTAAGGAAAAATCTTGAACTGTTAAACTTGCTTTAAAAAAAAAAGAGAAATGTTTCGCACTTTGAGAAGTTATGGGAAGAGATAGTGGTTAACATGGGTCTTACAAACTTCCTTTTTGACCCAAACTGTGTCTAAGAAAAAAGGATTTTTGTTGGCAGTTTTTTAGAAGCTTTTGTAAGAAAGATGATACTGAAAAATATATCGTTCTGTCAGGCTATTATGATTTTTTTCCTCTTTATTTGGTGTTCTATGGTGCATATGTACAATTGTATTTCACTTTGATATATTCATATGTAATGATATGTTCATATCGCAAGAAAGGTGTTGCACATGTGTGTGCGTACACACAAAGTCATAAGTGAATGTTTGCATGATAGAAAAATTGGATCTTTAGACATTTTGAACACAGACCAAACTAACAATATTGACATGGTTGATAACTGATTTCGTTACGAAATAAACACACCTCTGGTGACACAGGTGACAAATACATAAATGGGTGTTATAAGTAACCTACCATAACCAAAATACATGCTGAGACAAAGTAACATCATAATTAAATTTCAGTCTAACCATACCATACCAACATTGAAGTGGACATCATGAACAGCTTATCTTGTGCACTCATCCTCAAGAGTTAAACAGCATAACAAATATCTCATCCAAACTAAATCATACACATTCACCACCATGCCAGAATGAATGTATTTGACGTCATGCAGGGCTACTGTACAGTATCAGACTCTTGCAGTGAAAACCTGTGCATGGCTCTTTCCGCCAAATAAGCAAGTTTGATGTCTCTGAAAAGAGAGTGTCTATATCACAGCTGTCAGTTTTCCCCCATTCAGCTCCTCTCAGCTGCTAATTAATCCATCACAGCTGTCAGTTTTCCCCCATTCAGCTCCTCTCAGCTGCTAATTAATCCATCACAGCTGTCAGTTTTCCCCCATTCAGCTCCTCTCAGCTGCTAATTAATCCATCACAGCTGTCAGTTTTCCCCCATTCAGCTCCTCTCAGCTGCTAATTAATCCATCACAGCTGTCAGTTTTCCCCCATTCAGCTCCTCTCAGCTGCTAATTAATCCATCACAGCTGTCAGTTTTCCCCCATTCAGCTCCTCTCAGCTGCTAATTAATCCATCCCATCCCAGCTCAGATGGGGCCAGCTGGTGCTATTTATAGCAGGAACTGACCACACTTGGACTCAGCAAAAGTAAACAGCGCGCTAAATTTCTTGACTGAGTGATGCTGGATTTGTGCACTGTGATATAGATGTTTTTGATATGGTTCCCCTCATCAGGTATCCGGCCAGTGGATTTCTATGGCAACTTCTACATGTCGAACACGACTGACGTGGAAATGGCCTCCCTGGACTCTGAGCAGACCATCGCTGTGGAGATCAAACATGACGACAAGCTCTCGGAAGCTGAAGGGGCCTATGTTCAGGTAAAGTGGGACTTTGTGTTGTGTTTCTTTTGTTTTCTCTCTGTCTCCGTACCTCTCTTTTTCTTTTACATGTTTTGGTTTTAGTTTCTAGTTATGCTAGGAGAATTTGGGGTTAGTGTACGTTGTCTTTTATGTAGGAAAAATGGGTATAAAACAGTATATAACTGAATTTTTTAGTTAAGTTTTTTTTTTTACTTTGACTCTCTTTTCATGTTTCCTTTTCTTTCTTTCCTCTCTTTTTGCCTTCTTCCTGTCGGAATGATTTTAGGCATCTGCATTTTGTTGAGACATTTTCTTAAAAGATCTGATTACTGGGTACTTTTGATAAAAAGTTTTGTTTGTATGTATTGTGAAATATTCAGTAGCATTTTTTTGTTTATATAGGTGAAAAATAAGTCAGTAGAATTTTGCTTGGAACAATTTATTTAGTGTCATGATGTGTTTTAGTAAGCATTAAGTGCATCCTGCTGGTTGACGGGTCAGATTCAAAACACAGCATCCCTCCCAGCCACCACACAAAGTCTGTCTGCAAAAAATTACAGATAATTTTGATTTAACTGGGAAACCAGACATTAACAGTTTTCACCATTATTCACAAGACCATAGCTTAAAATCAAACAAACTGATATTAGTGTTTTTTTTAAAAAAACTTTTCATTCTTCAAGGCTTTTAAGGTGGCAATGTGGTTGAAGTAAGCTGGAAATGCAATTCTCAGTTTATTTCCTATATTTGACCCCATTGAACAGAATGCACAACTAGAATGCTCAGTGTGGAAATCATTTTGAATATATGCACACCAGGGATGTTCACATTCAATGTACAAGATGAACTGTACATTGTGGGTGTTGCATTCAGATGACACCTAAGGTGAAAAACATGGTGTAGAAAGCAAAGCATAAGATGACAGACTCATTGTAGATGCTAATGAAGAAAGCGTGTGGGTGCAGGTGGCCTTGCTGTACACCAGTGTGGGTGGCCAGAGAAGGCTGCGGGTGATCAACCAGGGCTTCAGCTGCTGCACTCAGATGGCCGATCTCTTCCGCTCCTGTGAGCTGGACACCCTCGTCAACTTCCTGGCCAAACAAGGTGACTAACACTTCTTCTTGTTTCTGTCTTTGTCTGTAGCTGTTCAGCTCCTATCATGTATTTACGTCATATGCTGTACCGTATCAAACTGCAGTCACAGCCTCTTCTGAAATTTTAAAATTTTTATATATATATATATTTCTTTTACTCTTTTGGCCAAAGAAAAACACTACTTGAAGTAAATACCGTTCTACCATGATGGATGTCTGCACATGCCAGAGTGCCTACCTCGGTTAGATATGATTTTGAAGTGTGACTCCAGGCAAAAGGTTAAACTGTTGATGAAAAAGTTTTAGTGTTGGTGAAAAAAGAATGACAGATGATGAGTGAAAAGAGATATATATATTACACTTGTGATTGACTAAATGTTACTTATTCTGAATGAGTGAAAGTATGGCTGCCTTTTATGACAGGATTGAAAAAAGACTGCCCATGCAGTAATCAGTTTTCAAGGTTTTGTAAGCAGATTTTTTGTAAATTTCCTTGCTTAGCGGGGGGGGGGGGGGGGGGGGTCTTGCTTGCTGAAGTTCAAATAAAACCTGCATATGGAAAGTCTGTAACTGTGGAGAGGAAGGAAAAAAAGAAGATATAAGGTCTTTGTATTCTGTTTGTGAAAATGTTCTCTGTATGCATAAATGCAGTTTTCTTTTAAAAAAAATGTTTTAAAAATGTATTTATCTCTGAAGCTGGAATGCCAATACCTTAATGGTGGGAAAACAATGGCGGCATAAGTAAAATCTCATCATTGGTAAACCTCATCTGTAGTCGAGGAACGACAAAGAGAAAAGAAAAAGCCATTTCAACTTTGTCATGAAGAATCTTCAAGCCATTTACTTTCATTTTATTTTTTATTTTCATTTTATACCACTTTAAGTCACAGCAGATTCCTCTGTGTGAAATTCGGGCTGCTCTCCCCAGGAAGAGCGCGTCGCCACAAGTGCAGCACCACCCCATTATTTTTTTTTTCTTTTTCCTGTCTGCAACTGTATATGTTTCCCTATCAGAGGGGCTTTTTTCTACACAGTTTTGCCAGGGACAGCCCCCATGTTGCCGCGGGTTCTTTTAAGTGTGCTAAATAATGATGTGTAACACACAGGACCTCGGTTTATCATCTCATCCCAAAGACTAGCGCCCAGACCACCACTCAAGCTCTATGAGAAGCTACAGCACAAGCACTTAGTTAAACTGATAGTTTCATTTATCTGTGATAAGGTACAACACATGCACTAACTGACACTTTCATTTTTCTGTGCAGCCATTCGCAACACGCTGAACCAGAACCCGAAGCAGGTGCGAGAGCACATCATGAACGAGGTGTCTCAGATCCTGGCCTGCTACAGAAAGAACTGCGCCAACCCTTCCTCTGCCGGACAGCTCATCCTGCCCGAGTGTATGAAGCTGCTGCCCCTGTATGCCAACTGCATCATCAAGAGTGACGGAATTCAGGGAGGTAAGAAGAGATTGGCTGTGTGTGTGTGTGTTGGGGGGGGGGGGGGATGATGTGTGTGTGTGTGTTTTTGTGTGTGTGTGTGGGTGGGTTTGTGTGTGTGTGTGTGTGTGTCAATCAATCAATCAATCAATCAAATTTTTATTTCCAGATGGTACATTGAGTAAGCAGCGATCTGCTTTTTTCCATCAAGCCATCTATCTAAAGAAAAGAAAAGAAAAAAATCAAAACAATAGCAAAAATCAAATCCAAAACAAAACAAAAAACCAACAAAAAACAAAGCAGAAAATCCCTAGCGAACAATAAAGCCAACAAAAGAAAGAAAAGGGGAAAAAGCAAACAAACAAATAAAACAACAACAAACATTTCACCAACATTAATTTGCTAACATGATTTCAACAACTTTAAAATGAACTATGCCTATAAATAATACAAGCAACTACTATAACAACAACCAAAAGAGGGAAAAAAAAAAAATTTTTTTTTTTTAAAATCTACTCAAAAGCCATACACACATATGCACATACACCCACACACCACACACACACACACACACACACACACACACACACACACACACACACACACACACACACACCCCCGTCCACCTACACACACACACACACACACACACACACACACACACACACACACACACGGTTTGTGCTCATCCACTCAGCTCGTATACTCGTAGGTACATGCACACATTTAAAGTCTTTTTAAAAATCATATAGTGTCAAAAAAACAAAACAAAACACACACACACACACACACACACACACACACACACACACACACACACACACACACACACACAAAAACAAACAACAACAACAGCTTATATCAATTACAATGTAACCAAAAAACATTATTTAAGACTAAATAATAATAATAATAATAATAATAATAATAATAATAATAATAGTAATAATAATGATAGTAAGATACACACACACAAAAAAAATAAATTTAAAAAATAAATAAGTAAAATAAAAAAGTTCTATAAGCAATTTATGTCAGATTACAATATCTCTATACTTCAATTCATACTTTATATTTTTAAAAGAAGATAAGGAAAAAACAACAAACACAACAATTCCTTATAATAATACCCATCATCACTCACTCACTCACTCACTCAGTCCCATGTCCCAAAGGACGTAGGGGGGACATGAGAGAAGACACAACGGAGATCTTTTTCCATGCTTCACGATCCTGTGTGGCTAGTAGGAGGCGTTGCAGGGGTTGGGCAGTCCAGTCTTTGATGTTGTCAACCCATGATTTCTTTTGGCGGCCTCTTCTTCTCTTGCCCTCGACTGTTCCTTGCAAGATGGTTTTTGCTAGGGTGTTGTGTCTTGTGGTGTGACCAAACCACATCAGCTTTCTCCTCTTTATGGTGGAGAGCAAAGGCTCTTGGGGCCCACACGCTTTTTGATTTCTTCTTTCACATAGTTATTGGTCTTGTGTTCTTTGTATGATATTTTGAGGAGT
>CM060318.1:43114272-43121772 GCA_030674155.1 Stramonita haemastoma
CACATACCACACACACACACACAGAGAAGTTTTACTGAGACAGTTGATGGTTGTGTGAACAGAGAACGGCGTGTCCATGTTCCTGTGGATAGGCCACATGGTGGACCCCGAGCTGATTCAGCAGATGTTTGGTGTGGCCAGTGCGGCCCAGGTCGACATTGACAAGGTTTCTCAGCTTTTTTTTTCTTCTTCATGTCTTTATTAGTATTTGGCCTTTTTTTGTTGTTGTTGATAGTGATGATTTATTGACAGCTTTAGGTAAGGCGGTTTTGAAAAAGTAGTTTATTGCGATGAAAGAGAAACCGACATATGCAAACGTGTGTGTGTTTTGTTTTATTTTATTTTTCATTCTTTTAGTGTGTGTGTGTGTGTGTGTGTGTGTGTGGTGTGTGTGTGTTCATGTATGTATGAGAATGTGTATGCTTACGTACTTGGTGTTTGTCTTCGAAATTCCTGGGTAATATCTCCGGGGAGTATGTGTATAAAGCACAGTTAATATTGTTTTTCTCTCTCAGAAGCTTGTGATGTGTGAGCCTTTTCACTTGGAAAAAGCTAAGAACAAATTGCGTAATTTTCTTCTTTTTTTTTATAAAAAAAGTAAAATATAGTTTTCTGTTGTACTTTGATTTTACATGAACAGTTAGTGAAAATGAAAATCAATTTCAATATAGTTTTCTGTTGTACTTTGATTTTACATGAACAGTTAGTGAAAATGAAAATCAATTTCAATATAGTTTTCTTATGTACCTTGATTTTACATGAACAGTTAGTGAAAATGAAAATCAGTTTCAATATAGTTTTCTTATGTACCTTGATTTTACATGAACAGTTAGTGAAAATGAAAATCAATTTCAATATAGTTTTCTTATGTACCTTGATTTTACATGAACAGTTAGTGAAAATGAAAATCAATTTCAGGTGAAGCTGATGGACCTGGATAATAGCGCATCACGAAAACTTCGAGACATGGTGGAGATGATTCGACAGGAACGCAATCGCTACCTCAAGGTATTATTACTTGCAATGTTTTGTGTTGTGTTGTGTTGTGTTGTGTGTTGTGTTGAGTTGAGTTGTGTTGTTGTGTGTGTGTGTGTGTGTGTGTGTGTGTGTGTGTGTGTGTGTGTGTGTGTGTGTGTGTGTGTGTAAACTGTATGCATTTATGTTATAAATCAAATATTTAAAAAAAAGTGTATTCTGATACAAATATTTAAAAAAAAGTGTATTCTGATACAAATATTAAAAAAAAAGTGTATTCTGATACAAATTTTTAAAAAGCCATGGCTATTTTACTGAAAAGCCACTGCCCATTGCACACATGGATAAATATCTGATGCAGGTATTGACATGTGTATTGTACATGGCCATTTACAGCACACAAAAAAAACCCACTGCCCATTGCACACATGGATAAATATCTGATGCAGGTATTGACATGTGTATTGTACATGGCCATTTTCAGCAAATAAAAGTTACTGCCCATTCCACACATGGATAAATATCTGACGCAAGCATGGACATGTGCATTGTACATGTCCATTTACAGCAAAAAAAAAAGTTACTGCTCATTCCACACATGGATAAATATCTGACGCAAGCATAGACATGTGCATTGTACATGTCCATTTACAGCAAAAAAAAAAGTTACTGCCCATTCAACACATGAATAAATATCTGACGCAGGCATGGACGTGTGTATGTATGAAGGCTCCATGTGACTGAGTGTATAACTTTGAAAGTGTGTGCCTGTGCTGACATGACGTTTACCGTGGCTTTCAGCTGACGATTGTGCGCCAGCGGGACAAGCTGGAGCCCTGGTTCAACCACTTCCTGGTGGAGGACAAGGGCATGAACGGCAGTTCCTCCTACGTCGACTTCCTCTGCCACATACACAAAGAGATCAGAAATATACTCAACTAGCCGCCGCCTTCTCCTGTCTGCTCCTCATGTTATGATGCCCTGTGTTGGATCCCATTTCGCTTTGGGTTTGTTTTTGTTTTTTTTCTGTAGTAGCCTTTGTTTTTTTTGTTTTTTTTTAGGATTTTTTTATATTGGTTATAGTAGGTAAAAGGGCGTTTTCTTTCTATGAGACGTTTTTTGTTTTTGGTCAGTTTTTTGTTTGTGTATTTTTTAAAAGTGGTTGGAGTAAGTGGAATTGTATGCTTTTCTTCAGAGACTCATTTTTTTGCGTGTTGTTGTTGTTTTATTCATTTGTTTTCATTTTGTATGGTCATCATTTTGTTTGGAATACACTTGAAGTGCCAGCAAAAGCACATATGGATGTGATAACCGTGCCTGTGGCAGGTAGTGATCAGAAAGGGGTGCTGGAATGTATAGTAAGTCTGCATGTTATTTTATACAGTTGCAGTAGACGGGTGTGCTGATTTTATTATTCCTTATGGTTGACCACAGCAGGCTCTGTACAAACAGTTCATCAGAGATGTATGTTTGACCCTTTGTTTTGGAGAGTTATAGCTATTCTCACCTGCCTTATAATTGAAGAAAAGAAGTATATATATATATTAAAAAGATAATAGATTAGGTATTAAAAAAAAAAGTGAAAAAAAACATGCTGTCACAGATATAACACAAGTGTGAAAAATGATCCAACTGAGGCTTGTATTACTGACTGACTGGCAAGCTTTCAAGAGATTGTAAAAAATCCGAGATTTCAGTGTGCAGAGCCCATCTAGTCTTAAACTGTATCAGAGATAGAGGAGAGTGTAAATATGATGAGAGAAAGGAGTAAGTAGATTGTCACAGTGAAGACAAAGGTCAGATGTGCTTTAGTGCATAGATACTAGGAACGGCCAGCGAACATGCAAGTATATTTAAATTAATGCAGTCAGATCTGTTGCTGTAACTTCTCAAAACAGCATACGAGGGATTTCAGCTCTATATTTAAACTCCATAAATTATTACTATTATTATTATTTCAGAATAGCATTTGAATCGGATTAAAGAAAAGTCAGAGGCAAAAATGCCTTGATCGCTCCCTCAAGGGCAATTACAACCTGTTATATCTTTTTTCCTCGATTATTATTATTTTTTTGGTGTATGCTAACCATTTTTATAATTTATCTTTTAAGTGTGGTGGGTTTGGTTGAAGAGATTGTTGTCAGTGAAATGAAAAAAAAGGAACGTTTTATTTTGTGTACATTCTATACACGTGTAAGAAGTGTGTGTCTAAGTGGAAAGTTGTGGAAAAATGGAAAAAGCATTTGTATGTTTGTATGCTGAAATTGGAAATTGCATGTTTTTGTAAAGCCACCAAGTTTTTGTTAATCTCTAGACTGTCTGGTGGATAAAATGGCTTTGAATAAATGACATAGTATGAAAACAAGTGGACACATAGGTGTAAATACCCATGTTTGCATGTACTTGTACACACACATACACTCTCTCCTCTCTCTCCCTCTCTTCCCCCCCCCCCCCCCCCCCCCCTCTCTCTCTCTCCTCTCTCTCCTCTCCTCTCTCCTCCTCTCTCTCTCTCTCTCTCTCTCTCTCTCTCTCTCTCTCTCTCTCTCTCTCTCCTCTCTCTCTCTCTCTCTCTCTCTCAATATACATAGAAACAAACACACCTTGCAGGGTTTCTTTTTTTTTTCTCTCAGGCTTCTGGCTCTCTTCTTTATCTTCAACATTGGTCAGACTTTGAAAAAAACAAATGTGAGTGTGACATCTAGATATAGTCAAAAAGTCATATTCGTGGCAATATCATACCTTCATTTTATTTTTATATTTCTGCTTTGGTGTGATTCAATTGGACCTGACATTATTATTTATATGGATCAGTTGTTCTCAATGGTTATTCGGCTTATGCGATATTTGTTGCTTCCCCCTCACCCCATTTCATCCTGTGAGAAATATAGTTGTTTTTTTGGGCATCGTACAAGTTTGACCATAGTAAGTATGCTAGCTATAAAGATTGTAACACAAGCTTTTCCTTACTTATGATTATTCAAGAATTTATTTTGAATTGGTATTTGCTTGTCAGTTTCATTTCATGTCATGTGAAGTTCTTGTTTCCTGTATATTTTTAACTAAAGTTTACAGTGGGGGTGGTGGGAGTGGAGGTATGGTGATAGATCGGAAGGAGAAAGGGTTAGTAATATGGAAAAGGGGGTAGGAAGAAGATGTATGGTTATCAATGGAGAGGAAAGTAGTTGGTGCCTATCACTCGTAGTATAATGGTGGTAGTGAGGAAGGAGTAAAGGGTAGATATGGAAAGGGGTGGAAGAATGTATGGTTATCAATTGTAGAGGAAAGTAGTGTGGTGCCTATCATTCATAAAGTATAATGACTGACAAAGAACTCACTGATACCAGAAGACATTTATACTTGTGCCTATCTCTCATAAAGTATAATGACTGACGGTACGTTGAGTAATGTGTAATTTATGGTTCATAGACTAACCTTTTAAGTGCGTATAAACAGAGTTTATATTTTGACTTAAAATGTATTAGTTTGGTTTTTTGTTTTCTGGGTTTTTTTGTTTTGTTTTTTTGTTTGTTTGTCTGGGATGTGCAAGTTACTGCTGTGGTATATTTATCTTTTTGTCTTGTCTCCAGAAATATTTCAGGAATAATAATTTGTCCTTTAGCAATGCTTGGTCCATTTCATTTTAGTTTGAAATAGCAAAAAAAAAAAAAAAAAAAATCCTCACACCAACTCCCCTTCACCTAAAGCTTAGAATTCAAAAGTGTGTGCACAATGAATTTTGATTTAGTGATTTCAGATTCAGTGTCAAATTTGAAATGATATTTTCATATTCTTCACTGCATTTGCTGTCCATTTTTCACCAATATATTACTTAAACCGAGGGGAAAATCCCTTCCCCTTACTATGTACACAGTCTCATTGTACTAGGTGATGTTTCAATAGAGAAAATTAACCTGCTGTCTTGAGCAGTTAGTTTTCACCAATATTTCACTTGTCACCTCTGCACAAGATTTTACCTTGTGTTTTCATTCTTTTTTTTTTTCAATAGCTCTGAAACAGTTTTCTTCTTAAATCTTGGCAGTATTCAAACAAAAAAGAAAACCTTTTTATTTTATTTTATAGTTTTGTGGTGTGCAATCTTATGACAGTAGATTCGTGATACCTGATACTGCTGTCCATCTCTCTCTCTCTCTCTCATACGTCATCGCAAGTAGACTAGTGGTGTGTGATGTTATAGATATATGAGTTCAAAACTGTAATCAGTCATCTGTTACATATTGCATGGAGTTGTCATGTTCTGTGTATATACCAAAATATTTGTACATACGACTGTGTCATGAATATGACTCCGTATGTCACTGGTAAGTGACGATACCGAGTACAATCACATTGTTGGTCAAGCTATGAAATGCAGGGTATTTGGCATGGTGAATGGTTACTGTGTGAGGCTTATACTATCTGCTGTCCACAGTTGTAGAGAAAGAACGTGAGAAAACATTGTTTTCAGCGATGCTTCAAGATTCGTAATGACTGATTTGCTTTACAATAAAGAGACCCTGATGATACCATGTGTGTGTGTGTGTGTGTGTGTGTGTGTGGTGTGGTGTGTGTGTGTGTGTGTGTGTGTGTGTGTGTGTGTGTGTGGTGTGTGTGTGTGTGTGATGATGTAGGCCTAATGATGCTGCCATAGAAGTGCATATCCTTAAGACTATTTGACAGGGTTGCACTCTAAGCATTCTATCACAATTTATCTCAGCGGGCCTGAGAGATTTAGACACTGCATTGTTGGTCTGGTAATTTGAGCAACAGTCTCAAAATAGCATCTCTAAAGTGGATGAAGCTGAACTCTTGAGGTCCCAGTCTTCCCAATGTGGCCATAGTAAATTCACTCTGGTAGGAGCCTGCAGGAGTCCAAAAAAAAAAAATCTATGTATAGCTTTTATGGGAATTGAACCTGTGATCTTCAAGTCTGTAACCCAAAGTGCTAACCACTGTGCCAAGGTGGCTGTATCTTTTTCCTTCTTATTTTGTTCTCTCTTATTTTCTGCCTTTCTAATCAATTCTGCTGCCATTTTTTTTTCAAGTTAATCTGGCAACAGGTAACACAGATCATAACATTCAGACTACAAGTAGCAGTGAATTTGAAATGTTGTTTGTGTTCATAGTCTAGCCAGTTTTATGTCCGCTGCAGCACAATTATTTTATTCATTAAAAAAAAAATCATTAGAACTGAAAAAATGTGTGTCTGCATCTTTGGTGCAACCTGTGCCAATAAAAATCATGTATGATCAAAGCATCATGCAACATCCAATATCTCCTTTGAAAAACCCCCCAAGTCAACAATGAATGGAATTCTGAACTTAACGAAAATGACCAGCATTGTTTAAGAAATGAATTTTCAAGGAAATGTATACAACTTGTTACTTTGAAGTAACGCACGTACGTAACACACACACACACACACACACACACCACACACACACCACACACAACCTAGAGATTCACTTCAAATTCGTAAACCATTAATATTGCCAAATTTCCTTCAGATGCACTAGGAAAATTCAGAAGTATGATAAGAATCGAAGAAAATCAACACACATACATTCAAGTCTCAATGGTCTGTGATAATTTGTTTTTAATCCAGCTTAGTTTATGGCATTGGTTGTGTTCTGTATCACTATCAGACATGCCCCCCCTGCCCCCCTCAACACACACACACAACACACACACTCACTCACTCTCACACACACACACACACACACACCACACAACACACACACACACACACACTCACTCACTCACTCACTCACTCACTCACTCACTCACTCACACTCACACCACTACACTCACACACATCACACACAACACACACACACACACACACACACACACACACGTGCATGCGTACTTACAAACTGTTGTTCTTTTCCCCACCAGCATCCATCCTCTCACCCATCCCCCTCCCCCCCCCCCCCCTTCCTGCTCCCGACCAGTTGTAGCTCATCTCTCCCCCTCCGATCCTACCTCCTTTTCACCTTAGTGTTATGGTTTCACTGGAAACTCATGACTTGGAAGTTTTCTGTAAAAGTAAAAGGAAAACCTCTACTGTGAGTACTAGCCACTTACCAACAAAGCTTTACCTCCCCTAGTAGTGACGATAATCACCATCACTGTTAGCCTACCGCTAGGCTACATCTTCTCTGTTGTCCCCTTTCCCTCTAGGCCCTATAATCTTCATTCCCACTGAGCTTCTCTCTCTCTCTCTCTCTCTCTCTGAGTTTGCTTGTAAAGTAAGGAAGGGTGTACGTGCGTAAAGTCTTTACCTGGTCAAGTAATAAAGTTTAAAAGAGTGCACAGCATAGGCAATCCTGCTTTTTTTAATATGTTTGTTTAATATCTTTATTTTTTTACTTTTTTTTCTCTCCCAAAGAGGCTTTCATTTATTACCAAGACATTTTCCTTTTTTATTTTTTTTTTTTTTTTTTTACCCGTGAACAGGATCTAGAATGTAATAAAAACAACAGCAACATATAAACTGGGTCAGATGATCTGGGACTTTTCTTG
>CM060318.1:43129272-43144272 GCA_030674155.1 Stramonita haemastoma
GTTTTTTTTGGTCTCCCCCCCCCCCCCATTCTTTTGTCATCTGTTCCCACAGGCACACAATGGCCTGCTCTTTTGAAAGATGGAACGGGTTTTAACGTGTGTGCAAGATGTTCTGCGTGCGTTCACACGCAGTACCTCGGTTTATAGTCTCATCCAAACGACTTTGACATTCAGATCGATTTTTTTTTCGTCAAACTGGGAAGAAGGCTCGAACCCAGATCCTCACAGTTTATTTGTTGGCAGGCGAACGTCTTTACCATCTGCCATCCTCCTTGAAACAGAGATAATATTTTGCTTTTGCTAATATTCCGGTGATTTCGTGTCAGTTGGTGAAGCTCGTTATAAATCTGTCTGGAATAAAGTGGTATTGTACATGTGGTATATTCCGGTGATTTTCTGTCAGTAGGTATAGTTCTTGACTGATCTGTTTGAAACCGGATTAATTATTCTGTGTCTGGTAATATTCCGGTGATTTGATGTCGGTAGGTTTTGTTCGTTACATAACTGAAACAGGGATAACATTTGGCATCTGTCAGTAATTTTATGTCAGTGGGCATAGTTTGTTACTATACTTTTGAAACAGGAATATTGGTCTGCACTAAGAATAATCTGGTGATCTTGTTTCAGTGGGTATAGTTCATTATAAGATCATTTGAAACATGAAAAATATTCTTTATAACTGTTTCATTAAATCAGTTTTGGAAGGTGGGTTTTTTTGTTTGTTTTTTTAACTAAAGAAAGCAGTAAGTCTCAGGTGTGTGTGAGAGATGATGCTTTTATCTTTTCCTGTCTGCATGTGTATTAATTTTGTTTCCCTGCCAGAGTGGCTTTTTTTCTATATCATTTTTCCAGGAACGATTGTTTAGTTGCTGTGGGTTCGTTGAATGCTTGTTGCACCCAGGACATCGTTCGATTCCTGTTTCAGCCCGGGCTTACCCCCTCATTCACTTGGCCTTAAATGGTTGATACCAGCGCAAGTCTTTCGGTTGAGATGATAAACCCAGGTCCGGGGTACAACATGCATTCAGATCAAAGCCACTCCCCGCCCCTTAGAAAAGTTCCTTAGTACCTGGCTGCCAATGCCTCAGATTTTTTGGTTGAAGGTTGGAGGAGGAGGGATGGCTGCATCATGTTTTGTGACATGCCTTTGTTGCTGTTCTCACGCCACTCATTCCGACCTTACCGTGACAATTTTACCTAGCTTGTTCTGCTGTACGCTTTGCAATGATCCCCCACTCTCTTGGGCAGGGAGTGAACTCGGTAGTTACATCTCCAGATCAGTATGGGTATGGTGTTCTCTAGAGGGGACATGGGGCAGGTCAGGCTGTGGAGAAAGCGGCACACGCGCGCGCGGACGACCAGCGCCATTATAAAACTAGTTCTAGGCATCCCAGCCACAAGAGGAGTCGCTGGTTAGACTGGTCATCAGCTGCTCTGAATCGGTACGTATCTGCGAGGCCAGCCAGCAGACCTCCTGTACAATCACAAACATGGCAGTTACGAGGGTTTGTAGTTTTCACTACATTTCTGTAGTTGAGACATTAAAGTAGTCTTGAATCTTGAGGCACAAGGCATCCCACCCAAAAAGGAAAACTGAAAAAGCAGTTCTGCTGTGCCCTCAAATTCAGACATGAAATCACAGGAATCCGTTAACATTTAGCTAACCTAAGCTCACTAAACGACAAAGGCCCTGCAGTGCTGTTGGATTATTTGGATGGTGCTCAGTGGTTCATATTCTAATCACACATATTATGGAGGACACCATTTAATGAGCCTCTGTGCTCATGACAGAAATGTTTGGTCATAAGCCGTTCTGATTAGACATTTACCTTGGGTTTGTAGTTTTCACCACACTCTCCAAGCATAGGTCACAACCATTAAAAAATGCATGATCATTGTATCAGATCAGATCGTTTATTTTTCAGCTGGCCTGAAAGAGGATGTGAGACATATTTGCACACTGCTTTGTCCTTTTCAACACATTAGTTTTCACATCTCAGATTTCATGACCACGAGGCAGCTCAGGATTGTGCGGAATGGCGGTCCTTGAGCGAGGAGGCTACTATTCTTGACGGTTTTGTGACGTGCAGGGTAAACGTCATTAGGTCACATAGTTTCACCATGGCACATTTCAAGTTTAAGGGGAGGTTAAGCTGCATACCGGGCTCCATTTCAACACTCTGGCTTTGGTTTCTCTTTTTAGTTCAGCTTTGGAGACGTCCGGAATCTTTTTGAAATTTGGAGTATTTTGTCGAAGAAAATGAACTGAGAGGCGTTTAGCTACAATGCTGTGCTTGTTTCCGAAAAGCGGAATGGATTTTAACGTGTGCACAAGATGTTCTGCATGCGTTCGCACACGGGACCTCGGTTTATAGTCTCATCGGAAGGACTTTGGGGGGGAGTGGAGTCGGCACTAATATTAACTCCAGAGGGAAAATCCCCTTGAACGAGATTCGAGCCCGGGTCAGCAGGTCATGAGCACATCACTGACCAATCAGGCTATCCCGTCTTCTCCGTTCCCTCTGCATCAGTCTCGGTGCAGGTCAGAAATATGGCGAAAAGTGTGAGAAGCAGAAGGCAGTCCTGACGATCTCCAAGTGAAGAGAGGAAACATTGGTATGGCCACGGAGCAAGATCCAATGCCTCTGCTCAACCAATTTTTCAGAAACTGTTGCAGGAGGGAGGCGTAGGTATAGGAAAAAATCCGTAGGGAAACTATCTGGAGAGATAGGCCTACTGGAATACATAGCCCGCATAAAGTGGAGAAATCTAGTAAACAGCTCTTTATGTTACAGCCAAAGAAGAAGAAAAAAGAAGATGACTTTCAAAGAAGAAGAAGACTTTCGAAGAAGAAGATGTGCGAAAAAGAAATGCGAATAAAAGAGGAACTGCAAAGAAGAAAAAAAATGGCGAAGAAGAAAAAAGATTTATGAAGATAACCCCCCCCCCAAAAAAAAAAAAAAGAAGAAAAAAAAGACAATTATATTAGTCTTAGAAATTTGGATTTAATACTTTACTGCAATTCATCTGGTAGTCCATACAAAGTAACACAGAAGAAAAGGTTCTTTAAAACAGCATAAGAAAAACCCTGAAAAAGAAGAAAGAGAAGTAAAGATGTAGAGGTGAAGAAAACCAGAAAAGAAAACTCAAAGATTTGAACAACACGGCTGAGCAGACGTAAACAGAGACAGGAGAGACAGACAGGAGATAAATAAATGGGGGGAAATAGAATGGCTTCAAATTGAACGATCCAAGGAGTCTTGAAAAATGTAAACCGAGCGAAATGTCACGTCGTCTCACGTGCTGTTCTGTATTTACCCTGTTTTTCCATTTGACGAAAAAAGTTTACACTGCATCTTCAGAACACCTTTGTTCCTTGGGTTTCATTTATTTACTAAGAAAATGTATAAGTTATGAATATATATGTATATGTGCACATACATGTATGTATGTATGTATGTATGTATGTATGTATATGTATGTATGTATGTATGTATGTATGTTATGTATGTATGTATGTATGTATGTATGTATGTATGTATGTATGTATGTATGTATGTATGTTGTAGTGTGTGTGTGTGTGTGTACGTACGTACGTACGTGTGTGTGTATGTATGTATGTACGTGTATGTAGTATGTATGTATGTATGTATGTATGTATGTATGTATGTATGTATGTATGTATGTATGTATGTATGTATGTATGTATGTATGTATGTATGTATGTAATGTATGTGTGGCAAGATTTCTTGATAGCTTTATGCTGTCTCTTCTGTCACTGTATACATTATCCCTCTCTCATCGAGAGAGAGAGAGAGAGAGAGAGAGAGAGAGAGAGAGAGAGAGAGAGAGAGAGAGAGAGAGAAGAGACAGAGACAGAGAGACAGAGAGACAGAGAGAGACAGAGACACAGAGAGAGACAAGTACAGACAGACAGAAAACTCATGACAGTTCAGTCGTCCGATTTGGTGATAAAGGGACGGAGCTTTTACATTGCCTCTACAAATGTCTGTCAACTTCTCCAATTCAAAGTGTGGATGTCAACATTTTAACATTTAACCCCCCAACCTCTCCCCCCCCCCCTCTCCCTCTCTCCCCCACCCCGCTTCACCCAAACTGATCCACGCTGAAGTCAGGTCTAAATCGGAAGGTCGTAAAGTTTCTACCAAAGCAGCAACAACTTCTTCGATGTCGCGATGTCTTGCAACTTGGATTGCGACCGCCGAATGTAAGCTACCCTGGCGGTAAGCTTACTCCTTTTGCCGCCATAGACTCTTAAGGGGCAGCTCACACTTACCATGTTTCCAACTGCTTGGCAGCTAAGCTGGAATAGAGTCGAAGATATCGTTTGTGCTCTCGACATTGTATTGACAGTATGGTGTTGAAAAAAGAAGCCATTTGAAGAAAAAAAAGTGTTACTTGTCCTTGAAAGTATTTCCCCCAAAGCGGTTAAAAAAAATGTTGTGCTGATTGTAAACCTCTGTGCCAGTTACATACTGTCTTACAGCGCTAAGTAGCTGTCCATGCACAGTGATGGAGAGGGGTGCCAGTTTCCAATGTGATGTGGAAGCTGGAATCTGATGGATTCCAGGCCAAAGAACAAGCTAGAAATCAAAAGCTAACCCCCCCCCAAAGAGCAACAACAAAAGCCAGAAAAATGTGAATAAATAAATAAAGACCCCCCTTCTTTCCCTTCTTATTTTAAGAAAAAAATGAAAGTAGAGCATAGGGTAAAATCGGGAGTATTTGGCAGTTAGAAAATGGGTCGAATGTTACAAATTAGAGAGAAAAAAATGATGGCACAAAAAGAACATTTCGAGAAACAATATTCTAAAAAAAAAGAATTCCCCTTGCAACGGAAATTATAGTCAATGACATTAAAGGCTTCCATAGAAAATGTTGTTTCTAACTAAGAGGAGGAAAAGTTACGAGGCAGGACTGTTGTTTAGCGCCACCGCCTGGGTCCTAGCCCCTAGCTAGGTCTGGAGCTCCTGGCCATTGATCGATTAAGAGAGACAAGTATATCTATCTATCCCTTAGTCTGGCGACCCGTGGGGCACCCATGAACACTTGACAACCAGTTCCCTCCATTCCTCTCTCTGTTATGCCTTTCTCAGGGTTTTGTTGAGTTCTAGGCCTGTCCATTCGCTGATGTTGTCCTCCCATCTCTTCTTTGGTCTGCCTCTTTTTCTTCCTCCTTGGACAGTGCCTTGTAGTATTGTTTTTGCAAGTCCTTTTGATCTTGTGACATGCCGGTACCATTTAAGTTTACGCTTCTTTACGATTGATAGAAGATTTTCATAGGGACCAATGTGATTCTGTTGATTCTGTTATGCACGTATATCCAAAGGGATAAAATAAAAGGGACGGTCAGGGGGCGGACAGGATAGACTAGTGGTTAGAGCGTTGAGCTCGCGATCTGACAGCCTGGATGCGAGCCACCATAGAGGCACCCATCCGATGGGATTTTTACCGAGGAGTTAACATCAGTACCAACTCCATTCCCTTGAAAGTCATTCAGATAAGGCTATAAACTGAGATCCGTTGGGCGAACACACACAAAACATCTTGCACACAAATCAGAAACCCATTCTTTCTTTTGGAAGAGTAGGCCATCGCACGCCGGCAGGAGAAGATGAACCAACAACCCCTCCCCCTCCCCAAATAAAACAGACGGCTTCCATCAAATAAAAAAGCAAACAAAACAAAATGCATGCTTACTAGAGTCATTGTTAAGACATCATCCTCCACATAGGAATGCAGCTACCTTTAATGTGGGCAAAATGGTAGCATGCCCAAAATCTCGCATGTTAAACCTCAGACTTTGGTTGAGGAACGAAAAAGGTGTTTACAACTTTAAAAGCCATCACTATGCTAATATGCAACTGTTTTTGCGAGAGAAAATCGATGTCAAGTTTTTGGCGTGAAATATTTTTCAGTTTGCTTGCATTTCAGGAATAGAAATAAGTATAAGTGAAAAAGAAGCAATGCTGGTCGGTTTGAATGCCAACCAAAGGAACGTTTGTCATGGTATAAAATGGAAACAGAAATGCTAGAATTACGTTCTGCAGTGATATGTCGTCTCAGAAATCGAGGAAAGCGCTTAAAGAATATTGACAAGTTAAGAGCATATTAGACTTGTACATAGCAAAAAAGAAATTCAGGCTATCCAGTTAAATTCATTAAGTGTGATAAATTCCTTTGTTGTTCCACAGATCGTTCGAGTGGTGCATGTCATTTGTTTGCCGAACCCCCCAACTTCTGCATACATAAAGAAGCCCATGAGTGAATGTATCATTAATGATTTTGCATGCATGCCATAGAAGAAGAAGAAGAAGAAGAAGAAGAGAAGAAGAAGAAGAGAAGAAGAAGAAGAAGTGAAGGAAAAGGAGGAGGAGGAGGGGGAAAAGGAGGAGGAAAAGTAAACACATTGCCATCTTGCAGAATAATTTATTTCTTTTCCAAAAAAGCCACATATTTATGGAACATCCATGTGAACACCGTCAGACACACAGCACTTGGATTCTCTGTGAGAGTAGATGATAATTGTATGCCCAGAAATGCACAGCCAGATCAACATGGCTTTTCCTCTATTATGCACAACACATTATAAAATCCTTTCTGTGTGGCATGAACACAATTTCCGCCTGTGACACTCTTCATTGTACATGCAATATTCGGACTAAATCATTCGCGCTCTTCGTTTTCTCTGTTACTTTTTTCGATTCAGGAAACAAATTGAAAACTTAAGGTTTCGTTTTTTTTGTGTTCATAACCCTTTAAGGGAAATGGGATCCATGTATTGTGATTATATAGAAATATTGTGACTGAAATCACAGAGGCAATTTGGAATAGGAAAGAAAAATTCCGACGGTAAAAATTAAAGTAATAAAAAAAAATGCTAAGAGTTATTTAAATTTTGTATGACCCACGATGTTACATATGTTTTACTTCAAACAGCCCATAGAAAGAAGCATACTGTTTAATCAATCTTTGTAATAAATACTTTTTGTCACACCATTGACATGCTTTAAGACTACCTCAGGTAATTCATTACCCTTACATAATCCTATCAATTGAAATAATCTACAATTATTGCTCTGCTTCTTGACGTAACGATACACTTAAGCTGGGTACATTTTCTTGTGTTGTTGCTGTGAAAAAAGTTTTAAATTTGATTTAAGTTAAGAGAATCACAAAAAAGCTACACGAATCCATGGAATAATTATAATTTGTAGAATTCAAAGAGGTGTTTCTTGTATTCATGTGTATGTAACTGAGATTTTATTGCAATACATATCACCAGTAAGACCATCACAATATATAGATATATATATATATCCGTTTCTAATCCATTAATGCACAGTTAGAGCGGCTGTTCAGTATATTGCGTCTGATTCCAAGTAATCGCTCAAGATTCCATATTCTCTGTTCTGAACATCTGATGGGGTTTTCCATATGACAAACACAACAAATAAGATGAGTATGTACAAGTAATTGAATATGAACAGCATATTTTAATGATGATCAACACATTCCAAGCAATTACCAATAATTGACTGTAAAATCTTTTTTTTTTCCTATTCCTTTCCAATTTTAGTCAAGACTTGGATTCAATGCATTCCAGATTAACTCATCAAAACTTAGTCTGCAGTGTCAGTCAAAGATGAAGCAGGTAAAATGTTTCAGATCAGCTCCTCAACACAGGTCATAACCACGTTCATCTTCCCCTTCCCTACAACAGTTTCTGACCAAGTATCATAAAATCTTCTGGCAAGAAAAAAAATCGCTAATTTTTTTTTTACCTGCCAAGCCAAACACATAAAAGACAACAGTTGACACTGACAACAACAAGATGGTCCCTTTGGCATGATTTCAGTATGAAAACTCACACAACACTAGGAAGTGTTACAAAACACCCAACTATTTCTTTCTATTGACAAAGACCAACTAAAAGCTAGAAGTACACTGAAACAATCGGGATAATATCAAAAAGTTTTTTTTAAGACATTGGAACAGATAGAGGAAATCTAGTATTGCATGACTACAGTCTGCCATTTTTTCAATCAAAGCTGATCTTTTTTGTCATAAGATGCAGACCACGCAAAAGCTGTTTCTTGACTGGAATCATTTATCAAATTCTTCTTAAAAGTCAAGAGACTGGATAAAAAGACTGGGTATAAAATAACTAAAAGAAGTGTCATACACAACCACAAGAAAGAAAAAACAGAAGGAGTAAGAAAAGGAGATGGCAGTAAAACTTGCTAAGAGAGGCAGAAAAGCATTTAAAGTCTATGCATTAATCTATCAACAAACATACAAAAAAGTGGCTAATCAAACATGATTAACATATCATTCAAAGGTTAACACATAACAATGTTAAGTATAAGAACTGTACTGACAAGAATTAACATCAACAGATCACAGTTATTGTTTCTTCTCAGTCCTTCACAGTCCATTGAAAACTCCACAGTTTTGCATGTGGCATGCCCCGAATCTCACAGTGTCTAAACCCTCACAGTGTCCAAACAGTTTGCTTCAATCAGGTCACAGTGAAGTCATGTTGAACAAGTGATGACACACACTGAAAGCAAAAAACAACTCTTGCGTATGCATACATTTCACAACGCCTTACTCTGAAGCAAACACGGTACAAAATGTTACAGGTCCACGCAGGTGAAGCCTTTGCCATCTAACGCACAAGAAGTCTGTCGAGAATAAGCATCTGATGTTTTCATGTTGATAAACAAGGGACTCCTTCCAGCACACAGCACAGGCACATACACTCCTAACCTTTCAGTTGTTATCTCTGAACACATGGTTCTGACTTGACAGTTAATCAAAGAAAAATGATAAACATTAATCAAAGGGAAATGATAAGCATATTTAAAAAAAATCAAATGACTGTGATAGGACTTTCAGTGACATAACCATACAAAGAAAATGTTAACAAACTGTGCCAAGTCAGAGTAAATCCCTCACTCAGTCAAGACATGTTTCTAAAATGGTCACAGCCATTTATAACAGCAAGAATATTCTGTCATATCTGCATACTACAAAATTATAGCTACAAACTTTATTATCCTAAATTATCACTTAAAGAATATGCAGTGCTGTTGGCACTATCACATTCTGTGTTTCAAAACATCATCACTGGAGGTCATGTCTACCACGATTATAAAAAAAAATGTCATACTAGTTAAAACAAAAAGACTCCTGTGCAATTTGGTATCAGCAATAGGTTAAAAGATATAATAGAACCGTGGTAAGGAATTGTAGTTTTTTTTTGCAGTGTTTTCCGAGCCATCTGTAAGCTCACCTTCTATAAAGAATAATTCAACAAAGGGAACTGGGCAAATTACAAAAAAAAAGAATTTAAGCACACACACCAGATACATCCTTAGAATGGAGAGTTTGAGACTTTTCTGGCCTTTAATGATATCAAAATTGCATTAGATAACAGAGAAGTTTGCCTCTTGGCAGTTCTCTTCAAATTGCCCAGATGTCGTTTAAACAGGCTCTAGTGATTATTGTGACCAAAAATGAATTTTCAACTGCAGACCAAGTAACAGAACACTTTGGAGCAGTTCAGATGAGGAGGCTGCACACTCTATGTCAACTGGTGAATGGGGTGCTTTAAAACTCATGACTGCAAGAAAGGAGAGTTGAACATTGCCTAGCACTGTACATGAATCGTGAGATAACTTTGCTCTCTCTCTCTCTCTCTCTCTCTCTCTCTCTCTCTCCTCTCTCTCTCTCTCTCTCCTCTCTCTCTCTCTCTCTCTCTCTCTCTCTCTCTTCACCTCTCACAACACACAACACACACACACACACACACACACACACACACACACACACACACACACACACACACACACACCACACAGAAACACAGATGATCTTGTTGGTATGCATGCACATGCACGTATATGACGAAACAAGCTTAACAGGACACTGTTTGCATTCTTCCAAGAGTGATACAATACATAGGCAATTACTGAATAAATACTTCAGACAGCAAAAGTCTGACAAATATTATGCTCTGCTCAAGAACTGGCTTGCCATTGTAGCCATTTCAAAGTTGCTTGCAAATTTTACAATGACATAATCTTGAAATATGTGGTTTAGTAGTTATGTAGTGAAGCATTCGTAATAAAGCAAGAATTTTTATTCCAATCCCTCCATCCCCCACCCCCCATGCTTTCCATCCGCTAGACCTAGATTTCACTATGGGTGCTAGTCTTTCAGACTTGGTGATAAACCAAGGTCCCATGTTCAACAAGGGATAAGTAAACTGACAAGTACCCACAGCAAGACACTTGTCATTGGTAAATTTCTGGAGTAAACCTCTCTGCCAAAGGGAAAATGAATGTGCAGGCAAACAGAAACAAAGAATATGTTTATGTTTACGTGGAGATCCTTTTGCACCTACCTGTCTTTCATACTTGAGTGTGTGAGTGAGAGAATGAGTGAGTGAGAGAGAGAGAGAGAGAGAGAGAGAGAGAGAGAGAGACAGACAGACAGACAGACAGACAGACAGACAGAGAGACAGAGAGAGACAGACAGACAGACAGACAGACAGACAGAGAGACAGAGAGAGACAGAGAAAGACAGAGACAGAGACAGACAGAGAGAGAATGTATATATGCACGCGCGCACGGGTGTGTGTGTGTGTGTGCATGTGTGCGCGCGTGCGCGCGCACACGTGCAACACAGTCAAAATAAGGCATGCTTTGCTATCTTAAGAAATCAGATACATGATGTCACTAGTTGTGCACTCTGTTTTACTGTGAAGTTAGAAACACAGTTGGATGCTACATCTTCAAATGTTTTTGTTCTACGCAACACACAAACATCTCTAACAGAAAAACAGCACAAAAATAAACAAACAAAAGAATTTCAAGTGATAGTAAAACAATACTTCGTTACATCAAAGCAACAAATGATCAGTCTACAATGTTTGTAACTGACTACTCACCAGATAAAAAAAAATCAGTTCACTGGCAGTTGATTTTTTTTTTTTTTTGCAATGCAGCACATTACCAATATACCACTGCAGTACCCAACTGAGAGCAGACCTTGGAATGAAGAAAATCACATTAATACGCTATGTATCTACCAGTTACATATGTTCAGTTACACAACAGGTATAGCCCCCATCTGCCCTGTAGGCCTACCACAACATTATACAGATGAGTTCACCTCCTCCTTTCAGAAAAAAAGAAACCGTCATTGTTTTTCTTCGGATTCTTACTGGAATTCTCCTTCGTTACAGGTTTTCTTTTCTTGGAGGGTACATTGAAAATGCCATCACAAAACTTTCAGTTTCGCTCCTTTCGTCTTTGAGAAGGATTGATGCCAAGTCGTGAGCTGACAGCTCTGACCGAAACACAAAATAATGACCCAGAAAGACACCACTATCACCGCTGTCAGGGTCTTGTCATCACATCAGGGTATGTCAGAACTGTCTGGAGGGCAAAACATGGAGAGACCTCCTCCCTGCTTTCCAGCACCGTTCGCCAAAAAACGTTTGCGTCCAATCAGAAAGCAAGCATTGCACAATAGTTGCAAGAAAAAAAAAGTACCGTGACACTATAAGATTCTGTAAGTAATATGAGGTCAGTAGCGTAATAATGTAAAGAGACATGACTTAAATCGTGTCTTCCATTTCCCCTAACACTCTTTCCCGTACAACGATAACGAGTAATGTTAAGATTTCACATAAATCTACGCCTCATTTCTGCTCGCCTTGACTATATTGGCAGCAGTGGTTTGGTTTCATGTTAGCAAGTTGCAGAGCCCACGCAACAAGCGTTGCTAACCAGAACACAAGCTTTCAACACGCAGGCTTGGTTCTCACAGTCACAGACTTGTAAGCAACGGGTCCACTCTGGCCACGACTTAGGTACACGTCCACAACGTAATTTGTGCGTGGTTTGAGTCCTGTGAGGGTACCAGTCATCACTGCTTTGTTCAGGTCCCTGTTCCTGTAACGCATACACAGCATGCGCTCCGATTTGGGTCTGTCCGCGGCATTAGAACAGCGATGCCGTTTAAAACTGCGAATCTGGGATGCCTCTTTGACGTACAGGCAGTACTTCTGTTTTTTGTGCGTGCCCATCCAGGCCACGGTAAAGTTAGAACAGGTGGTCATACTGTCAAACACCTTGATCGACATGTCCCGAGGTAGAGCCAAGTCGGACGGTCGCGACGTGACGTAGACCGACACAAAGGACTTGCGCCTCTGAAGCCTGGGGAATTTAAAGGTGTAGTTTCCCGGAAGCACGTTCTTCATGCGGACACGTTTCCACCTCCTGACGATGGAGCGGTGGACCCGCTTGGCGTTGTGGTAGATCTCCACAGGGATTTTCCCGGCACACACGCCTAACTCCACCGACAGCACGGCCATCTTCTGCTGGGCCTGGAAGGTGATTGTCTGCGGTACATCGTTCTTCTTCAGCTTCAGAGTCTTCCTCTCGCCGTCCAGGATTTGCCGGGAGGCTTTTTTGGAAGTGTCCTCCCCGGGCATGCTGACCACAGCCCCTTCGTAGGCCGAGGTCTTGTTGGTGTCCTCGTCCACCACGTACACATCCACGTAGTAGGTTTTCCCTTTGCGCGCTTTGGTGAAGGTGAACTCCGTCTTGGGCCCCACGCACTGGTGCAGGAGGAGCTTCCTGGGCGACATGGGCTTCACGGGCCTGGCTCTCCTGCGGAGACTCCTCATGGCCTCCTTCTCCCAGGAGAACCCCCACTCGTCCTCCCGGGACAGCACCGGTTTCTTGTCGCCCTTGGAGTGCGCCATCAGCGAGCAGTGGGTGCGGAAGTTGCGGACTTTGGTGACGGAGAGGCAGTACTCCACGTGGCGCCCCACGTTAGCCTGGGCCGCGTTGGGCCACTGGAAGGTGAAGGTGCGACGAAAGGTTCGGAGAAGCCGCACCTGTCGGTTCCTGGGCAGGGCTGGGTAGACGGTTTGGAAGGCGCCCGTGGAGGTGGCCAGCAGCTTGACTATGGAGTCTGAGCGGGTGGAGGTGACGTCCAGCACGTACAGCCCGGCTGTGGCTGTGGGGTCGCTGTAGGTCCTCCTCCGCTCCTCAGACCAGTTGCCCAGGAACACCGGCCTGTCCAGGTGAGTCTGGAACTGCTCCAGGAACGGGTCCACTGCGACAAGAGGGAGGGGGGACAAGGTTATTGCAGTGATTGTGTTGGTTGTTGTGCTTGTTGTTGTTGTTATTGGTACATTGTGGTCTCAACCAACAACGAAAAATAAATCGTTTGGGTTTCAGTTTTTCAGTTTTTAAGTCGTATTGTAGTATATGCTTCTCAACATCTGTTATATAAGCTGTCTGTCTGTCTGTCTGTCTGTCTGTCTGTCTGTCTGTCTGTCTGTCTGTCTGTCCGTCCGTCCGTCCGTCCGTCCGTCCGTCCGTCGCGTCCGTCCGTCCGTCCGTCCGTCCATCCATCCATGTATGTATGTATGTATGTATGTATGTATGTATGTATGTATGTATGTATGTATGTATGTATGTATGTATGTATGTATGTATGTATGTATGTATGTATGTAAGTATGTCTGGCTGTCTATCTATCTATCTATCTATCTATCTATCTATCTATCTATCTATCTATCTATCTATCTATCTATCTATCTATCTATCTATCTATCTATCTTTCAGGATGCCTCTTGGGCAAGATAAATCTGGCGGATCCCATTCTTCTCCAGCCACAGTGTGCATGCTGGGTATGTTTAGGTTTTTGTGAATCAAAGAACGCTGACATGAATAAGGGGATATTTAGCGTGCATATTTTGATCTTCCTCATACGTATATGCACGATGGTAATAAAAGCACTGGCAGGACTGGATTTTTTTAAAGTTGACTTAGGAGATTGTAAAGGATTTTTTTTGCTGCCTCGTCTTCTGTGACGTCCTCGCACTGCTGTTCCCATGCCGCTCATTTCAACCTCCCGCCACAGCCATACTCTGATTCGTTGTGTCTCATCCCCGGGGTCGGCAGTCCACAGGGAGCACATCAATATTAGGCCGCCACGGGGCCACCAGCCAGAGGGGCCCTGCACTTCTGCTGAGTCACTTTGGTGGTGTTCAGTGGTGCCTTTTCTGAGCTAACATACGCAGGACGCCACCTACTAAGCCCCCTACTAACGACAGTATTAGCTCAGTCGCGGAACCAGACTGAATGAGTCACCCACCTGAGGTGGCGACCACAACGTCCATCCCAACAACCGTCTCCCCGCGAACCTCCAACCCCAAAGGTTTTGCACAAACTCACCACAGGCACAGAAGTATATGGGGAAATCGAATCTGAGATCACCATGAGACCAGTGCAACGGGAGCCACCGAATCAGAGTAAAGCATTTTGTTGCTGGTTGTCCACCAAGGGAGGACTAAAATAAGCAATGCCTTGATGTTTTTCGCCTACTGTGCTATGATGGACATATACCTTGTAACAAATTACTGAATTTTTTTGTTTAGTTTCTCGGCAATAACTCCGAGGTCCACCAATGGTAAGCTTTTTTAGTTTTGTACAAGTGACCGTTTTTTCCCCACCTTTAAGGTAGCCATAATCCTCCTCCTCCTCCTCCTTCTCCTCCTCCTCCTCCTTCTTCTTCTTCTTCTTCTTTTCTTCTTCTTCTTCTTCTTCTTCTCTTCTTCTTCTTCTTCTTCTTCTTCTTCTTCTTCTTTTCTTCTTCTTCTTCTTCTTCTTCTTCTTCTTCTTCTTCTTCTTCTCTTCTTCTTCTTCTTCTTCGTCGTCGTCGTCGTCGTCGTCGTCGTAGTCCAACGCTCAGACAGCAACTCTCGATGTCTGTCATAATCTATGAGCGAAAATGCGCTGCGCTGCCGTTAAGTGCCTGACAAGTCAGGCCCAGCACATCCGACTTCGGCGTGAGCCACTATCCGACTTTGGGGGAATACCGTTTGTTGACTGAAAGTTGTTGGAGCCCAATGGACTTACCTCTGGGTTCATCGTAGAAGTCTTGAGGCGG
>CM060318.1:43149272-43161772 GCA_030674155.1 Stramonita haemastoma
ATTGATTGATGGTTGACTGATTGATTGCTTGGTTGATTGATGATTGATTGATAATAGTTGGTTGTTGATTGATGTGCCGAGTGTCGGCATCCTATACAATATGTACAATATGTTTCCTCCTGAAATGGGGAATCAAAAGGATGTTGATTGATGGTTTATTAATTGATTGATAGTTGATTGATGATTGATTGATAAATGGTTGATTAATCGATGGTTGTGCCGAGTGTAGTGTCGGCATCCTAGTCCGCCTGAATGGGGATCAAAAGGATCTTGATCGGTTAATTGATTGATTGGTGATTGGTTGATTGATGATCGATTGACTGATGTCCCGAGTATCGGCATCCCAATCCTCCTTAAAGGAAAAAAAAAGGCATGAATTGATTCATTGATTGATTGAGTGATGATTGACTGATTGTATGGGGTTGGATTGTGTGAGGTTGTTTAGTTTTTTTCGTTCCTCAATTAGAGCTTTGACGTTCACCAATTGTGAGATTTTGCGTATGCGACCATTTTTCCTCCACTGTGAAAGTTGCCGCATTCAGACTTCAGGACAACATCAGTAACAGTAACAGCTAGATGATAACAAAGACGACATGAACAATGATGATAATAGTGACGTCGACTACACTAATAACGATGATGGCAATGATGACGATGATACTGAAAATAATGATACTACTACTACTACTACTACTACTACTACTACTACTACTACTACTACTACTACTACTACTACTACTACTACTACTACTACTACTACTAACCTACTACTATACTACTACTAACTACTACTACTTACTACTACTACTACTACTACTACTACTACTACTAACTACTAACTACTACTACTACTACTACTACTACTACTACTACTACTACTACTACTACTACTAACTACTACTACTAACTACTAACCTACTACTACTAACTCTACTACTACTACTACTACTACTACTAACTACTACTACTACATACTACTACACAACTACTACTACTACTACTACTACTACTACACACTACTACTACTACTACTACACTACACCATTGTAATGATAATCTACTTCTACTACTGCTGCCATTACGATAATAATATGGAGTTTACAAAGAAACCCAAAGAATTATACTGTGACGACATGTAACACACACACACACACACACACAAAACACACGCGCACGCATACATGCACAAATGCACACACACACAAACACATACAAAACACACACATGCAACACCACACACACAAAAAACACACGCGTGCACACATGCACAACACACACACACACACACACACAAACACAACAAACACACACACACACACACACACACACACACACACACACACACACACACACACACACACACACACACACACACACACGAACACACAAAGCACACACACACACAAAGACACACACACACACACACACACACACACACACACACACAACACACACGCACCAACCAGAGAAACCTAGATACATTGTGATTCATTTTTATTGCCTCTTGCTCCTGAATCGCTGAAAGCCACACAGGTGATTTTGTTTTAATGCCGGCTTATTTCATTACTGTTTAATGGGCTGTGTGCAGTTGGAAATGCTGCTTTCCTCCTGGTTAGTAGTAACACAAGATCTTTTTTTTTATCGTGTGTATTTGTTTGCCCAGGGTACTTAGAAATGCATTGTCGGCTCTGTTTATTACCGTTAAGTTTTGTGACGCAAAACTTTCTTTAGTTTGTGTGTGTGTTGTGTGTGGTGTGTGTGTGTGTGTTTGTGTGTGGTGTGTGTGTGTGTGTGTGGTGTGTGTGTGTGTGTGTGTGTGTGTGTGTGTGTGTGTGTGTGTGTGTGTGTGTGTGGATTATTTGTATGATTCGAGATTTCGTAACCCCTGAAAAGATGTTGAAAGAAATTGCAAACACATACAATGTGTGTGTGTGTGTGTGTGTGTGTGTGTGTGTGTGTGTGTGTGTGTGTGTGTGTGTGTGTGTGTGTGTGTGTGTGTGTGTGTGTGTGTGTGTGTGTCTGTCTGTCTGTGTTGTCTGTCTGTCTGTCTGTCTGTCTGTCTGTCTGTCTTCCTTCTCTCTTCTCTCTTCTCTCTTCTCTCTCTCTCTCTCTCTTCTCTCTCTCTCTCTCTCCTCCCCCCCCCTCTCTCTTATCTCCCTCATCTCTCTTATTTTTTGTCTGTTCTTCCACCCTTGGAATTGATTGATTTTTAATTTGATTAGTTTTCTATTCTGTCTGTCTACCTGTTTGTAACTCTGCCTATTTGTCTGGTTCTCTGTAAGCTCACAAATCAGAATCTTTAAGATCAACCACCAAAACTGCCAGCAGCAGTAACAGCAGCAGTAACAGCAGCAGTAACAACAACAGCAGCAGCAGGAGTCAGTCAGACCTCAGAAACTGTTTTCCGTCCTACCTGCTGATACAGGTTTGCGTAAATCTACCCCGTGAACAAGAAAAAAACGAAAAAAAAAATCAAAAGAGAAAAAATGCTCGTGTCTTCTAGAAAGTAACATTGACTTGGATTGCGTGGCCAAAATCGGCTTTGGCTGCACTCCACAAATGCTGGAAAGATCCTACTCCACATATAGGTTCAAAGGTCAGGTGGCATCATCTTGACCTGGTTTCACAGAGAAGCCGTTGGAGCATTGCGTTGCTCGTTTTTCAGATACTATGTTGGGAGGCAAATCAAGCCTTGGGGGAGGGGGGGGGGGGTCCATCCCTTTTCCAGATAGAAGGTGCATGCTAGGTATGTTTGTGTCGTCTATCCCACAGACCATAGTTGGCTTGCTCTTCTATTCAAGACATTTTTCTTTTGTTTTTAAAACATGTGTGCAAGATGTTCTGAATGGCTACAACTCGTGGAGTTTCAGTTTATAACCTCATTTGAAGGATTTTGACAAGGGATAAGAAAAAATAATTGTTAATCCTAAGATTTTCTTCAAATTTGCGTGAAGGTAGAAGAATCCTTAGGTGGTCTCCACAGAACATGTTGATCCTTATTGCAGGTGCATTGGCTGCAAAGGCTGCAGACAGATACACACGCTGCAGTATGGATCACAGTGTGAGTAGAGCCCCATCCTCAACTCTCTCTGTGTGGTCTTGTGGTGAACTGGTTGCCACCTAGATTCCCTCCACCCATGGAACAGACGGTCAGGGCTGAAACACTAGCTGAAAGGGAGCTGCTTTTTCTCACCATCTTCTGGTGTCCCAGTTCTCCCTGCAGATTCTGTCTTGTACATATGTGACAGACTGATACTCCTCGATTCTGTATGTACGTAATGTAATACCGATACTCCATCAGTTTCTGTTTTGCATCATGTGTGATGACTATACTCCATGCATACTGATAGACCCACACTACCTCAGTTCTGTCTTGCTTAAGTGATAGATCAACTCTGATCAGTTTCTGTCTGTACATAGCGTGATAGACCACACTACCTCAGTTCTGTCTTGCATTATAGTATAGATCGAACCTCTGATCAGTTTCTGTCTAGTACATAGCGTGATAGACCGACACTACCTTCAGTTCTGTCTTGCATATAGTGATAGACCCAACCTCTGATCAGTTTCTGTCTTGTACATAGTGTGAATAGACCAACACTCCTGCAGTTTCTGTCTGTACATAGTGTGATAGACCAACACTCCCTGCAGATTTCTGTCTTGTACATAGTGTGGATAGACCAACACTCCCTTCAGTTTCTGTCTTGTACATAGTCGTGATAGACCGCTACTCCCTGCAGTTTCTGTCTTGTCATAGTGTGATAGACCTACATTACCCTGCAGTTTCTGTCTTGTACAAGTGTGATAGACCCTTACTGCTTCTGCAGTATTCTGCTACTGTCTGTACATAATGTGATAGACCACACTACCTTCAGTTTCTGTCTTGTACATAGTGTGATAGACCGACACCATAGCTCAGCGGAAAGAGCGTATGATTTATCCCATTAAGTCGTTGGTTTGAATCTCGGTAGCGACACCTGGTGAATTAAGGATGGGAATTTTACGATCTCCTAGATCATCCTTATAATGTGCGGAACTCCCACGGTCTGATGCTTTCATCTGTTTGTGTATGTGAGCAAAAGTGATATATCATAGGAAAACACAGGAAAAGTGGCAAAATCTAAAAAAGCTAGTGTACGCCAGCATAGTACGATTTTGAGCCCCAACTGCGGTGTGTGGCCATGTGATGGTAGACAGTTTTTTCCACAAAAAATGGTGTTTATTTCTATGGATGCATAAAAAACATAGGGGTATGAATGCAAGAGTGATATTATAGGAAAACAAGAAGCAAAAGTGGCAAATCTAAAAACCAAAAGCTGGTGTGCAGCCGTTTTTGGAGTTACCAACTGTGGTGTGTGGCCATGGTGTAGTGGTGTGGTGGTAGTAATGTGACTGCCTGCTTGCTACACAGTGTGTGTGTGTGTGTGTTGTGTGATGTGCGTGTGTGTGTGTGTGTGTGTGTGTGTGTGTGTGTGTGTGGTGTGTGTGTGTGTGTGTGTGTGTGTGTGTGGTGTGCTGCGTGACTGCTGTGTTGTGTGTTATGTGTGTGTGTGTGTGATGTGTGTTGTCTGTGATGTGTGTGTGTGTGTGAGTGTCTGTGTGCAGGCTGTGTGGTCGCGTGCGTGTGTGGTGGTGATGCGTGTGCGTGTCGTGGACTGTGGGGCGCGCACGCGTGGTGTGGTGGCGTGGGCGTACGCGCGCGCACGCGCATGTGTGTATGTGTTGTGTGTGTGCCGCTTTCTTCTCTAGGGGCCTCCTACTATATACTCCTCTGTTGGGCACAAGCCTTGGCTGTAGTAGGCCTAGCAAGCAGCAGTAGTAGCAGCAGCAGCAGCAGGGCTAGGGGTGTCTAGTAAATCAGGTCTGGCATCTCCGAACGCTGTGAACTCTCGCCCTGCCACTCTATCTGTTTTTCCTTTCCACACACATCATTAACAACAACACTTATCAAAGCTTTGATGCCAACCTGTGTGCCAAACACACACACACACCACGCACGCACGCCGCGCACGCACGCACGCGCGCGCGCGCGCGTATAAACACACACATACCACGCACGCACGCACACACACGCACGCATGCACGAACGCACGCACGCCAGACAGACAGACATATAGACAGATAGACAGATAGACAGACACACACACCTGACTCGACAGCCACACAGAGACAAGACAGACAGACACACACACACACACACACACACACACACACACACACACACACACACACACACACACACACACACACACACGTGGATTTTGAACGGTGTCTTCTGCCTTCATTTCAGGTCGCCACTTAGCCCAGTGGTTGCAGTGTTCGACACCTGTCCTGAAGGCAGCGTGTTTAAACCTCCGTGCTGCTGAAAGCATGGTTTTATTTTTTCCACCGGAGTTATTATTAAGTTTGGTTTTACTCCACACCCCTCTGTAATTTATCACAGAAACTTTGAATTCTCCTCGTGGGGATTCGTGAGGGAACCTGTCAATATAAACAGCATCCTCACATTCTGGAAAATCTGTGCTAGGAATTCCCTCTTTTCTATCCCTCTTTTTGTTTTGTCTTGTTTTTTTCTTCCGGTCATCCCCTGCTTGTCTATTTGCTGCCTTCTTAGTCCATTTTTCTGCCCCCCCCCTGCCCCTCATCTCTCCCCAGAACGTCTTAAAACAACAATTCTCTCCCACGCAGAAGTCGGATGCTCTGAGGAATGTCTTGTCAGGGGTTTAACGGCAGCACAATGCATTTTTGCTCTTTTGAAAGACAACGTTAGTTGTTGTTTTAGTGTTTAACGAAAGGAAGGAGGAGGAGGAGGAGGAGAAGGAGGAAGGATGGAGGAGAGAGGAGGGAAGAAGAAGAAGAAGAAGAAGAAGAAGAAGAAGAGAGAGAGAGAAGGAGGAGGAGGAGGAGGAGGAGGAAGGAGGAGAAGAAGAAGTAGAAGTAGAAGTAGAAGGAAGAAGAAGAAGACTCTGAATGAAAGAATATACTTCTGATTTACAGAATACAGAAAAAAAATCTTTCCGATCAACCTTGATCACAGCCATGACTGTGATAAAAAGTGGATGTATAATACTTTGCCTATATCGTAAAAAGCCAAACAAAAAATATCATCTATATATTCCATTAAAATGTAGATCAGTTATGGACAGTGGTGTGGATACCACGAAAATACCCAGCATACATCCACGGCTTTTACTAGAACTGCATTGTGTTTTTGTTTTGTTTTGTTTTATTTTTTGTGATTGAAAGTCATCGAGCTGTTGAAACTGTGGTGTATATATTTTTTCGTTCCTCAGCTAGAGCATCGAGGTTCACCAAATGTGAGATGTTTGCGTATGTGACGTTTTTGCCCATCATGAAGGTAGCCACATTCTGACTTCGAGGATATATGCTGGGTATGTTGGTGTTTCCGTAACCCACCGAACGCTAACAGGATCTTTAACGTGCATATTTATCTCCTGCATGTGTATATACATGAAGGGAATTAAGGCACTGGTAGGTCTGCACTTGAAGTTGACTTGGAAGATCGTAAAAAAATTCCCACCCCTTTAATTCACTAGACACCCCGAGATTCGAAAATCACGACTTCATGGACCCATGGGATTGACGTCAAAAGGGTCTTAACCACTTGATGGAGAGTTAGCTAGCTATATGTTGAGAAACTTACTTGATAACTCTGGGGTGTGGAGGGCTAGGTATGGACCGTGGTATGGATGAAAGGTAAAATACCTGGCAGGCCCCTGGTGTATGAAAAACAGGAATATCTGCACGGAATGACATCTTCTGGAGGGAAACCCGAAGACTGGAGAGAAAGGCAGAAAGAGGCAGAAGATCAGGGCACTAATCCTATCAGTGCATCTTGTCTGCTTTCCATTTTCATATACCGGATTTCTCACCTGTCTTACTTCCGATAGCTTACAGCTTCATCCATCCGGAATGTGATTTTTCTTCTTCTTCTTCTTCTTCTTCTTCTTCTTCTTCTTCTTCTTCTTCTTCTTCTTCTTCTTTGTGTGTGTGTGTGTGTGTGTGTGTGTGTGTGTGTGTGTGTGTGTGTGTGTGTGTGGTGTGTGTGTGTGTAAGTGGGGGCGCGGCGCGCGCGCGTGTGTCGTGTGCGTGTGTGACTGCGTTGTTTGTGAAGTAGTAGGTGGTATAGTCTTGCACACAAGCGGAATTTTTCCCTTCGGCAAGCATCCCAACGCAGAACATGCTGACTGTTTTTGCTAGTGTGCTGTTCCAACAGTTTAGGGGCTGGATAGCTGTTATTGCTTGTGAGCTGTTCCAACAGTTTAGGGGCTGGATAGCTGTTGTTGCTTGTGTGCTGTTCCAATAGTTTAGGGGCTGGATAGCTGTTATTGCTTGTGTGCTGTTCCAACAGTTTAGGGCTGGATAGCTGTTATTGCTTGTGTGCTGTTCCAACAGTTTAGGGGCTGGATAGCTGTTATTGCTAGTGTGCTGTTCCAATAGTTTAGGGGCTGGATAGCTGTTATTGCTTGTGTGCTGTTCCAACAGTTTAGGGGCTGGATAGCTGTTATTGCTTGTGTGCTGTTCCAACAGTTTAGGGGCTGGATAGCTGTTATTGCTTGTGTGCTGTTCCAACAGATTTATTTGGGGCTGGATAGCTGTTATTGCTTGTGTGCTGTTCCAACAGTTTAGGGGCTGGATAGCTGTTATTGCTTGTGTGCTGTTTCCAACAGTTTAGGGGCTGGATAGCTGTTATTGCTTGTGTGCTGTTCCAACAGTTTAGGGGCTGGATAGCTGTTATTGCTTGTGTGCTGTTCCAATAGTTTAGGGGCTGGATAGCTGTTATTGCTCGTGTGCTGTTCCAATAGTTTAGGGTATGAATAGCTTTTAATGCTCGTTTGCTTTTTGACTTATTTAAGGGCTGGATAGTTGTTATTACTAGTGTGCTTTTTGAGCTGTTTAAGGGCTGGATAGGTGTTATTTCTAGTGTGCTTTTTGAACTGTTTAAGGGCTGGATAGTTGTTATTGCTTATTTGCTTTTTGAACTATTTAAGGGATGGATAGGTGTTATTTCTAGTGTGCTTTTTGAACTATTTAAGGGATGGATAGTTGTCATTGCTCGTTTGCTTTTCCAACAATTTAGGAGCTGGGTAGCCGAGTAGAAGAAGAAGAAGGGAAAAAGGAAAAAAAAGGAAGGAGAAGAAGGAGGAGAAGAAGAAGAAGGAGAAGAAGAAGAATAAGGAAAAGAAGAAGAAAAGAAGAAGAAGAAGAAGAAGAAGAAGAAGAAGAAGAAGAAGAAGAAGAAGGAGGAGGAGGAGGAGGAGGAGGAGAAGTTTTTTTCTTAAAGAAATGACAGGGGGTGGATCGGTGGTCTGGAGGTAACGCATCTATCTAGAAAGTTCAGAAATCGTGAGTCATATCCCTGTTTGAACCTGAGCATCCTCCCCCACCCCTCACCCTCATCAACTAGACCTTGGATAGTGGTCTGGATGCTAGTCTTTGGGATGAGACCATAAACCGAGGTCCGATTGCCGCAAAAATGTAGCCGAATGAAAGAACTCATGGCAAGAAGAGAGTTGTCCCTTGCAAAATTTTGTATGAAAAAATTCCCATTCTATTAGAGAACAACTACACACGCAGCAGGAAACTACAAAAAGTGGCGCTACCCTTGTGGCGAAGTATTTTCTGGAGGAGCACAGCTTTTAATCTCACGCAGAGAAATCTGCAGAGACTGAAAGCAGTATACATTGAGTTTCTGGAAAGAACTTGAAGCGAGTTTAAAACACAACTGCTATCATTGCGAGAGACTGGACCTAATTTGTGGAAACAGTGCTATCTGACACTGACGCAATTACAAAAAACTGATGAAGTGTTTGACTTGATAATACAGCTAGGAAAGTTTTATGCTTACAAATGTCGGATTGGTAAAACAAAACTTTATGTTGGTATTTAAAAAAAAGAACTTAAATACAAATATGAAATGGAAAAGGTAGAGCACTACACACAAATGCAGTTTACTGATTTTTTTGAAAATATGGTTTCAGTACAAAAACTTAGTAGAAAGTTATGTACCCAAATTTCACAATATTAGTCAAAATTCTGTATGTAATCTATAAAACTCGTCTCGACATCGGAAATGATGACTTGATTATGTGTACTTTGTGTAGCAACAGCTTTTTGTAAGTCTGTTAAATAGATATGATGGAATGTTTTTTGGATGAAAAGTCAATTGTTTGTTCTGAAATGCATACGTATGCAAATAAAAATTAAAAAAGAAAGTAGTAGGTCTATACACTATTCTACTCCTGCCTAGAAAACCATAAAAACATACTTCACCTATAACCTGACATGCTGGAAAAGCCTTGGGTGCATGCTGGGTATATTTGGGATATCCGCAGTTTGTCACAAGAACTGACAGGAATTTTGATATCTTTAACGTGTAAACTTCTGACCTTCTGCGTGCAGGTATATTTTAAGAAATAGGGAAAGGCACTGGCACTTCTGCATACACGTCGACCTGGAGATCATAATATTTCCCACTTCTTAACTCTTTCAGACCCTGTCTAGATTTGAACCCGAGAATAGTGATTGCAGGACTTAAGACAAGAATTCTGACAGTTTCTCCATTGGGCGTAACCTTGCAACCATGTGTGCACTGCACACACACACACACACCACACACACACACACCACACACACACCACACACAACCACACACACACACACAACCACAGACACACACACACACCACACACACTACACACCACACACACACACACACACACACACACACACACACACACACACACACACACACACACACACACACACACACACAGGTCCCACACCCATACCTCCTATTCCTGTAGCAGGAACCGAGGTGTCGGAAGGAAACATTACGGAATGGGGATGTGAGCAGGGAACACGCCAGTTGATTCTGGCAGCAGATCTTTACGCGGAAGGGATGACATTTTGACGGCGTCCCGCGCTCTTTGCGTGGTATGAAAAACACAGATGACGATCAGAGCCAAGCTTGCCGATTGTTCGCACATTTCCCTCGCTCACTTTCACAATAAGCACAAGACGAAGAAGCCCAGCCCCTCCCCCCAGCTTCTATTTTACTGTAACAAGCAAGGTATGAGTAATAATTTTTCGCACATAATGTTTCGTTTTGCTAACATCTTTTACGCGAAATGTTTCGTATTCGTCTATGTACAGTTTCCTGTTGGTAATTCTTCCCACGTACCGCCTTTTCTCTTGAACGTTTTCACGAAAAATGTTTCGTCTGGCTAACGTTTTTGTACGTAGGGTATCCTTTTGATAATGTTTTCACACATAGGGTTTTCTTCTCCCAACGATTTTACACTAAGAAACGTTTCGTCTTGCTGAAAATATTTAGTGTACAGTTTTCTGTAGATAATGTCTCCACACACAACGTTTTCTCTCCAGAATATTTTCACACTCAATGTTTCGTTTTGATAACGTCCTCACACAAAAGTTTAGTCTTGCAAGCGTCTTCACGCAAAATTTTCCAACATTTTGGCATTTTAAGTTTTGATTTAACAATGGTTTTACCAAATTTTTTTGTCTTCATAACGCTTTTGCAACACAAAGTTTCATCACCTCAACATCCTTACACAAAATATTATTTTCTTGATAATGCTCTTACACATAATGTTTGTTTTCAAAAAAGTTCCCAAAAAGTTTTGGTTTTGATAACATCCCCCTGACCCAAACCGTTTTGTCTTGATAACATCGTCATGCATAGCGTTCCGTTTGTATAAAACGTTCAAATAACGTTTTCGTTTTGAAAACATCTTGACACAAAAAGTTCGTCTTGTTAAAATCCCAACACAACAACTTTTTTCTTGATAAAGGTCACAACACAAACGATTTTGTCTTAATAACGTCCTCGCTGCAAACGTTTTGCCTTGATAAGACCGCACACAACGACGTTTTGTATTGGTAAGGTCATCACACAACAACGTTTTGTCTTAAGAATATCCCTGCATAACAACGTTTTGTCTTAAGAATGTCCATGCACAACAATGTTTTGTCTTAAGAATGCCCCCGCACAACAACGTTTTGTCTTAAGAATGTCCCTGCACAACAATGTTTTGTCTTAAGAATGTCCCTGCACAACAATGTTTTGTCTTGATAATGTCCCTGCACAACACGTTTTGTCTTGATAAGGTCATCACGCAACAACGTTTTGTCTTGATAATGTCCTACACAACAACGTTTTGTCTTGATAATGACCCTACACAACAACGTTTTGTCTTGATAATGTCCCTACACAACAACGTTTTGTCTTGATAATGTCCCTACACAACAACGTTTTGTTTGATAATGACCTTACACAACAACGTTTTGTCTTGATAATGTCCCTACACAACAACGTTTTGTCTTGATAATGTCCCTACACAACAACGTTTTGTCTTGATAATGACCCTACACAACAACGTTTTGTCTTGATAATGACCCTACACAACAAGTTTTGTCTTGATAATGCCCTACACAACAACGTTTTGCCTTGATAATGTCCTACACACAACGTTTTGTCTTGATAATGACCTACACAACAACGTTTTGTCTTGATAATGTCCCTACACAACAACGTTTTGTCTTGATAATGACCTACACAACAACGTTTTGTCTTGATAATGACCCTACACAACAACGTTTTGTCTTGATAATGACCCTACACAACGTTTTGCATTGAAAAGTTCTCCACACTCATACCATTTAATTTTGATCATGTCCATGGGCAAAATCTTTTGTCTTGCTGACAACTTCACACATATCATTTTATCTAACTAATATTTCCGCACATTATCATCACTTCGTTTTGCTAACGTCTTCACGCAAACGTTTCGTCTTGATAATAATCTGCAACCATGCCTAGAATTTGCCTTGATAATGCTTTCAAGGACAAAGTTTTCGTCATGCTAGCGTTTACATTTTGAACGTTTCAGCTGATAATGTCCTCACACAAAACGTTTCCGTCTTGATCACGTCTTTTATACATCCCGTTGTGCTTTGATAATGTTGTCAAATATAACGTTCGATCTTGTTAACCTCTTTGCAGGGTTGCTAACGTCTCCTTACTCTTGCTAATGTATCCACACTCTTGCTAACGTATCGACACTCTTGCTAACGTCTTCACACTCTTACCAATGTCTACAGTTACACACGTGTCTCTTGCCACCATAGCATTTCGTTTTTGGCTTGGAAAACACTTTAACTACACTGAATTACTCTTACTTTCCAGTTTTCTTTTTCGCCTAGGGATCTTTCTTTTTCCCTTTTTCAATACACATACCTCCTAAGAACACATTGCAATTAAAAAGTCTTGCCCCCTTTAGTCTGTTTGCCAGGTGGCAAAGAGAATGAGGATGATTTTCGTCTCTAAGCAAAAACAGCACAAGAACTACCTACCGCAGGGTCTGAGAAATCAGGGTATGAAGGTGAGGGTGGGGGTGGGGGTGGGAGGTGATTGAGGGGTGGGGGGAGGAGGGGAAAGAGAGGCAAGAACCAATCAG
>CM060318.1:43169272-43171772 GCA_030674155.1 Stramonita haemastoma
ATAAAGGGTCCTCCTTCTCTCTCCTCTCTCTCTCTCTCTCTCTCTCTCTCTCTCTCTCTCTCTCTCTCTCTCTCTCTCTCTCTCTCTCTCTCTCTCTCTCTCTCTCTCTGTCTCTCTGCCTTTGTTTTGTCTGTCTGTCTGTCTGTCTGTCTGTCTGTCTGTGTCAACATCTAATATGGGGTTTCAGTACAGTTTGTAGCTCGTTTAAAGGAGACTCCTTCTGGAGGGAGATAGTGCTGTTTTGTGGGTGTCTAGACGATAAACTTGATGTGGCCTCATTTCTTCTGTTTTATGTCATTTCTGGCTGCTTATTTTTTCCTTCTTTTAATATGGCATTGGATACAGTACAGAGAAAGGTGCATCTAGATAACCGTGTGGTGTGTGTGTGTGTGTGTGTGTGTGTGTGTGTGTGTGTGTGTGTGTGTGTGTGTGTGTGTGTGTGTGTGTGTGTGTGTGTGTGTGTGTGTGTACGTGTGTGTTGTTGTGTGTTCATTTTAGAGGGCATTAATTTGTATATCACAAAATTTAACAGCTATCAAATATAAACATTGAGCCTTTCATTTCTATTGAGCACTCTATAAGCATTGAGTTATTTGTAACTCTGCTGTAAGTGTGTGTATTAGGATTTTCTAGGTACAATTTTCATAAACTAAAACTTTAAAAAAAGTATTTTGCATTCTTATGAAATGCTTTTCATCGATCCTGTTATATTTCACATACTGGCTTGAGAACAAAACAAAAAAAGCGTTTATTCTTTTTCCTTCAGAAGTCAAGGTGTAGCTGCTGTCCCTTGCCACTTGGATGGGTGACCGTTTGCGCGCTTTGGCTTCAGTACAATCCCCTAGTTCACCCAGCTGTGAATAGGTACCTGCCCTCTTTAGGGTCAGGGAAAGTAAAGCAGCGAGGGAGAGGAGATGGGCGCCACCCTCAATATGCTGGCCCCTTGAGAAGCTGAGGTCTCTGATGCCTCGCTCCCCTACGACCACACAAGGTTATGGGACACCTTTACCGTTACCTTTAGCTGCTGTCTAATTTGCTCTTTTGTATTTTCAACCCTTATCTTTATTGGTTTTTTTTTTTTTTTTTTTACTTCTGTTTTTTCATTTGTAGGTCTTCTCGTTTACTTAGTTTCCAAAACAGAACCGTTTTATTATTCATCAATGTACTGATTTTAAATGATTATCTTTTGGAAGATATATCACTTTTTTCATTTCGGTGCTTGCTAATCTGGTTTGTGCGTGTGTGCATGCGAGCACAACACACACGCACGCACGCACGCACACACGCAGGCACAGAGAGAGAGAGAGAGGAGAGAGAGAGAGAGAGAGAGAGAGAGAGAGAGAGAGAGAGAGAGAGAGAGAGAGAGAGGAGAGAGAGAGAGAGAGAGAGAGAGAGAGAGAGAGAAGAGAGATGATGAATGAATGAATGAATGAATGAATGAATGAATGAATGAATGAATAGATGAATTATTTTTATTTTTCAAGGGTTACAGAGTAGGTATTACATACTTTTTTTTTTAATTCGGCCTTTGCCCTGATAAGGGAATATAGATATAAAAATCAAATTAAGAAAATAGCAACCCCCTACCCCACAAGCCATCATCACCACCAACAGTTCAACCTTTGAGAGAGAGAGAGAGAGAGAGAGAGAGAGAGAGAGAGAGAGAGAGAGAGAGAGAGAGAGAGAGAGAGAGAGAGAGAGAGAGAGAGAGAGAGACAGACAGAGCAGACAGACAGACAGACAGACAGACAGACAGACAGACAGACAGACAGACAGACAGACAGACAGACAGACAGACAGACAGACAGACAGACAGACAGACAGCAGACAGCCAGACAGCCAGAAGCAGACAGAGGCAGACACATACATATTCACGTGTTGTGACTCCTGTTTAAAAACCTGCAAACCAAACTTTGAAAGTGGATATATCTAATTGTAAGTAAAATAAAATCATGAATGAAAACTAAGATTTTGTAGTTTGTTTATTTCTTTACTTTATTGCCATCTATTGAGGGCATCATCTGTATACTATAGCTGGCTGGAGGCAGGCCATTTTGGCTGGGGCCAATCTGGAGTCTGCCTCACTCACTCACTCACTCACTACACCGTCTGTCTGTCCCATCACTCCACACTAAGCAGATCTGACAAAACGATTGCTATGGTAAAATATTCGTGTCAAAAGCCATGCGCGCGCCTGTGTGCACGCTTGTGTGTGTGTGTGTGTGTGTGTGTGTGTGTGTGTGTGTGTGTGTGTGTGTGTGTGTGTTGTGTGTATGTATGTATGCTGTGTGTGTGTGCGTGCGTGCGTGCGTGCGTGCGTGCGTGCGTGCGTGGTGAGTGTTGTGTGTGTGTGTGTGTGTGCGTGCGTGCTTCAAAGTCAAAGTCAAAGTCAAACTTTTATTTCCAGATGGTACATTGAGTAAGCATGCGTGCGTGCGTGCGTGCGTGCGTGCATGCGTTGTGGTGTGTGTGTGTGTGTGTGTGTGTGTGTGTGTGTGTG
>CM060318.1:43181772-43184272 GCA_030674155.1 Stramonita haemastoma
AAAAAGAATACCGCATTGAGAGAGAGAGGAGAGAGAGAGAGAGAGAGAGAGAGAGAGAGAGAGAGAGAGAGAGAGAGAAGAGAGAGAGAGAGAGGAGAGAGAGAAGAGAGAGAAGAAACAGACACAACAACACAGACACACATACAGACGCAGACACAAACAACAGACAACACGACACAGCAAACACGGACAGACAGACAGACAGACAGACAGACAGACAGACACACACACACACACACACAACACACACACACACACACCACCACCACCACCACCACCACCAAGTTCAACTTGTCCACACAAGACAACGTGTCACCTGAAAGTTCAGAGCAGTGTCACCCCCCCCCTTCCCCCCCCCCCCCCCCAAAACTCTTCACCAAGAAGTTAAAGCCAGAAGTTAATTCAAGTCACGTCATCAGGAAGGAAGAAGGAAATAAGAAGAAAAAAACAACAGAAAGAAACAAAAGGTGGATCACCCCCCTCCCACCCCGCCCCCATCACCAATTGTACTACATACCCCCCCACCCCCACCCCTATCCCCTCTCCTACACTTTTCCTTCCTCGGCTCCATTCGTTATTGTCCTGCTCACAGCGCCAAATGAGTTCTCTCCCTTGTCCCTGGACTCCCGCCAACGGCGCCAGAATGTTGTGCTCCTGCTACTGATGGTGGTGGGTTTGGAAAACCAAGAGGAGGAGGAGGAGGAGGAGGAGGAGGGGAGGCGGAGGAGAGAAGGAAGAGGAGGAGGTGTGGAAGAAGTAGAAGTAGAAGTAGAAGGAGGAGGAGGAGGAGGAGAGAGGAGAGAGAGAGAGAGAGAGAGAGAGAGAGAGATGAGAGAGAGAGAGAGAGAGAGAGAGAGAGAGAGAGAGAGAGAGGAGGGAGGAGAGAGAGAGAGAGAGAGGGAGAGAGAGAGGAGAGAGAGAGAGAGGAGAGAGAGAGAGAGAGAGAGAGAGAGAGAGAGAGAGAGATGGCTTGGGGGTGGGGGTGGGTGGGGGGAGGAGAGGTTAAATTCGATGGCGTTTGGAGAACGGCCAAGGTCCTAGACAATGTTGGTTTTGCCAAAAGGGCCCGCGGAGTACTTAGAGAAAGAAATCTCAGAGGTTTTTTTTGAGTAAAGAGAGAGAAGAAGAAAAGAAAGAAAGAGAGAGAGAGAGAGAGAGAGAGAGAGAGAGAGAAGACAGAAGACAGACAGACAGACCAGACAGACAGACAGACAGAGACAGAGACAGAGAGAGAGGCAGGGCGGACAGGCAGACAGACAGACAGACAGACAGACAGACAGACAGACAGACAGAGATCCCCTTTCTTACGACAAGAAAAACTGCACACCTGTATGTTACATCTAATCAACGATAAGTTTCATTGCGACTGTCTTGTCTTGTCTTGTCTTGTATTGTGTTAAGTATCAACGTATTGTATTGTGTTAAGTATCAATGTCAGTCACGACAGAATTCTATGCATGAACTTTGGGTTGGTCCTTCCTGTGGAAAGCGCGTCGCCATATGAGTGAGGCTACCTTTGATTTAAAAAAAACAACAACAAATTTTTCAGCTGCATTTTTCTGCCTGTACGTTAAATGTAAAGTTAGGAGAATGGCTTAGTTTTCTACAGACATTTGCCAAAGACAACTCTTATATAGGCCGTGAGTTCTTTGGCGTGCATAAAACGCATATTTCACACAGAACGTCAGTTTTTATCGTCTAATCAAGAGGTAAAGTAAAAAAAAAAAGGTGTCTCAACCTAGGGTGTCGTAGAGGAGCGAGGCATCAGAGACCTCAGCTTCTCTAGGGGTCAGCATATTGAGGGCGGCGCCCATCTCCTCTCCCTCGCTGCTTTACCTTCCCTGACCCTATAGAGGGCAGGTACCCATTTACAGCTGGGTGAACTAGGGGGGGGGACTTTACTGAAGCCAAGGTGTGCAAACGGTCACCCATCCAACAGGTAACCACGCTCGACGCTGCTTAATTAACTTGACTAGGGGAAAGCGAGCGCTCTGACCACTGAGCTATCCCACCCCCTAATCCAGATCACCGCTTAAAGTCTAAGGGAATGGTTAGGCGCCGCGGTCCGTGCATTCGCTCGCGTGAACGCACGTTTGATGACGATAATGCATAATGACTCATTTTATTGGATATTCCTCTTCTTCCTTCTTCTGCTTAGATAGCCACTATTGTTGTCTGTTATAGGAGCGAAAATGTGTCACGCTGCCGTTAAGCACCTGACAAGTCAGGACCAGCGCATCCGAATTTGGCATAACAGAGCATTGTTATCTCTTAAACCTTTCTGGCACAAAAAGGTAGGAGATATACGATAGGAGCGCCAGTCAGTCAGTCAGTCAGTCAGTCAGCCAGTCAAGTCAGTCAGTCAGTCAGTCAGTCAGTCAGTCAGTCAGTCAGTCAGTCAGTCAGTCAGCCAGTCAGTCAGTCAGTCAGCCAGTCAGCCAGTCAGTCAGTCAGTTCTGTAGCTCAGCTGTTCACACAAGACACAGGGAACAACAGAGAG
>CM060318.1:43199272-43201772 GCA_030674155.1 Stramonita haemastoma
GGGGGGGGGGGGGGGGGGGGGGGGGGGGGGGGGGGGAAAGAAGCCAAATGAAAGAAAATCTGAAAATAGACGAAGGAGAAATAAAGAGTGAAAACATAGAAACCAAATAAGCAAGCCGTACAAATTATCTTCATTTTCTAGCGCGTGCCAGGTCATTTGCGTGTGTGTGTGTGTGTGTGTTGTGTTGTGTGTGTGTGTGTGTGGTGTGTGTGTGTGTGTGTGTGTGTGTGTTGTGTGTGTGTGTGTGTGTGTGTTGTGTGTGTGTGTGTGTGTGTGTGTGTGTGTGTGTGTTGTGTTGTGTGTGTAGTGTGTGTGTATGTTTGTGTGTGTGTGTGTGTGTGTGTGTGTGTGTGTGTGTGTGTGTGTGTCGTGGTGTGTGTGTAGTTTGTGTGTGTGTGTGAGTGTGTGTGTGCGTGCGCGCGCGTGCATGTGTGTGTATGTGTGTGGTCGGACAAGTAAAGAGGGGGTGGGTATGACAAATGCACTCATTTTGCAACTTTGTAATGTGAAGAAGCAGAAGCAGAAGAAGAAGAAGAAGAAGAAGAAGAAGAATATATATATATATATATCCAGAAAGGAGAGACATATTGGATGATGATGAAGATGATGATGATGATGATGATGATGATGATGATGATGATGATGATGGTGGGTGGTGGTGGTGGTGGTGGTGATGATGACGACAACGATGATGTTGACGACGACGATGATGATGATGGCGACGACGACGACGACAACAATGATGATCACGACAACAGCGATGACATAATGATCCGACGACGATGGTGATGACATAGCGACGACAACAGCAATGCTGCTGGTGGTGATGGTGACAACGACGACGACGATGATGAGATATTGACAATGTGTGTGTGTGTGTGTGTGTGTTGTGTGTGTGTGTGTGTGTGTGTGTGTGTGTGTGTGTGTGTGTGTGTGTGTGTGTGTGTGTGTGCTGTGTGTGTGGTGAGTGTTGTGTCTGTGGGTGTGTTGTGTGTGTGTGTGTGTGGTGGCGCGCGCGCGCCACCACACACTGATCAGCGATGGGAACACAACAATTTGTTAGTCTTGTTGCGAGTTCCCTAGGTTAACACCCTGGGGGTCACCCACATATATGTACTCTGACTCACTCATCCCACCTGGGAATCTAGAAGTTTTCTTTTTCTTCGTTGTCACCAAATGTTCGGACAGCAACTATTTCTGTCTGTCATATGAGCAAAAATGCGTTGCACTGCCGTACAGCGCCTGACAAGTCAGGCCAGCATCGACTTCAGCGTGGGAGAAAATTTGTTATCTTTTAAGTCTTTCTGGAAAAAAAAAGTAGGAGAATGGACCAAAAAAAAGGTATAAAAATAGATAAGAAGAAGGGACAGGAAGAAAAAGAACAAGGCAGAAACCAAGAGAGGGATAGAAAAGAGGGAAGTGCTAGCACAGAATTTCCAGACGGTTGGGACACTATTGATACTGACAGACCCCCGGCATATCCAGGGTGATATACAATAAAAGGGAGAGGGGGTGGGGGTGGGGGTGGAGGGGTGAGCCATTAGGTATTTCAGCTTTACTTGAAAACAGGAAGGAAGGAAGGATAGTGAACTGGAAATGAAAAAATAGAAAGAGAGAGAAGAGAGAGAGAGAGAGGAGGAGAGAGAGAGAGGAGAGAGAGAGAGAGAGAGAGAGAGAGAGAGAGAGAGAGAGAGAGAGAGAAGAAGAAGAGAGACGAGAGAGAAGAAGAGAGAGACAGACAGAAGACAGACAGAGACAGACAGACAGACAGACAGAGACAGACAGACAGACAACAGACAAGACAGACAGACAGACAGACAGAAGACAGACAGACAGACGAGACAGACAGACAGAGACAGACAGACAGACAGACAGACAGACAGACAGATCAGACGAGACAGACAGAGACAGACAGACAGACAGACAGACAGAGACAGAGAACGGAGAGAGAGAACATAGAGAGAGACGGAGAGACAGTCAGAGAGAGAGAGTGGGGGGGGGGGATTTCTAGCACAGACTTTCCATGAAGTGTGGATGGTTTTTATACTGAGAGAGCTAGCTCTCAGCACCCCACAGAGAATGTCTGCAAATGTCCTTCTGTCCGCTTGTTTTCTCTGTCTGTCTGTCTGCCTGCCTGCCTGTCCGTGTCTGTCTGTCTGTCTCTATTTGTCTGTCGTTTGTTTCCCTCTATTCTGTCTGTTGTCTGTTGTCTATCTGTCTGTCTGTCTGTCTGTCTGTCTGTCTCGTTGTCCCTCTTCGTCTGTCTTTTTGTTTTTTCCTAATCAATCAAAATAAAGATTTTGATTGACTGATTGGAATGACTGGTGTTGACTGATAGCCTCTCTCTCTGTCTATCTCTCTGTCTCTCTCTCTGTCTCTCTCTTTGTCTCTCTCTGTCTCTGTTCTCTGTCTCTGTCTCTCTCTCTCTCTCGCTTCTCTGCTCTCTTTTCTCTCTCTGTCTCTTTCTTTCTCTGTCTGTCTGTCTGTCTGTCTGTCTGTC
>CM060318.1:43214272-43216772 GCA_030674155.1 Stramonita haemastoma
GCAAAGAAGAATTGCGAAGAAGAAGAGTTGCGAATAAGAATTACGAAGAAGAAGAATTGCGAAGAAGAATTGCGAAGAAGAAGAAGAATTGCAAAGATGGAGAAGAAGAATTGCGTAGAAGCAGAAGGAGCATTGCAAAGAAGAAGAAGAAACTGCGAAGAAGAATTGCGAAGAACAATTGCAAAGAAAAGAAGAAAGAATGGTAAAGAAAAAGAATTGCAAAGAAGAAGAAGAATTGAGAAGAAGAAGAAGAAAACTTGCAAAGAAGAAGGAAAAGAATTGCAAAGAAGAGGAAGAATTGCGAGGAAAAAGAATTGCGAGGAAAAAGAATTGCGAATAAAAATTGTGCAAAAGAAGAAATGCAAAATAGAAGAATGCAAATTTTGCTACATATTCTTTTAAGGTGCATTGAATATGAGCTGCACACGAAAACTCAGTGTAACGTCTCGTTCGTAAGACTAGTACCCAGACCACCACTCAAGGGCTACGAGGTGGGGGTAAAGTTCGAGTTCAAACGAGGATCGAACCCGCGACTTATCGCTTTCTAGACGGGTGCGTGTGTTACATCTAGTCCACAAAGCCACCGTCATTGACTTCTACACTCTGCAGTGTTGCATGGTAGGGGTTTGGCAAATATATGGAAAACGAAAGCTGTAGCGGGTCTATTGAAATGCTCATCAGAAGATTGCGCGGGCGCGCATGTGTATATGGTTTTGTGTAGTGTGTGTGTGTGCGTGTGCGTGTGCGTGTGTGTGTGTGTGGTGCGTGTTTGTGTGTATGTGGTGTGCGTGTGTTGTGTGGTGTTTGTGTGAGTGTGTGTGTGCGCGCGTGCGTTGTGTGTGCGCGCGAGATGTGTATGTATGTGCGTGTGTTGTATGTGCCTGCGCGCGCGTGCGTGTGTGATGCGTGTCCCGTGTGTGTGATGTATGTATGTGTGTGTACGTTCGTACGTGCGTGCGCGCAAGCGTTTGTATGTGATTGTCTCGTACATATCTCTATGTTGCAAGTCAGACATTAAAAAAAAAAAAAGAGGTTTCTTCCTCAGCATCTAAGTTCACCTTTTAATGCTAGACAAAATATGCATTGTTATCAGTCAATAACACAAACAACAAAACAAAACAAAACAAAACAAAGAAAATACGCATGGGGTGGAAATGGTGTGGTCTGCTCTGACCTGTTTGTTGGATTGTGTAGAAAGTATGCAATGAGCATGTAGTCCGCTTTATATGCGTGTGCATTCGAGCTTTGTCCTGTGAAAACGTGCACACAGTCAAGCACAGACACATAGTTCAAGAATCTGGTTTTGACTGTGTTTGAGTGTGTTTTATTAATCAGTACGTTGTGTAACAATGAAAAACCGTTTGCAAACGCTTGTTATCAACACAGACACAGACACACAGACACACATACACAGACACACAGACACACTTACACTCACACACACACAGACACAAAGACATACAGACACAAACAGACACACAGACACACACAGACAAAGAAGAAGACAGAACAGACCACAGCACCAGACAGCAACAGACCACAACACACACACACACACACACACAACACACACACACACACACAACGCGCACACCATTATGAAATTTTTATGCCATACTAAAAACCAGCAATGAATTCGTTATAGGTCTATGATAAACAAAAATCAATAACAAAGTGAGAATGCCATAGCAAAGATGAACAACAAAGTCAAAACACAAAAACAAGTTATCATAAACAATAACTAAGAAAGTATGAGGATGAAGTCATCATGCAAAAAGACCGCTGATGAAGACAACAAAAATAAGACAACAGCAGCAATAAAATTACAATAAAATAAACAACACTAGCAATTAAGTCATCATGAAAAATAACTGGTGATAAAGTGAACAAACAAATGATAGCAAAACTGCAGTGATGAAACAACAACGCCATAAATAACAACACTAGCAAAATAAAATCAGCATGGAATAAACAAAGATAGGCGATGACAACAACATGCAATAACAAAGAAAGTGAGGAAGTCAGACTCAGACTCACGAGTTTTGTTTCCAGACACAGTCACTTCAAAACAGAAGCAGAACAACTGCAGTGCCTTTTCCCGATAGCACTTGTTTTCCTGATTTCTTCCCTGGCCATTCCAGACAACATCATCAAACTGATATCAAGTCCTGCGGTTTTTGTTTTTTGTTTTGAAAGCAAGAGTTTCACAAGAGAGAGTAGGACGCCATTGCCAAATGTGTGGGCGCTGAATGCTACACGCTGATTGGCTGAAGGATGCTAGACGTCCGTTTGAAGTAGATCAAGTTTTTTCCTGGTTAAACCTGATATTTGGGCTGTTAAAAACAAAAGTGCGTGGGTCTGTGTTCCCTTCACTTCTCCAATCCTACGTTTCAAACAGCCCGTGGGTCTGCAATACTGAACTGAAAACTGCAGTGTCCCTCCCGGCTGGTTGGTTGGCCAGTGCGGCCTTGTGGCGGCAAACAGCACAAATCAAAGCCTT
>CM060318.1:43224272-43231772 GCA_030674155.1 Stramonita haemastoma
GACGGTTTTTAAAGCTTTGGTCTACCCTCAGGTAGACACTGATTAGGTTAAAAGCATCCAGTGTCCTCTCAGGTCGAAACGTTTTCTGTGTTTGTCCATCCACAGCAGTCTGCAGTGCAGGTAAATCAGACTGTCAGCATGTGGCCACTATTTTATCCTCACCACACACACCAATACACTTCCTTTTTTAAGACTGTTCATGCTGATTTATTTACTGTCAGGGGTGACTTAAGCTAGAGTTGCCTAGTCAGCACTGACAACAAAAGCTGAGTCTCTCAAAATAAAACACATGCTGAAGGTTGTCATGACATCTGCGTATTATGCCAATAATGGCCAGTGTTTCCTTGATTCCATAGGTCCTAGGAAAGTCTCTTGCTTGTGTACTAGTACATTCCAAGATTGTTCTTCAGTTTTGTTCCTGTATGTAATCCCCGCATGGTAAGATACACACACATACACAGACACACAGACACACATACATACACATACGCACGCATGCACACACGTGCACACACACACGCACATGCATGCATGCACGCGCGTGCACACACACAGACACACACAAACACACACAGACAGTCACACACACATACACACACACACACCACACTCACAAACATCAAAATAAGTGATTTCCTCAACAACAACAAAACAACACAGTCTATTCAAACTGCAAACTATCCTTCAATTTCTTTGCTTAATCTACATAAGGGAACAAATTAACTGTAAGAAAAATAAGCAGCCCATGGTAAGGAGAGCTAAATGCCCCTCCTACACACCCTGATAAAAATGACCAGTGATGAAGTCAGCAAGTGGGAACACAAGGCAGACACGAATATCTCCTTCCACTAGACAAAGATGAGACGACCCACAAGAGATTCGATGATGGCTGGGAGGCTAAGTGTTTTTGCAAGCTAGGGAAATTAGCCGCAGCAGTGAATCAATCTGATTTTCTCCCAGCTTTTCTCTACCAGAAGATAAACCATTGATCAGATTTGGAATTTCCAGAGTCGACTCCGGTCATAAAGTTTTCCATATTTCTTCACCTACCCTGGTCTGCAATACAGGTAAATCACGGCTGTCAAGTTAGTGGCTGGTCTATCATCGTTGCTCACACGCCCACACACTGTCTCCTTCCAGCTGCTAATTCAGATTTATTGGATTCATTCACTGTCTGGGGTGAGTTTTGGCTTGGGATGCCGAGTGGGCACGGACCACAATAGCAGGCTCCACCTCCTCTTACCATAAATATTCAAGGTCATCATGACACCTCATGATCATTTCTGTAAGAGAAACGATCAATTCTTGGTGTTGATAGCTCTTCAGAAAGTTATGGCCTCCTCTTGGGTGTATCCTGAATCTGCTCTTGCATTCTATTCCTGTATATTCTCCAACAAGATCAGATATTTTCATTACACACAAATTAGCAGGAATTCCACTCTTAAAACATCGGTATTGCATTCACGGAGTACAAACAAGTTTCACTCCTTGAAGAGCAAATTAACCAAAAGGAAAAGACGTAACAAATAAGGAAAATAAAATGATTTTCCTACAACTCCAATGAAAAAAAAAGAGTTGTTGAAATCGAAGGGTGATAACAAAGACATGCAGGGATATCTCCTTTCCGGAGATAGTGAAAGAATTACACAGGAGAGATTCAAAGAGGTAGGAAAGGAAAGCCGTGTATGTTTGCAAGCTAAAGAAATGAGCAGCAGAGGTGATGCAGTCTGCTTCTTTGGAAGTTTCTAGTGTCGTTTCAGGTCATCGCGATTCCTGTGCATTTCTCCACCTACCCAGTCACTGCAACACAGGTAACTTAATATTAACTGTCCGTAGTGGCCCCCTTTCCCTCGCAGATGCCCACACACACTGTCGGTAACTCAATTCTATCAGCTAATAGTCACTCCAAATTGATTGTGGGATCCCACAAACTGAAGGCTTAATTCAATTCTACCAGCTAGCAGCTATTCCTTTACTTTGCAGACACCCACACACTGCCCCCTTCAAGCAGTCTTGGGTGACTTTGTTTTCGATTGTAGCCATAAAAGCCCTAAAGGCAGGTCAACCCTGAATAAGGCAAATATTGGAGGTCATCATGACTTCTGAAGATGTTTTTCCCAAGAATAAGGATCAATGTTTCTTAGCATTCAATTTTTGGGGGGCAGAAATTTCGTGGCCTCTGTTGAAAAATATCACAATTTTGTCATATCATTCTATTTTTGTTAGAGCTTTTCACATACACACACACACATAGAGTCCCTGTTTACCAGCATCTCATTCACACACAACAAAACCCCCAAACCCAGACTTTTTTCACTGTCAGCCCTTAGGGAGGAAGCAAACGAACTGAAAGAAAAATGCGCAGCCTTTTAACAGGAGAATCAAGTTTCCCGCCTACGCTGCTGATAAAGAATCACTCACCAATGAAAAAAAGCCAGCAGCAGCAAGTGGCCACAAACAAACACACACACACACACACAAATATCGCCTTTCAGCAGGCCCAGCCATGATCTCCCAGCAGGGACTTCAAGATGGAATGGAGGGAGGGGCTGGTGGGTGTGTATGCAAGACAGGAAAATTAGGATCTATACATCAGTCTGGGTTTTTCTTCACCCGTGTCAAGTCCAGCTGGATGACATATATGGGCAATTATCACCCAGTCAGAACCCAGCTCCCAATGCCTCTGCCTTTATTGGGACGTTTTCTCTATTTAGACACCCCCTGTTGGCAATCTGCGACTTCAAACTGTATGCCAAGTGTTGTTCTCGGAACTGTGTACACACCCACCGCTGGCTGTTTGTCTGGCGGAATGAGCTCACCTTGATTATTCCAGCCTGTTTCTGTGTAGGCCACAAACAGGTAGTAGATTACTCACTAAGGGTGTAGGATGACGACCAATATTTGCCAGGGCGACAACTGGAAGAGGTGATACTGTAGGATAACGATGGCTGTGATTTGTGTGTGTGTGTGTGTGTGTGTGTGTGTGTGTGTGTGTGTGTGTGTGTGTGTGTGTGTGTGTGTGCGTGTGTGTGTGTGTGTGTGTGTGTTGTGTGTGTGTGTGTGTGTGTGTGTGTGTGTGTGTAAGCTACAAAGTAATAGCATGCCTATAACTCAGTCTTAATCTGTCTTGACACAACTCTCCTTTCAATTACAGTTTCTTACATTTATTACTTTTTACACTTTTCTAAGAGATACCCTTGTTTTGTTTTTCTGTATTTTTTAAAGGAAAGAAACACACAGTCTACTCAAGACTCAAGAATACTTTCATATCTCAACTTGAGAAGTTTTTGAGTGGAATTCTTGAAATTACACAGCATGCATTAATTGATACATTAAACAGTATTTTAAATATATCATCAATAACCACATCTCACGAACAAGATGTGTACCTCACTTGACATGTTTGCTTGTGAATATGGCCAAAACTATGCAATAGATTATTTACTGGCTATCTTAGTGCCACTGCCAAGGTAGCAGACTTGCAATTACAAGGACGTTGAATCTATTCCTTTAAGAAGCAAAGCCTGTGTTTGATATTTCGGGCTCCAATCAGTGTTACTGAGAAAACATCCTGTAGAATTTTGACTCGTCAATGTCTCAATCATATCTGGTGGGAATCAACTCCAGCGTGTATGTGTGATTTGTAAATATCTACCCCTCAACGACGTATCTAAGCTTGTCACATAATCTCATTCCTTCGCATACAGACAGTTGCTATTCTCTCTTTTATTTTTTAAAGGTCTGTGACATCATCCAACTACCTCCTGCAACGTATTCAACGTGTTCTCCTCCGTAGGGATGCTAGGTGTCTGTTGGTATAAGTAACATTCCCACTTCCTAGAAGTTATCTGCTACGAATTCCTGTTTTTCTAGTTAAGTTAAGTCTGTCCGAGCCTAAGGCTCATCAGGCCGGTGCTTATCCCGTTTCTGTGGCGTTAAGCGACTGAGAGTCATAGACTCCCCCTGGATAGGACGCCAGTCTATCGCAGGTTAACCCCAACACAAGGTTGGTACCCCTTTTACACCTGGTGGGGTGAGAAAATAGCCGTAAAGTGCCTTTTCCAAGGCACAACGCCATAGTCGAAAGCTGGATCGAACCCGCAACCTTTAGATTACGAGTCCGACGCCCAAACCACTAGACTACCACGGCGGCTCCTGTTTTTCTAGCACTCTGTTTATTACTAAGTCTAAAGAAAAAGAAGACTCGCAAAGAAGAAGAAGAAGAAGAATTGCAAAGAAGAAGAAGAAGAAGAAGAAGAAGAAGAAGAAGTAGTAGTAGTAGTAGCATAGTAGTAGTAGTAGTAGTAGTAGTAGTAGAAAGTAGTAGTAGTAGTAGTAGTAGTAGTAGTAGTAGTAGTAGTAGTAGTAGTAGTAGTGGTAGTAGTAGTAGTAGTAGTAGTAGAAGAAGAAGTAGAAGAATTGCTTTACCTAACACATTCGCACTCACTTTTTTCTGTGACCATCTTTATTTTTGTTGTGGCTTTGGCTCCACCTCATTCCACAGGTTGTACTGCAAATGCCTTTTGTTCATGACAGCTCAGACTTCAACAGTCTATATACAGTTGGTCGTCATGATTTTTCTGTCTCTGGCCCATCTACATGAAATGAATGTCTTCTCTCACTTTTAATAGTAATGATAATGTATGGGATTTATATAGCGCTGAATCTTGTAAAGCACACAAATCAAGGCGCTTGCATTCAAATTAGTCACGCGCATGCAAGCGTTCACAAATAAAATTAACAAATTATATGTCTACACACACACACACACTCACACTCAACACCACACACATGCACACACACATGCACATGCACGTACGCACGCACACACACACACACACACACACACACACACACACACACACACACACACACACACACACACACACACACACACACACACACAACACACACACACACAGCACACACACACGGCAAGGTGACGGAGATAGAGGAGACTGATTGAAAAAGTACGAACAGATGTGAGTACTATGATGGAAGAAGAACTTTTTCAAGAAGTTTTTGCACTTAAAACTTTCCACCCAATGTGCACATACTACCAACGACTATCTGTTTATATTCCCACAAGAATCTCCAGTTTATATGTATTATTTCAGTCTTTTATTACGGGTTGATAGCTCTGAAAATTATAACCTCTGATCAGCAGGGCTATTAACAATAATTATGACTGTATTGAATTAGAGCGTTTTTATTGTTTTATACGTTTTTTTTTGTTTTAGGCCTTTGTTTCTTATGGTATAACTTACATGTTCATGAATGGCTCGAACACCAGCGCTTTCATTTCTTCGTCTTTCAGGATTCAGCTCTAAATTTAATATATTTCATCAATTTTAAAATGAAGCCTATAAGATTTCAATACATTTTGATTCGATTTTTTACGGGAGAAGCCCAATATGGTTAATGTCTCGCCTTAGGAAAATGAATACACACACACACACGCATGCGTGCACGCACTCGCATACACACACACACACACACACACACACACACACACACACACACACACACACACACACACACACACGCGCGCGCGCGCGCGCGCGCGGCACACACGCATGCACGCCTGCAAGCACGCACACTCACACGCACCCTTTACTCCCCCAGACCACACACACACACACGCAACACACACACACACACACACACACACACACACACACACACACACACACACACACACACACACACACACACACACACACACACACACACACACATGAGACAGCCTAGTGGTCAGAACATTGCGCTCGCAATTTGACGATCCGGGTTCGATTCCCGTTCGAGGGATTTTTCCTCTGGAGTTAACATCAGTGCTGAATCCACTCTTCCCAAAAGTCCTTCGGATGAGACTATAAACCGAGGCCCTATGTGCAAACGCAAGCAGAACATCTTGCACACACGTTAAATCCTGTTCTGCTTTTCGTGAGAGTAGGCAATTGTGTGCCGGGAACAGATGACAAGATTTACAAAACTGCACACACACGGGGACTGGATGTAAAAAAGCATGATTGCTTATTCCATTATCCTTAACATAAAAGAATAAACAATAAATAAACATACACACATACACACACATACTGAATTATACACACACGCATATCCAAGCTTGTAAATAGGTAGTTTATTCTATGTACTTGATTTGTTTGTTTTGTCGTCCAACTCACATAATGTGCATGGACATTAATTCAAAGACTTCTACACGCACATAACACACACGCATGCCGCCGACCAAACCGCACTTACATATGAACACGCACATAATACAACTACACACAACATACACACATACACACACACACAACACACAAACAACACCACTAACACACACACAACACACACACACACACACACACACACACACTCACATACACACACACACACACAACACACACACAACACACACTCACATACACACACACACAACACACACACAACACACACACAACACACACACACAACACACACACACTCCCCACTCACCACTCACTCACTCACTCACTCACTCACTCACATTCACTCAATATCACTAAAAGTGAACAGACGTAAAATTGTAGACAACATTCACTCAATGTTAACGAAGACATTTTTTATGAAGAAAACAAATCATGACAAATCATCACCATCGATCCTGGATACAGATATGATGTAGCAGGTAAAACATTTGTCCAAAAATCAGAGTGCTTTGGACATTCCATCATAAAGCGATACAATCATCGACGTCACTAGTCATATCATATTCTGTATAAAGCTACGTTTCGTACGAAATCTCTATCTCTCTCTGTCAAGAGAGAGAGAGAGAGAGAGAGAGAGAGAGAGAGAGAGAGAGAGAGAGAAGAGAGAGAGAGAGAGAGATGAGAGAGAGAGAGAAGAGAGAAGAGGAGAGAGAGAATTGCATGCTTAACATAACTCGGTAAGCCTACTGTTTCTCAGAAACATCTGCAATAGGATGGTCACACACACACCACACCACATACACACACATGCGCACCTCCACCACACACAGCACGCACACACACACGCATACGCACACAACACACATACACGTCGCACACGCGGCTCCACGGACAACACACATACACAATACACACACAGAAACACAGACAGACAGAAAACACACACACAACACACCAACACACACACCAACACACACACCACACCACACACACACACACACACACACACACCACACACACACACACACAACACACACACACACACACACCACACAACACACCACCAGGATGCACACAACGCTGCAGAACGACAGTACGAAATAAAATGAAAATGAATGCCTTGATTTATGGAACCATTGCTGATTCTACGGCCTACGAGGTTCTGTGAAAGGATTGCCAAATGAGTGAATGCTGCACAATCCTCAGCCAATTCAAAGACATACTTGGCACATACTTGTCTGAATAGGGCTTTCAGGCATGACATGATGTTTTCTTGTTGTCTGTAGGAACTGCATGACGATGTTAC
>CM060318.1:43246772-43269272 GCA_030674155.1 Stramonita haemastoma
ACACCTGTGACAGGTCACTGATGAATCATACATGATCTTTCATGCTGTATATCATCAGCAAGTCGAACCTGGCGGAGTTTGTTCTGTTCCACGGCGAAGATTGCATCCTGGGCATACTCATGGTGTTCCTGCCGCCACCCATGATAGCTGACCTACTCTTCAATAGAAGGAAATAAGTTTTCTTTATTCATTCATTCATTATTTATTATTGTATTTGGAGGATAATGGAACAAGCATTCGTGTGCTTTTATACACCAGTCCTGTGTGTATGCAGTTTTGTAAACTTTGTCATCCGTTCCCACCAGCACACAATGAACTACTCTTCGGAAAAGCAGAACAGGTTTTGACATGTGCGCAAGATGTTCTGCATGTGTTTGCACACGGAACCTCGGTTTATTGCCTCATCCGAAGAACATTTGGGGAGGGGGGGGGGGGGGGGAGTGGAGTAGGCACTGATGTTAACTCCAGGGTGAAATATCCCCTTGAACGGGATTCGAACTCAGGTCAGCAGTTCATGAGCGCAATGCACAACGCTCTAACCAACAAGACTATCCTGCCCCCCCCCCCTCTTTGAGTGCGCGTGTGTGGTGGTGCGTGCGTGCATGCGTGAGTGCGTGCGTGAGTACATGCGTGTGTGTGTGTGTGCATATGTGTGTATTTATCTGTCTGTGTTTGTCTGTCTGTTAACGTGTATGGAAGATGTTACGCACCCGTTCGCACAAAAAAAAACAACCAACCAAACAAACAAAAATATACAACAAAAACGGGACATTGGTTGATCGAACTTTCATTCAGACTTCATGTCAGTCATCCTGTTTGGACACAACATCTTTTCCACACTGTTTCCCAAATCATGTCTGCAGTTTCCACACAAATCCTTTTCTCCAACACTTTGCATGCATCAGTGACAACAACCAACACGCATCACCATCCCATCACACAACAGTCTAGTCAAAACAACTTTAATCATCCCACGAAAGGCAATTACATATTGTGTGTGTGTGTGTGTGTGGTATGTGTGTAGTTTATCTGCTGTCTCTGTGTGTGCTGTGTAAGTGTGTGGTAGTGTGCTGTGATCTCCACCCTGCAACAACACTCACCACTCACACACCACACACACACACACACACACACACACACACACACACACACACACACACTCCACTCACACTCACTACACACAATCCATTCAATCAATAATCAATCCAATCCAATCATGTTGTTTTAGCCCCGTCGACCACACAGGCCATTCGGGGCTGTCACCTCGTCACATTAAAACTCACACACACAGACACGACACACAGACGACACGCAGACAACAGACACGCCCACCCACACACCACCACACACCACCACCACTCGAGCAGCACCGGATACCACATCACCAGCCACACCAGATCAAGGAGTATGTAGGTAGGTAGGTAGTAGATTGGGAGTAGGTAGGTAGGTAGGTAGATTAGGTAGGTAGGTGGTAGGTATGTAGTATCGTATGTAGGTGTAGGTAGTTGTATGAGTGTAGTAGTAGTATATGTGTATGGTAGTTGCATTAGGTATGGGTAGGTGTAGGTAGGTAGGTAGGTAGGTAGGTAGGTATGTAGGTAGGTAGGAAGTTAGGTAGGTATAGAAAGGTACAATAAGGGGTTGGGTCGGTGGGTGGGAGGGAGGTGGGTGGAAGAAGTGGAGAAGAGGGAGGGAACGGGATGAGGAGGGGGGGGGGGGGGGTAGGGAGGGGGTTAGGGGTTAGGGACAGAAACAATCTCATTACAACTTAGCGATCCGTGCCACCTGCCTCTTATGTAAAATGAATGAGATTCGGCATTGAATGAGGCTGTGCGTGGAAAGCACCTCCAAGAATTATTGGTTCTGGGAGGGAGAGGGGAGGGGAGGGGAGATCGGTGAGGAGGAGGAAAGGGGGGGAGGGGATGGAGTGGAAAAAGGGGAGGGGGGAGGTGATTGTATAGAGGGGAATATAAGGAGGTACATACGGGTGGCTGGGTAGCTGCGGGTAGGGGATGGGATGTGTGGGTGTCAGAGGGGGGAGGAGGGGAGGGGGGAAGCACGTGCAATATGCAGAGGATGTATCTAACCCCATTGGGAAAAGGGTCGGCGTTCTAGGTGTAATTTCTTTTTTAGTGCGTGTGTGGGTTTTGTGTGTGTGTTGTTTTTTTTGCGGAGCTCAGCAAGTTTCACTTTTTTAGTTTGTGTGTGCGCACGCGCACGTACGCGCGAGCGAGTTGTAGTAGGAATAGGCATGCTAAGGAAGGTTTTGCATCATCAACAACATTTTTTTTTTTTCTTTGGTTGAGTAAACTCTCCTGACGATGTAGTTTAGTGTATGTCTTGGTTCAAAGTGTCTTGTCTGGCCGGGGTGGTGGTATCTTTTTTAACAATTTATTATTTAAAAAACTTTTTTTTGGTGGGTGGGTTTCTGTCTGTCTCTGTCTCTTCTATCTCACTCTCTCCCACTCATTCTCTGTGTGTGCGTGCGTGCTTGCGTGTGGTGTGTGTGTGTGTGTGGGGTGTGTGTGTGTGTGTGTGTGTATCTACCTTTCTGAACATCCGTCTTTCTGTTAAAAGATGCATTCTTATATACACGCAGGTAAAAAAAAAGAACAAAAACAAAACAAAACAAAACCACAAATACGCTGGAATGCACGCGCGCGCGCGCACACACGGACACAGACACAGACACAGACACACACGACACACACAGCAACACACACACACACACAGTACGCACACACACCACGCACACAGCACCACACACATACACATACACACACAGCTCTTTTCAGTTTTGTTTCTTTTACTGTACTATTATGTTTTGGTGAATAGACGTTAAAATTAACATCAAACAACGACGACGACAACAACAACACAACGACGACGACAACAAAAAACTACAGGTAAGAAAAAGAGACATTTGTGGTAGCACTGTACAGTGGCAATATGTAATGTGTATGTTCTTTCTGAGGAAAGAGTTCTGATATTGACACAGAAGTATGACATGCATGAAAAACATACTGAACAATCACACACACAAACACACACACACACAATATATATATATTATATATATATATATATATATATATATATATATATATATATATATATATATATAATATCACAGCATCATGAGGGATCTCTGCATTCAGTTTACGTATTTTGGGTCACTGAATTGGAGAGAGAGAGAGAGAGAGAGAGAGAGAGAGAGAGAGAGAGAGAGAGAGAGAGAGAGAGAGAGAGTGAGAGAGAGAGAGAGAGAGAGAGGAGAGAGAAGAGAAGAAGACAGAAGAGCAGACAGACGACGACAGACAGACAGACAGACAGACAGAGACAGACGACAGACAGACAGACAGACAGAGACAGACAGAGACAGACACAAGACTGACAGAAACAGACAGACAGAGACAGGCACACAGACACAGACAAATGAAAAGGATACAGAGACATAGACAGACAGACACAGACAGACACAGACAGAGACAGGCAAACAGACACAGACAAAAGAAAGAGAGAGCAAAACAGAGACAGACAGAGAGAGTTACATCTGCAGCAATAACTGTCTAGACTTGAAAGTTCCAGAGTTCTCGTTAAAAAAAAAAATCAAGAAGAGAAAACTACACACATACACAACACACACACACGCACACACACACACACACACCACCACACACACACACCACACACACACACACACACACACACAACCACACACACACACACACAAACCAAAAACCAACCAAACAACCAAAAAACAGTACGTCGGAGACAAGTTGCTTTGAAATGGAAAACATCCATCTCTGACACAATCTCACAGCGGATCGGCGTTTCAGAGATATTGCATTCGTCCAGAAAACAGGTAGTCGTGAGTTCGATCCTCAGTTCAACTGAAACTTCATCCCCTCCCCCCCTCCTTCCACTTAACCTCTAGTGATGGAAGTTATAGCTGAATGGTTAAGACCGTTTGACTTTAACTTTGTGGGCCACGAAGTTATGGGTTCGAATCTTGGGGGTGTTTGGTGAAATAAGGAAATAAGGTGGTTTTTTCGTTTTCGTGTGTTTTTTTTGTTTTTCGTGTGTTTTTTTTCTATTTTCCGTGTTTTTTTTTTTTTTAACAATCTTCTAGGCCATTTGCAAGTGCAGACTACAGTACATTGATTCCTTCGTGTACATACACAGCAGAAGATCAAAATGCACGTTAAAGATTCCGTAACTCATGTCAGCGTTCAGCGGGTTCAGAAACACGAACGTATTCCAGCACACATCCCGATGTCGGAGTGCGGCTACCTTCATGTTAGGCAAAAAACGGTCGCAGACGCAAAATCTAACCATAGGTGGGCCTTGGAGCTCTACCCGAGGAAAGCAAAAACCTACTTTTAGTCAATCAGATTTCTCTGTGTGAAATTCAGGCTGCTCTCCTTTAGATGAAATCGTCGCCACAAGAGCAACGCCCCCATTGTTTGGCTTACTTTAAAAAATATATTGTTCGTATGTGTGTTTGTTTCAAAATGCGATTAGTCTTTCTCTTGCTGCGGCGTTTGCGCAAAGTGCACTAACACACAGGATCTCCGTTTATCATCTCATTTGAAAGACGAGCACCTAGATCAACAATCAATCAAAGGCAGGAAGGCAGATCTATAGATAAGCAGATAGCAAGCAGACATACAGACAGATGCTTTGAGAGGGAAGAAGCTATGTCGTTATATGGGGGATATAGCTGCCATGCGACGTGATGTGATGCGATACGATACGATACAATATAAACGATACAGTACACAACGATGTGATGCGACACAATGCGATGCGATACGATCTAATCCAATCCAATCAACAGCAATAATCTCATCTTTTCAGTCTCACTCATCCAACACTTAAAACACATTTTCCTCATCTTTAGAAAATCCGTTGACAGTGACGAAAGGAATAAGAGGGGTGGGGGGCGGGGGATGGGGAGGAGTGGTCATTCAATTTCAAACTATGGTTGGGAAGGGGGAGGAGGTAGAGAGAAAAATATGGGATAGATAAGAGAATAAGAAGAAAGAAAGAAAAAGAAGATGATAGAAAATAGGAAAGAAACCCAGCCAAGATAACACAAGGAAAGATAGAGAAAACAGACAGATAGAAAAGACAGAAATAAGACAAAAAGAAAGACACAATTGAATAACAGAAAGAAAAATAGAAAGAAAGTAGGACAGAAAGAAAAGAAAAGAAAAGACGGAAAGAAAGAAAGACACACATAGAAAAAGATTTAAAAAAAGAAAAGAAAGAAAAGAAAGTAAGACGAACGAACGAAAAAGAAAGAAAGAAAAGAAAGAAAGAAAGAAAGATAAAGAAAAGAAAGAAAGGTGACAGCGATTGCTGACGACAAAACAACATATTCAAAAAAAGAAACCCCCAAAAGCAAAGACAGTTCTTTATAAAAAAAACTATGACCACAAAACTGCTGTCAGAGTCCCTGACTATAATCAGTGTCACTCTGGCACCTTGCTATTGTAGCTAGGTGCAAGTGTGTGTGTGTGCGTGTGTGTGTGTGTGTGTGTGTGGTGTGTGTGTGTGTGTGTGTGTGTGAGTACTGTGTGTGTGTGTGGTGTGTGCGTGCGTGGTGTGCGTGCGTGTGTGTGGTGTGTGTGCGGCGCATCTGTGTGTGTGGTGCGTGTGTGTGTGTGTGTGTGTGTGTGTGTGTGTGTGTGTGAGAGTGAGTGTGAGAGTGGTGAGAGAGAGAGAGAGAGAGAGAGAGAGAGAGAGAGAGAGAGAGAGACAGAGAGAGAAGAGAGACAGAGAAAGAATGACAAGAAATGAAATGACAATATTTTATTGCGTTAAGCTTTTTAAGCCCATACATAAAGACACAGTGGAATGGGGACTGGGAACAAAACACACATTTTCCAGACATAAAAAGTGTATAATTTCTATTGCCCAAATGTTCGGCATGGCATGGAATCCACGACATGGTGAAGTGATTTACATTTACATCCAATAAATTGCTGTATAACACTTTATCCCATTGCAAATGGGGGCAGGGGGACACAACCAACCATAAACATCATATAAGCAACAAGTCTGTGACAGGGTTTCCATATCGCTACATTCGGACATTCTTCTACATTTTGCGCTCTCCCCCCCCCCCTCTCTCTCTCTCACGCACACACACACAATTCACACACACATCCGACACACACACATCCGCGCGCGCACACACACACACACACACACACACACACACACACACACACACACACACACACACACACACACACACACACACACACACACACAGGGGGGGGGGAGTATGGTTTTACCTTTTTTTCTTTTAAGGTGATTGTCTGCATGCAGTGTGACGGGGGGTTGATTTAGATTACCTCCCATACAATCAGAGACTTTCGCAGCGTTCGTGTTTCTAAATCAGGACACACCTGTGAATTGTGCGACACTCAGCTTTTTAGGTAGGATAGTTAGAATGTTTCAGAATCACATCTGTACCGCCTGCGTTATTCTGAAATCTGATTTAACAATGATCTACATCTGAAAAACTGGTATCAGTTGATCAGTTACTATGAAATGCAGTTCCATTTGTTCTGTACTGAGAATGTAAAATATTGTCAAACCTACCACCTGAACTTCTAGTTAATGGAGCACCCAAGTGACAGACAAATCACTGTCAATGCAAGAATTTGTCTGTCGAGAGTCAAACTTTATTTTATCAACCGTTTCTCTAACTCCTATGTGAACAAACAAAACAAAACAAGACCAAACCCAATTATGTGCTTTTGATCAATACATTTCGATCAAAGAAATACAGAACGATACCAACATAGACTGTACAGAAGAAGATTATGGAGACAAAAATTAACAGAAAGTCTGTTAAGAAATGGATAGAAGAACAGGAACTGCATTAAACAAGACAATAGAAGAATTGCGAAAGGGAAGTGTTCAAAGATGAATTACATAGGGAAAAAAAAACTGGAACAAATTGCTGACTACAAGAATTGCAAAGATAAATATTTCTTTTAGCTAAGATGAAATACCGCGGAGAAGAATTGTCAAAAATTGTGCAAAGAATAGTGAATAAACCTGGGCAGAGGAATCGTGTGAAAAAGACTTGCAAAAAATAAGAGTGTAAAGAAAAAATAAATTTGAGAGGAGGAAGTATTAAGAAAAAAAGGAAGAAATTCCAAAATGAAGAATTGTTAGGAAGAAAAGCAACTGCAGGAAGAGGAAGGCTTCAGAGTTGTAAAGAACTGCGACGAAGAATTGCGAAGAACTTCAAAGAAAAAATGCGAAGAAGAGAGCACGGGAAGATATGGCGAATATAGTTATTAATGACGGTACCAGAATAAACAAAGTCCTGTTTTTCACATTCAGTGCTGCTTTCTAAGCGGGAAAATATCATGAGAAAGAAAGAAAAGAAAGAGGGGTAAGGGAGGGGGACAAGAAATAAAAAAAAAAGAAGAGAAAAAGGAACTTGAAGAAAATAAAGAAAGAAAAAAATACTGAAGCAAGGAATGAGAGAAGAAAAAAAGAAAAAAAACACAGTGAGCAAAGAGGAAAGAAAAAACAACTGAAGCAATAAAGAAAGACTGAAGGAGAAAAGAAAGACAGAAACTGAAATCATGAGAGAGAGAGAGAGAGAGAGAGAGAAGGAGAAGAGAGAGAGAGAGAGAGAGAGAGAAGAGAGGCAAGGACCAGAACTATCATATCACACCAACAGCAACAACAAAAAGACAAATGGGAGAAGAACAATCTGAATAAAGGAGAAAAGACCTGTGAAGACACAGTGGCCATAAAGCAGCACCCTGTTAGCCCAGTCCACTTGACCAATGACACACACACACACATAAACAGGTCTGTATGACCAGATGAACAATTCCTCACATGATCATGTGATGTCTTTTATACATACCTACCCCACCCCAACCAAAAATCTTGCCCATGAATTGGCCAATATTTCATTCCCAAACACATGTTGTAGAAATAAACTGAATCAAATTATGCTTTAGATAAACCAATACCTCCTCAAATATTTGAATGTTGCATTTGTATCTTAATTCTTCGCTTTCAGCACAGGAAAAAAAAAAGAAGAAACAATAAAAACAAGCAAAGAAAATGAATTCCCCCGAACTCGACAACAAAACAAAAACAAAAAAACAAAACTCTCTACTCCACAAGACAAAAGTCTTACCTGGTGGGTCAGGTACACCTGAGAGAGAGGGAGAGAAAAGCGGAGGACACAACAGGCGGGGGGTACCAGTATAGAAGCCGGCGGCGGCACGGGGACGACGCCAGAGGACGAGTAAGAAGAGTCAGGCGATGGGAGGACACCTCCTGGGAGGCACCCAGGAGCATTCCGTGGTCTGGGAGCGCTAGGTCCAAGCCTTGAAGATGAGGATGTCTCAGGCTGCTGCTGTCACAGACTCCCCAGTCTCACTCACTCACTCACTCACTGACTGTCTGCACTCACTGCTCCCTCCTCCTCCTTCACCTCTCAACCCGCATCCGCGCACCCTTCAGCCCCACACCACTGCTTCTGACCCTTCCAGAGGCCACTGCTACACCACTGTTCCAATCCCATTGGAGAACCTCGAGTTACACTGATGTCGTCCACAAAACACCTCCACCACCACCACCACCACCACCACCACCACCGCTGCCGCCACCGCGACCCCGAGATACCGTTTCCCAAACCACATGCGAAGAAGAAAAACTTTCTTCTTCTCTCTGGAGGAGGATTTGCAACTGCGTAATTCGTCGGTTGAAGTTACGTACAGCACGTGCAAGTCTGCTTACTACTACTACTGCTTTGCTTTTCTTCACTCTTGCATCAGTAGTATACTTAGTAGTATGTTAACAAGTGGACAACATCAGTTCCACCAGTCTTGTGCAACTTGTAATGCAACTTGAAATCTTTGTTTCTTCTCTAAGACTTACAAGACTTTTAAGAATTTTTTGTTGAAAAAATTAGAAACCACGGAATGTTTTTCTTTACGGTAAAGGTTTTTGCTAGCGAAAAAAACACTAAACACCCACCAAAAAAATAAAACCTTGTGCAAATTGGGTGCACTTCAGATTAAAAAAACTCGAACGAAAACACGGCGGTTAGGGTTTTTTTTTTTTGTTTTTTTAAAAACAACCCCCTGACCTACAGCAGGAACAGCAGCAACAGCAATAGCAAGCAGCCACAGGAACAAAAGCAGCCGATAAAGTTGAGGAAGACGAAGAAACTGTCAATCGTTCCAGCATCTCACGGCACAGGCCGACACAGCAACACTGGCAGCGCTAGAGAGAGGGCCCCCGCTATTATTATAGTGAAGCCACCACCGTCGTCGCCGTAGTCGTAGTAGTCGTAGTAGTAGCAGTTCTGAAAGGTGTAGTAGTAGTAGTAGAAGTAGTAGAAGGAGGAGGAGGAGTAGCAGTTGTGGGGTCGGGGAAGGTTTAGGTGGGGGTGGGGAGTGGGGAGGAGGAGGAGGGGGGGGGAGAGGAATAATGACAGAGAAAGTGAGGAATAAGGAAAGAAGAAGAAGAAGAGAGGGAGAGAGGGTGGAGTGGGGTGGGGGGTGAGGGTGTTGAGTGATTGCTGAAGTGGTTGTGGTTGGTGGTGGTGGGGTAGGGGGTGGGTGGGGTGGGGTGGAGGGAGGGAGGAGAAAGGAGAAGAGAGAGGGTGAGGAAAGAGCTGTTGTCAGCGGTAGACTGGTGGTGGCGGTGTGTGGTGATGGTGGTGGTGGTGGTGATGATGGTGGTGGTGGTGGTGGTGGTGGCGGTGGTGGTGGTAGTTAGTTAGAAGCCGACCACACGTGGACGTGACAAGGAGAGAGAGAGAGAGAGAGAGAGAGAGAGAGAGAGAGAGAGAGAGAGAGAGAGAGAGAGAGAGAGAGAACTCAGCGTCCGTGGCCCCCACACTCACAGACTGACAGACAGGCAGTGCGGTGTAGTAGTAGTAGTAGTAGTAGTGGCAGCGGCGGCGGCGGCGAATCTCTCAAGGCAGCAGCAAGCTGTTCTCCCTCCATCCACCACCCCAACCCCCCCTTGCTAACCCCTCCCCTCCCAACCCATCTTTTCTATCCTCTCACTCCTCAACCACCTTCTCTTCCTCGTCCTCTCCTCCTTCTTCTTCTCTTAATGCAATACACCTCTCCCCCAGCCCCCTGCCTCTCTGTCTCTCTCTGTCTGTGTGTCTGTATGTCTCTGTCTGTCTGTCTGTCTGTCTGTCTGTCTGTCTCTCTGTCTCTGTCTCCCTCTGTCTGTCTGTCTGTCTGTTTGTCTGTCTGTCTGTCTGTCTGTCAGTCAGTCTGTCTGTCTGTCTGTCTATCTCTGTCTCTGTCTGTCTGTCTGTATGTCTCTGTCTCTCTCTGTCTCTATTCTGTCTGTCTGTCTGTCTGTGTCTCTGTCTCTCTCTGTCTGCCTGCCTGCCTGCTGCCTGCCTGCCTGTCTGTCTGTCTGTCTGTCTGTCTGTCTGTCTGTCTGTCTGTCTGTCTGTCTGTCTGTCTGTCTCTCTCTCTCTCTCTCTCTCTCTCTCTCTCTCTCTCTCTCTCTCTCTCTCTCTCTCTCTCTCTCTCTCTCTCTCTCTCTCTCTCTCTCACACATCTCCTTTCACGTTATCTTTCTACTTCTCATACCCCTTTATCTCCATCCCCTTCCCCCCCCCACCCCTCACCCCCTCAAATTTACTGGTGGGTGCAGGAATTTTTCCAGACTCACCAGAATTTTCTTTACTGCTGATAAGACATTTAAAATAATAATGGTAATAAGGATGATGATGATGGTGATGATGATGATGAAGCAATGAAACTGCTACTACTACTTACTAACTACTACTACTACTACTACTATACTACTACTACTACTACTACTACTACTACTACTACTACTACTACTGACGACGACGACTATCCCGTTTGGGCCAAAACTTTTCCCCCATCCATTAGATCATGAGTGGTGGCCTGGGTGCTAGTCTTTCGGATGAGACGATAAACCGAGGTCCTGTGTGTTACACATTATTTAGCGCACGTAAAAGAACCCACGGCAACAAGAGGGCTGTCCCTGGCAAAATTATGTAGACAGAAGCCACTCTGATAGGGAAACAAAATAATTGCAGATAGAAAAAGAAAAAAATGGGTAGGCGCCGCAGCCCGAGTTTCACGCAGAGAAATCTGTTGTGACATAAAGTGGCATAAATAAATAAATAAAACTATGATTATGATAATAAAGATGATGATGGTGGTAACGGTGGCAAGAGTGGTAGTTGTAGTGGTGGTGGTGGTGATGATGGTGGTGGTGGTGATTGTGGTGGTAGTGGTTGTGGTAATAGTGGTGGTGGTGGTGATGGTAGTGGTGGTAGTGGTGGTAATTGTGGTAGTGGGGATGGGGGTAGTTGCAGAGGTAGTGGTAGTAGTGACGGTGGTGTGATGGTGGTGGTAAGGAAGACAACAGTCGTGCTGATTGAGGGAGGGGGGAGGGGGGAGGGGGAGGAGAACTAATGCTTTGTTGCTGCAACTGATTACATTTTCTAATGCACTTTTGTTCTCCAAGATAGTTCATAAATTAATTTTATGAAATCCATAACTGAACTACCTCCAAGATTTGTCGAAGTTCACACATACAGACTTTCATACCTACAGACATTTATTAACGGGTGGAGGTGTGCGTGCATACGTGTGGAAAATAAAGATCTCTATCTCTCTCTGTCTCTCTCTCTCTCTCTGTCTTTCTCTCTCTCTCTCTCTCTCTCTCTCTCTCTCTCTCTCTCTCTCTCTCTCTCTCTCTCTCTCTCTCTCTCTCTCTCTCTCTCTCTCTCTCTCTCTCTCTCTCCCACTTTCACATAAACTTCAAAACATATTAATGGGTAGGTTTCACAGCACATAATTTATTGTGCGCGTGCGTCAGATTTCCAACAAGTGGCAGGGGTGTAGTGTTGTGTTCAGATGGCAAAGAAAATGAAGAATTGTGAAAGGAAATAATGTTACAGATTTTTTTTAGTTGGGGTGGGGGGGGGGGGGGGGGGGGGGGGGGGGGGGGGGGGGGGGGGGGGGGGGGGGGGGCACTTGGAGCAGCGAAAACCTGTCCCAGTTTTGCCATGGCTTGACTGCATGGCAAAAATGGCTACACTCTGTATCTAAGTAAAGCTCCTCTGTAAAATGAATGTTAAAGAAAAAGTATACCCACCATCTCTTGAATATGTTTTTTGTATTGTATTGTATTGTATTGTATGTATTGTATTGTATTGTATTGTATTGTATTGTATTGTATACCACTTTAAATCATAGCAGATAAATCTGCGTGAAATTCGGGCTGCTCTTCCCGGGGGAAGGCGCGCACCACAATTTGTTCGCAAATTTCCTGCACAATCTCATCATCATCTTCAGTCAGGTGGTAGCTAATCCCTCTAAGTTTTTTAATCGCCGATTTGTCTTACAATTACGAGATGCATTAAAATTGACCAGCACAAACAGAGCAAAAAGAAACAAAAACAGAGAAGTGGATCGGTGGTCTAGAGGTAACGCGCCTGCCTAGAAAGCAAGAAGTCCGGTCGGAGTGTGCGGTGGTTCGAATCCCGTTTGGGCCCAAAACTTTTCCCCCATTCATTAGACCATGAGTGGTGGTCTGGGTGATAGTCTTTTGGATGAACGATAAACCGAGGTCCCGTGTGTTATACATCATTATTCAGAGCGCGTAAAAGAACCCGCGGCAACAAGAGGGTTGTCCCTGGCAAAATTCTGTAGAAAAAGCCACTCTTATAGGAAACAAATACAGTTGCTGACAGGAAAAAAATATAAAAAAAAAGTAATGGGCGGCGCTACACTTGTGGCGACGCGCTCTCCCCGGGGAGAACAGCCCGAATTTCACGCAAAGAAACCTGCTGTGACATAAAGTGGTATAAAATAAAACAAAACAAAAACTCATTACAAATAAAACTGAAAAAATATATACGTGGAGTGCCGCCAAAACGGGAAATCCGTTTACTCATCGTCACTTTTACTTTCCTGTAAAAAAAAGAGAAAAGAAGTAAAAATGATTCAGATCGATCGGCAATTCACAAGTGATGGGAGTCTGTGCATTAGGATATCTCAGCTGTCAAGATACATTGGAAATGCATTTTGTTCCACAGACTCCTCCTAGCTGAATAACTGTAAATGGACATGTTTGAACGGGGAAATGGGTGCTCCCGAAGGATTTCCTGGAGGCAGGGGGCCGGCCAGAAGGATGCAAGGGGGGTGGGTGGTGGTGGTGGTGGGGGGGGGGGCATTGGGAAGGAGGGGGATGGGGTGAGGGTTAGGGTGGGAGAGTGACCGGGAAAGAAGCTTACATTCGATACTGACGGCATGAACTTATGGTGCATATTGCTGTTCTTCATTTTCACGTCTATTCATCGAAACGCGATAGTAAAACAATTACCCAGTGGGGATGCCGGGGTGGGGTGGGGTGAGGGGGGGGGGAGTGTCAAGATAGTATAAATGGCATCTCCACCTTCTGGAAATTCTGTGCAAGGAACTCCCTCTTTTCTATCCCTCTCTTTGCTTCTGCCTTGGTCCTGTTCTTTAATGTCACTTCTTTCATGTGTATTTTCTAACCTTCTTGGTCCAATCTTCTGCCTTTTTTATTATTGTTTTTTAAAAAAAGAAATACTTTAAAAAAGTTTTCTCATGCCGAAGTCGGGTTCAAAGGCCTGGCTTGTCAGGCGCTTAATAAACGGCAGCGCAACGCATTTTTGCTCATATCATAGACAGCAGTAGTTGCTTTCTGTGCGTTCGACAAAGAAAAAGAAGGAGAATGGAGAGCGAGGGGAGAGAGAGAAAATAGAGAGATTTCAGAGCTCTGGGGCAAGTGAACGAGCTAGTAAGCGTAATCATGTACGGCAATGAGTGCCGTGGGTTCTACAGCGATCCAGAATCTGCTAACTGCATCAATTCAGGGCTAGCATGATTGGGGACCTGGACGAATCCCATCCATCAATACAGCCAGATCTTGTGGGTTCGATCCCCGTTTAAACCCTACCTTTCACGCCCACCTACTAGTCTTTAAGAGGCTGTCTAGGTGCTAGTCTTTCAGGTAAAATGATAAACCAAGACACTGCAGTGAAACACATTAATTTAGCGGACTTTTTGCAGGTGACGGCACCACTAACCATCTTCAGGAGCATGGAATTATCGTCCTGGTCCCTATTCCTCTACAAGATAGCGCTCTGGTTTGGTGACTAAGCTGTCACTGTTGTGGACCGGTGGTCTAGAGGTAACGCATCTGCCTAGAAACCGAAAAGTCAAGGTTCGAAATGTGTGATGGGTCGATTCCCATTTGGGCCCGAAACTTTTCCCCCATCAATTAGACCACGAGTGGTGTCCTAGGTGCGAGTTTTTCGTACGTGACGATAAACCGAGGTCCCGGGTGTTATACATAGTTAGCGCGCGTAAGAGAACCCACAGCAATTAGTTGTCCCTGGCAACATTCTATAGGAAAAAACACTCTGAAAAGGAAACAAATACAGTTGCAGATATGAAAAAAAGGGTGACACTGTTCTTGTGGCGACGCGTTGTCCCCGTGGAGAGCAGCTCGAATTTCACGGAAATAAATATGCCGTGATTTAAAGGGGTATACAATATACAAGACAACACAATATTTTTTTCAAAAATCGCAAAACAACAAGCTGATGTCACGCAGAGATTTCATATCCTGAAAGGGTTAAGTTAGTAAAAAAACAACAACAACAACTCAAAAGCAAACAAACAGGCAGACAGACAAACGAACAGGTAGACAGACATATGGCAGACAGATGGACAGAGAGGGACAGGACAGACAGACAGACAGACAGACAGACAGGACAGCAGGCAGATAGATAGATAGATAGATAGATAGATAGATAGATAGATAGATAGATAGATAGATAGATAGATAGATAGATAGAATAGATAGATAAATAGACAGACAGACAGTCGCAGACAGCGACAGACAGAGATAGACAGATAAAAAGAAAGAAAGATATATAGATAGGTAGATAGATACATAATCAGACAGATAGATAGATAGACTGATAGATAGTAGGTAGATAGATAGGTAGATAGATAGGTAGATAGGTATATAGATAGATGGATAGATTGATAGACAGATAGACAGATAGATAGGTAGATAGACATATAGATAGATAGACGAATAAGATAGACAGATAGACAGATAGACAGACAGACAGACAGACAGACAGACAGACAGAAGACAGAAGAAAATAGATAGATAGAAGATAGATAGATAGATAGATAGATAGATAGATAGATAGATAGATAGATAGATAGATAGGTAGATTGGTAGATAGATAGATAGATATATCGATGATAAATGATAGATAGATAGACAAAAGATAGATAAATAGACATCAGACAGAGAGAGAGAGAGATAAAAAGAAAGAAAGATATATAGATGGGTAGATAGATACATAGACAGACAGATAGATAGACTGACAGATAGATGGGTAGATAGATATCTAGATAGTTAGATGGATAGATTGATAGACAGATAGACATGATAGATAGGTAGATAGATATATATAGATAGATGGATAGATTGATAGACTGATAGATAGATAGGTAGATACATATATAGATAGATAGATGGATAGATAGATAGACTGATAGATAGATAGACAGCATAGATAGATAGATAGATAGATAGATAGATAGATAGATAGATAGATGATAGTAGATAGATAGATAGATAGATAGGTAGATAGATAGATAGATAGATAGATAGATAGATAGATAGACAGATAGATAGGTAGGCAGACACACAGACACACATAGATAACAGATAGATAGATAGATAGATAGATAGATAGATAGATAGATAGATAGATAGATAGATAGATAGATATAGATAGGTAGACAGATAGATAGATAATTATATAGAAAGATCGAGACAGACAGCATACAGATAAATAAATTGATAGACAGACAGACAGACAGACAGATACAATAGATAGATAGATAGATAGATAGATAGATAGATAGATAGATAGATAGATAGATAGATAGATAGATAGAAACAGACACATAGATAGATAGATGAAGAGCAGAGGATAGATAGATAGATAGATATGATGGGAGGCAGAAGAGAGATTATGATAGAAGGCGTAGTCCCCAGCTCTGTCACTTTTTATATTGCCTAATTTTTAATACCTTACGCTATGGTGGGCTCATTGGGAAAACTAGCTTCAACCACTTTACGAGTGAAGTTTAAAGACATGTGTGGCTCAACCAACATATCACGTGTCTGTATTCCAGGAGTTTCACTGGTTCCCTGTTAAATTTTGTTGCCAGTACAAGATTTTCGCTCTTGTATTCCGTACCTTCTAATGGATCACTTCCATCATGTCGATCACATTACACTGTGCTCGACCAAACGTTGTAGTCTTCGTTTTTTCTCTGAATACCTGTGAAAACTTTGCAGTGCAAAGGGAAGACAGTAAGTGAAAGGGATTTTCAGTTTTACTGGTCCAAAACTTTGGGATTCTTTGCCACTCAGCTTGTACTCGTAACTCCCTAACTCTGCATTTAAACTCATCAATCTCAAGACACATCTCTTTGACTGAGGTTTTTTCTTTGATTTTTTTTTACAATTAGGCCTACAATCAGGTTTATGTGGGAGTTGTGTGTGTGTGTGTGTGTGTTGTGTGGTGTTGTGTGGTGTGTGTGTGTGTGTGGTGTGTGGTTGTGGGCACGCGTGTGTGTTGTGCGTGCTGTGTGCTGAGTGTGTGTGTGCGTGTGTGTGCTGTGTGATGTGTGTGGTGCGTGGTGTGTGTGTAGTGGTGGGTGGGGGGGTTGGGTGTTATTTCGGAATTTTGTTTACTGGAGGGAAATGTGTGATCGCAATGGACACATGTGATATAACCCAGCTAGCAGCCGTGCGGGGCCATTCTGGATGGTGGCCTATTGGCGGCATGGCATTGATAAGCTCTTTGTGACCATCTGGACCTGAAGGTTACGACACGCCAAGCCTGGGTATGACTGGGGGAGGGAGGTCAGAAACAGCGGGGTTGGAAACAGAAGAGAGATACGTCGCAGGAGAGGAGGCAGCAAAAAAACAACAACAACACACACAAGAAAACACAAAACAACAAGAAAAACAAACAAAAAATGAACAAGCAAAACAAAAAAAATACAAACCAGACATGAAATTATAAACAAAAAAAAAAGAAAATCAAAATAACTAAGGTATAAGGAAATGAAAATAAAAATAAGAGAATAAGGAAAATGGAATAAAAGTAAAGGGAAAACAAACTAAAAGGAAGAAATAGGAGACCCCCCCCAAAAAAAAAGAAAAAGAAAAAGCTAAATTTACAAACAAGGAAAAGCAAACAACAAGTCCTAACAAAAAATCAAACACCCAATTACCTCCAAAACCAAAGCAGCCACCCAGCACCACCCCCTCCCCCCCGTCCCCAAGCAACCAACCAAAAGAGCAAACAACAACAAAAATACACTAAAACAGAAAAAGACAAACCATGGAGAATTATGGTGGTGGACAATGTCGTCCTATCTCCCAACACTTTATCTCACCACACACCACATCACACCACACACACACACACACACACACACACACACACACACACACACACACACACACACACACACACACACACACACATATATATATATATATATTATATATATATATATATATATATATATATATATATGATATATCACACACACATATATACATACGCACACACATTCTTTAAAGGAAATCGAACACACACCACACACACACACACACACACACACACACACACACACACACACACACACACACACACACACACACACACACACACACACACACACACTGACCAACCCCCATCCTTCTCCCCCCCCCCTCCATCTTCCTCCTTCCTTACCTAACCACCTCAGACAAGAAGAAGAAGGAGAAGAATAACAACTTTATAATTATTGCAGCAGAAACAGCTAGCCAGCTACAACAAGTAAAGTGCCTCTTTAAGAGACAGGAGGCTGGGGGCACTGTCAAGACGTCCCTGGTGTGTGTGTGTGTGTGTGTGTGTGTGTGTGTGTGTGTGTGTGTGTGTGTGTGTGTGTGTGTGTGTGTGTGTGTGTGTGTGTTTGCCGCGCGCGCGCACGTGTGTGTGTGTGCAGTGTGTGTGTGTAGTGTGTGTGTGTGTAGTGTGAGTGTGTGGTGTGTGATGTGTGTGTGTAGTGTTGATGTGTGTGTTGTGTGTTGTGTGTGTGTTTTATGTGTGTTGTGTTTTATGGTGTGTGTTTTATGTGTGTTGCATGTATGTGTGCGTGGTGTGTGCGTCCCTCTGTATGCGCGGTGTGTCGTGTATGTGTCAGTGTAAGTTGATGGCGCGCGGCGCGCGTGTGTGGTGATGTGTGATCTAAGAGAACTTGAAGGGCGTGGGGCGAGGATGGAGGATGCTGACCTGAAGGAAAGCCTGGAGTGTGGCGTGCAGTGACGTAAAACAGCGCTGTCTGTCTCGCCTAGCAGTAGTAGACCCGGGTCCCCCCCGGGCCCCTAGGGGAGGTTTGGTGTGGGAGGGGGGTAGGGGGGGAGTAAGGGGGGGGGGGGTGGTGTGGGCACTTTTTTGGTAACCACACACGCAGACGAAAGCTGAGGAGCTTGCAAGACGTCATGCTTGTAGTAGTAGGCTAGTGAGGAGGTGCCGTGTCTGAGAGTTGAGCCTGTTTCCCCCTCTCTTCCCCTCTGGTGATTTTGAGCCCTGGGTAATTTATTTATTTATTATTTTATTATTATTTTTTTTTGGGGGGGGGGGTGCGGGGAGGGTTGTGATGGTGGTAGTGGTGTGTGTGTGTTTGTAGATATGGTGGTGGTGGGGGGGGGGTAGGGGAGGGAGGGAGAGGTGTGTCCGCGCATGCGTGTGTGTTGTGTATGTAGATAGATAGATAGACGGATTAGATAGACAGACAGACATACAAATAGATAGACAGACTGACAGTCAGACAGACAGATAGACGGACAAATAGACAGATAGATTACATTAGATTAGATAGACAGATAGATAGATAGATAGATAGATATAGATAGATAGGCGATAGGCAGATAGGCAGATAGACATATCGATAGATCGATAGACAGACAGACAGATAGGACAGACAGATAGACAGACATACAGACAAATAAATAGTTAGATAGGTAATAGATCAAATAGAAGATAGGTAAATATTTAAATAGATAGATAAGATAGATAATTTAGATAGATAGATAGAAAGAAAGATGGACAGACAGAATGATAGATTATGGCTAGATAGATAGATAGATAGATAGGTAGGTAGATAGATAGTAGATAGATAATAGATAGATAGATAGATAGATAGATAGATAGATAGATAGATGATAGATGATGTATAGATAGATAGATAGATAGATAGATAGATAGATAGAAGATGGACAGACAGAATGATAGATAGATAAATAGATCATCTATTCCAACCAATGCAGCTGAGTTAAGGGACCAAGAGGCGTGTCCAGTCTTAAATACACGCTGATTTGAATAGTGTACAATTACTCGACGCTGGAAAGGGAGGGGGGGGGAGGGTGTTAAGGGGTGGTGGGGGTAACAGTGGTCAAAACGTTATGATCTAATAGCAACTGAGGGTGCAGATTAAATTTTCTCCCACAAGGGTGTCTGTTTGAGAAGAGTTTTCCTTCTGGACTTAGTGTTGATTTCCATCGTTTCGCTATAAATCATCAGGACATCATCACACAACACACAAAATGCCAACTAAGCAACCAAATCCAAATCACCACCACCACCACCACCACCACCACACCACCACCACCACCACCACCACCACCACCCAACACAACAACAACAACAACAACAACAACAACAACGTGTGCTGTTAAAACCTACCAATTAACAATTCGTGATCACACAGTTTCCAAAACTTTGCAAGAGCACAACTTAATCCCCCCTCCCTAAAAAAACAACACAAAAAATGTCAACAACAAAAAACAAACAACCCCCCAAATTAAACCAAAAATAACAAATGAAATCAGGGCAGAAAACCAAACAAGGGGGGAGGGAAGGGGGGGACACACCACCCAAAAAATTGACCCTTACACCGGGATGACTCATCGTCGCGAATCTTTTTTTTTTTTTCCTTTTTTTTTTCTCTCTCTCTTTCTCTCTCTGGGAGAATGGGGGGTGGAGGAAAAGAGCGAAACGACCAAGTATAGGAGGAATTTGCTGGCGTCTGAGAGACAATCTCCCTCTAATGCTGCCTTGATAGCCGCTTTGACTCTCTTTCCCCCTCTCTCCATTTCTTCCCAATTTCCCCTTCGGGGGCCCTGTCAGACCCCGGCTGCCCTGCAAGAGCCCTCGGCTATTATTTAAGGCGGTTAGACGTCGTTGTTTTCTTGGCTGGTGACAGACGAAGGGAGCCACTGATGACCCTTAGGGGTGGGTGGGTTGGGGTGTGAGGTGGGGTGTGTTGTGGGTAGTGTGGGTAAAGGGTAGTGGTCGTGGTGTCTTGGAGTAAGAGAGAGAGAGAGAGAGAGAGAGAGAGAGAAGAGAGAGAGAGAGAGAGAGAGAGAGAGAGAGAGAGCTATGATTTTGGGGCCTGTTGATAGTTCTCTCTCTCTGTGTCTCTTGTCTCTGTCTGTCTGTCTGTCTGTCTGTCTCTGTCTGTCTGTCTGTCTGTCTGTCTGTCTGTCTGTCTGTCTGTCTGTCTGTCTTCTCTCTCTGTCTCTCTCTCTTCTCTCTGTGTTAGCTTTTTTTTTCTTTTCGTTTTGAGGGATGGATGAAAAAAGTCTAAGTACCTAAATTCATCACCCTGGTGACAAGAAAGAAGAAATATTTTGTTCTCTTGTTTTGAAAATCTATGTGATAATGAATAATGATTGGGTTTTCCCCTTTTTTGTCATAATCATATGATCAATGTATCTTTGGATAACATGGTTTCATCCTTAATAAGGGCGGAAATTGGATGCACAAAACACCCCATGGGGATGCCGGAGACCTGTCAGTATAAATAGCATTCCCACCTTCTAGAAATCCTGTGCCAGAAATTTCTTCTTTTCTATCACTTCTTTATTTCTGCCTTGTTTCTTTTCTTCCTGTCACCTCCATGTTGTCTATTTTCTGCCGTCTTGGTCCATTCCCCTGAAGACACTGTCACTTTCACACACAGCACTTGCCTGTTTCTCTTTATGCTTTCTGGAACGCTCCATGTCACAGTGAATTTGGGAGAAGGTTTTTTTTCTTGTAGTACTGTACTTGTGTGCTGCAATTTACTGTTGGATCCACCATGTTGGTTGACACTGTTGTGTCCACTGGCTTCAGTCGCAAGACAAAAACCACACTGTCCCCCTCTCTGCCACTTTCCAGCTGGAGACTGCATTGTCAGTCAGCAGGGATGCTAAGGTCTCCCACAGCTGCTGGAAGTCCAGTAACTGGCATTTTTAGACTGAATTACAAGTGTTACTGCCACTCACAGAAAAGGTATGCCCTGACCCCTTCGCATCCCGTGGACCGACCCGGCAGAGAGAGAGACAGAGAAAGAGGACAGAGAGAGGAGACAGAGAGTACATAGAGACAGAGTGAGGGACAGAGAGACAGAGAGAAGACACACGAGAGATACAGAGAAACACACACACACACACAGACAGAGAGAGACAGAAAGAGAGACAGAGAGATAGAGAGACAGAGACAGAGAGAGATGTGGTGGTATTGAATTTTTGCAAGTTGCTAATAAGTGTGATGTTTGGCATGCCTGCGTTCGTTGAGACCATTAGTGATGACACTAGGGGACATTTACTGAACCATAGCCCCTATACTGTGCAGAGAAGGTTTCCAAGTTCGAATAGACACTTGCTCAGCAGCATGAGGCAAAGAGAATGAGAACTAAAGGCTGCAGTCCAGGCAGACAGACGTCAGACTTCATCTGCACCCTCTGCCATAGGGACTGGCCAGCCATAACTGATGCTGTACCAGGATTATCATCTAGCCTAGAGTGCAACACCATAGTCTTCCGAGACTGAAGGCTGCTGACGTGTTGCCCTAGAATGTGCTGAGCTGGACTAAAGGAGAAAAAGAAGCAATAGTAGAAGTAAAAATAGCAGTAGAAGAAGTAAAAGTAGCAGTAGAGGTGAAGTAAAAGAGTAGTAGAAGAGAAGTAAAGTAAGTAAAGGGTATATAGAAGAAGAGTAACAATAGAAGAAGGAAAAGTAGCAGTTGAAGTAGTAAAAGTAGTAGTAGAAGTAGTAAAAGTAGAGTAGAAGTAAAAGTAGCACAGAAGGAAAGGTATAGAAGTAAAGAAAGTAGCAGTAAGTATAAGTAGCAGTAGAGTAGTAAAATGCAGTGGGAAAGTAAAAGTAGCAGTAGAAGTAGTAAAAGTAGTAAGTAAAAGATAGAGAAGTAAGTAGAGTAAATAAAGTGAGTAGTAAAGTACAGTAAGTAGAAAGTATGAAATAAAGTAGCAGTAGAGTAGAGTATAAAGTAGTAAGTGCAGTAAAGTAAAAGTAGTAGAAGTATAAAGT
>CM060318.1:43276772-43309272 GCA_030674155.1 Stramonita haemastoma
TATGATTTTTAGCTGATTTTTTGTTGTTCCTCGACTAGAGCTCCGAGGTTCGCCAAAAATGGAATTTGTTTGAATAGTTATGCAACCGTTTTGGGATTTTTTACCCACCATTAGGACAGCCGCATTCCGAATTCGTGGATGATGTCTTAAACACGGCAGCAGTGTGCATGCTTTTTTGTAATATATTTTTGACATCTGTTCCTACCAGCACGAATGAGCTTCTTCCGAAAGGCAGACCGGGCTCTAATATGTGTGCAAGATGTTCTCTGTGTGTTTCGCACACGAGACCTCGGTTTATAATCTCATCCGAAGGACTTTTTGGGGGAATGTAGTCAGTACTGATGCTAACCCCAGGGGAAAAATCCCCTTGAAGGGGTTTCGGTGATGGCTTAAACCCAGGTTTTGATCCAGAGGCCGTCAATCACGAGCACAACGCTCTGACCACTGGGCTATCACTCCTTCCCCCCTCCAATCTTCCCTACGATCCTGTAAAACAACTCCTGATTTCTAGAAGGTAAAAGGACTAGAAGATGAAGAGTATTGGCAGAGGCAGCAGAGAAGTGTTCTGATTGGCTCACGGTGAAACCATTTCGCCATTGCACAGCGCAACCTTTTTATTATATATTTATTTTTATCCCGTCTGTGTGTACCTTTCTCTTACTTATTTGTTGAACACTCAGACACCAAATACTGTTGTCTGTTGTACGAGCGAAACTTCGTAACGCTGCCTGTTAAGCACCTGACAGGTCAGGCACAGATCATCCGACTTTTCTGACAAAAGTGATCCATAACAATAAAACTTTGTCAGAACTCTCTCGTTGCCGTAGGTTCTTTCAATGCATATTGCACACATAATCCTTATTTCATCCAAATGACTAGATCACGGACTACCAGTCACTGTCCCTAGATATTGGATCGAGGAATGGGGGTGGAGAGTGGTGGGTGGGGGAGGGGGGTGGGGGGGATGGGAGCGGGACGAAACTTCATCTCTACATCATCAGTTAAGCCAGTTTCTCAGAGTGGACATAGATATAAATAAATATAGCCAAACGTGCGTCATCGTTGCGGGAGGTACCATGACCAACTTGGCTCTTCGGGGACTAATCCTCCCTCTCTCCGCTTGAAGCAAACACCAGCTTCCTCCGAACTAGTGACGGTCAATGTAGATCCATTAGTCTGCTGGGCAAAAGGTCAAGATGGGTGAATAGCTTCTTTCCTGCTTTCATTGGTCTGGCTGTACCGCGCGTCATTCTCCTTCCTGTCACGTCAGGGCCGGCTCCGATTCTGTGGAATGCTCTTCCTTGCAGCGTTAGATGTTAGCACCTTTTACAGGCAGTTTTTTTTAATCAGGTTTTTTAACTCACCAGGTTGTTTTTTTCCAGACAAAAACGTATCGGTTTTCAACAAACCATCCTTTAAGAAGCAGTTTTAAATCAGATTTGGTTAAAATCAGAAATTTTCAGACAATAATAGTTTTTTCAGTTTTAGACAAAAGCACCTTTTAGAAGCAGTTTTAGAGCTTGTCTTGCTAATCAGCGTTATCTAGACTGTAATATAATATTTTAGTCATCAGCCGTAAACTTAAATGGTACAGGCATGTTACAAGATCGAAAGGACTTGCAAAAACAATACTGCAAGGCACTGTCCAGGGAGGAAGAAAAAGAGGCAGACCAAGGGAGAGATGGGAGGACAACATCAGCGAATGGACAGGCCTAGAACTCGACCAAATTTTGAGAAAGGCAGAACAGAGAGAGGAATGGGGTTGTCAAGTCTTCAGGGGTACCCCCACGGTCGCCAGACTAAGGGATAGATAGATAGATAGATAGATAGATAGATAGATAGATAGATAGATAGATAGATAATATTAGTATATAGATAGATAAATAGATAAATAGATAAATAGATAAATAATAGATAGATAGATAGATAGATAGATAGATAGATAGATAGATAGATAGATAGATAGATAGATAGATAGATAGATAGACAGACAGATAGTCAACAGCATCTTTTAAAACCGGTTTTAAACCTCAGATTATCGATCACTGTAAATTAGACAACAGAACATCATTGATTTTATAGAATAGCATCCTGTAGAAGTAATTCTAAATTTCATGGAGTTGTGTGTTTTTCAGTAGATAAGAGGTTATTTTGGACAATAGGATCTTTTAACAGTAGTTTAGAATCTGAACTTGTTCGTCAGTAACATTAAGATAACAGACTGATATTTTGAATAACAGTTTCTCAAAAAACCAGTATCTTTCAAAAGCAGTTTTGAATCTGTTCCTCTTAATTAGCATTTTACAGACAAAATACATACATTTAGATATAATGAATCTTTTAGAAGCAGATTTAAAGCTCACTTTGTCAGTCACAGTCATGTAAACAATAGAACATTACTGTAGGCTCTGGCTTTATTGTTTATCCCATCTTGCTAATCAGTGTTATTTACACTATAGCACTTTAGACAAAAACAATTTTTAAAACCAGTTTGAATATTAGCTCGTTAATGAGTGTGGCTTTTTTTTTTTAGACAACAAGATCTAATTTTAGACGACAAGATCTTTTAAAAACAGTTTTAAATCTTAACTTGCTAATTAGTGTTATCATTCATCACATGTTTACCCCCCCCCCCCTCTCTCTCTGTGTCCTCCTCTCTCTACTCTCCATCTCTCTACTCTCTCTCTCTCCCTCTCTCCCTCTCCCCCTCTCTCTCTCTCTCCCTCTCCTCCTCTCTCTCCCCCCTCTCTTCTCTCCCCCCCTCTCTCTCTCTCCCCCCCTCTCTTCTCCCCCCCTCTCTCTCTCTCTCCCCCTCTCTCTCTCTGTCTCTCCTCTCTGTCTCTCTCTCTGTCTTCTCTCTGTCTCTCTTGTCTCTCTCTCTTCTCTCTTTTTCTCTCTCTCTTACTCTCTCTCTACTCTCCTTTTCATCTCCCCCCTCCCTCCCCTCCCCCCCTCTCTTCTCTAACACACGCAGCGGGGGGTCAGAGCAAGTGGGGGGAAGAGGATAAACTTCAATTGATCCACGGGAGGCCGGCTGGCTCATCGATCCTTCCCCTGGCGGCCAGAAGTAGTTCTAGTTCCAGCCCGGCCAGACCAGACCAGCCAGGCCAGGCCACACTGCAATTATCATTTTGATGGCTGGGCAGGCTGGTCATCTCTTTGATTGATTCATGAATGAAGCGGCTGATGAATTGATTGATGGGTTGATTGATGGATTGATTGATCGGTCGATAAGTGTTTAGCTTAGCGTGCAGCTGACTGCAATGTCCATGTCGCTTCATTCAGTGTTGGGGAATTAGGAAAATCGGGGATAATTATGGGGGTGTTTTTTTTTTTTGGTGTATGTGTGGTGTGGTGGTGTGTGTGCATGAAATGATGATATGAATGAATGGGTGAGTGAGCGAGTGGGTGTATGAATGAATGAAGGAGTAGAATGAATGACTGAATGAATGAATCTGTTGTTTGTATTATACAGCATGAATGAATGTGTAAACAAATAAATGAATGAGTATGTTGTTTGTGTTGTATTGCATATCAATCTCTTTCAATCACAGCAGATACCTCTGCATGAAATTCGGGGCTGCTTTTAAATGGTGAGAGTACATAGCCACAAGAGCAGCGCCACCCCTTATTTTTTTCTACTTGGAAGAAGGGCAGTCAGACGTGTCATTGAGCAGTGACCAGTCCAGTGACGTACATTATAGCCATCTTTGTTTTCTAGCTATGACAGGACTGCTGATGGTCACTCAGTGAATACAGGAGCAGAAACCAGGAATGCAGTATTTGTCATTGACGTGCAAAACAACCTGGCTCAACAGACTACCCTAGAAAAATCAGTGATCACTGATAATGTGATCAATAAGGATTCAAATCAACAGATAATTTTTTTAAAAAACCTTAAAGCGTCTATAATGAACTGGATAGGTAGGTAAGACCAAGGCCAGGTCAGTTCAGAAGTTTACCAATTTGTTCACATACTTCTTACAATAGAACGAGTTTTTAATCCAAAAATGAAAAAAAATGCTTCAGACCATCTGATCTGAAAACACTGGTTTCGAGTGATGAGGATGCATTTGATAAACCATTATCGTTTTATCCCCAAAGTTAGAATGGGGAGATCTTCACGGTGGGCAAAAACGGTTGCATACACAAAATTTTTACCATTGATGAACCTTGAAGCTCAAGCCAAGGAAAAAAATAATCTTTTAATAGCAACAAAGTAAGAACTCAGCACCCAACAGTTCTGCAAAATAAAATTTTGGTTTATTCTCAACCTTCACAGCAAAATATTAGCCAACTAACAGTAAAAATAAAAGAAACATCTATCTAAACATTATGGTAAGTGCATTTAAAACAGTTCTGTTTTAAAACTGACGTTTTGCACCTAAAGAAAACCCCACAGGTAACATTTGCTATAGTGGTTGGGTATTTTTGCCTTTAAGAACTGAACTACAGGCCAAAAGGAGGAGCCTTCAAAAGACACAATGAACAATACCACCTAACAGCAGCATAAAACGAACTGTCAATAACATTTGCTGTTGATATCCTGTGTACATTAACAGGAGGAAACATTCATCTCCAATAAAAACCGTCAAAGTTAGCCTCTAATCAGTTGCACATTGTATCTTCATGCAAAGGGAATAAATTTACCACCTCAGCTATCTAAAAAAAAATCCACTATCTTTAAAACGTGTGTGAGAGCACAAACGCACGCACGCACACACACACACACACACACTCACACACACACACACACACACACACACACACACACACACACACACACACACACACACACCACGCACACACACACACATGTATTAGGGTGGTGGCAGCAATATTCTTGTGTATTGTGTGTATGTGTCTATCCTTATGTGCTTATGAACATGTGTGCAAATATGCAACAGACATGTGTGCACAGCTTGTGAAGTAAGATCGCTATACTAGGCGATTTAGTAATCATCAGTACCACACCTGATCTGTGCGCATTACAGGCAGACAACCCAATCTTGTTATCCTACTGCTGCAGTGACAGAACAGGTGTGTCAGTACCGGGGCGGTCAGTATGGGTCAGTGAGAAAGGCAGTGCAGGGGAGAAGGGCAGTCAGACGTGTGTGTCATTGACCACTAGCCAGTCCAGTGACGTACATCACATCCTTCTTTGTTGTCTCACTATTTTGGGACTTGTGGAGGGTCACTCAGCGAATCCAAGAATGGGAACAAGGAGTATGTTGTTTGTCAGTGACGTGCAGAATGAACAGGCTGAACAAACTATCCTGAGCTAATCCATAATCACTGATAAGGCCATCAATACGGATGCATACCAGAAGATGCTTCTAATTCTTCACCCCAAAAATAGCTTAATGCGACTGTTACAAATAATGATCGGCTCAGTTAGGAAGTTTACATGTTTAATGCATGCATTCTTGGAATAGAATGCTTTTGTTTAAGTGATTTTTAAACTGGCGTGAATCAAACAGCTTGATCTTGGATAGTGCTGGTTGTGAGTGATGATGAGACGTACTCCGTAGTAGTATTCACCTTTTAAGAGTAGAAAATCCAGAACTGAAAAACCCTGGTATTCTCCAGAACAAAATTATTCTAAGCTCATTGAAGACAATTTTCACAAAAGAATGACCAACAGACATTAAAAACTACATAAAAAAATCCATCTGAATATCAAGATGAGTACATTCAAAACAATTCTGTTTAAACATTGAAGCCCTTCTATGTGAACATTTTTTAAAAATTCTACTACAGGAACATAGGCTATGGCTGTTGGATACTATCAACAACCTTTGAAGAACATCAACCAGAAAAGAACCAAACCCACAGGAAGAGGGTTCAAATGACGAAAATCAAACATGCCAAGCAACAGTATAGATAGAATGGAGTTGTTTACAATTCATACTTGTGGTTGATATGTGGACAGATTCACATGAGGAATCTCATCCTCGATAGAAATGGTTATGGTGAGCCTCCTGTAAGTTGGTCATTGTAAAGTTGTTTCTGGGTAAGTAGCAGTGCAGGGCCCCTCTGGCTGGTGGCCCCATGGCGGCCTGACATTGGTGGGATCCCTGTGGATTTCCCACCATGAGGGTGCAACGTAAGGAATGTGGTAATGGCTGTGGAGGAGAGATTGAAATGAGAACAGCAGGACAGGAGCAACACAGAAGATGAGGCAGCAAAATAAAAGTCTCTGAATAGGACCACTGAAGTTGCTTTCTCAGCTATGTAAAATCTATGGTTTTCATAGGATGGTTAGTGATATAAACAATTTACTGTGTGTGTGGTGCGCGTGCGCGTGTCGCGTGCGTGTGCGGCTTATGTGTGCGTGCTTGTATGTGTGTGTGTGTGTGCATGTGTGTGCACGCACGTGCATGTGCGTGCATGTGTATGTATTTGTCTATGTGTGCTTACACGCATGTGTACAAGTATGTACACAGACGTGTATGTACAAGGCCAGGAAAAGGGATCCATGAATAACAAGAGTAATCAGGAAGATCAGTCCACAGTATGGTACCGTACCCAGAGTGGTGCAGAGTGCAGGCAGACCACCACCTCTGATGTCACACTGCTGCAGTGAAACACACGTCAGTACCTGGGCAGTCATAGGGTCCCTTTCTCCCATAGGTATGTCGTGCAAAATACCATCCCCACCTAATTCTGTGTTAGACATGTCCTCTTTTCTATCACTACTCTTTGTTTTTGCCTTGTCCCTTTTCTTCCTGTCACCCCCTTTTTTGGTTAATTTTCTGCCTTCTTGGTCCATTCACCTACCTTTCCCCCCCAGAAGATTTAAGAGATAACAATAATATCTTATGCGAAGTGGGATGCACTGGGCCTGACTTGTCATGCGTTTAATTAACGGCGGTGTGACGCATTTTTGCTCATATAACAGGCAACAATAGTTGCTGCCTAAGCGTTCAATGACGTAGAAGAAGAAGAAGATCCCTTTCAATGGCAGGGAAGAAGGGCAGTCAGACGTGTCATTGACCAGTAAGGAGTCCAGTGACGTAAGTCTTTCTTTCAGTCCTATTTTGGGGACTATGGAGGGTCACTCAGTGAATCAAACAGTGTGAATGAAGTGTATATTGTTTGGCACTGACGTGCAAATTGGTCTGGCTGAACAAAGCGTCCTTAGATAATTGCTGGTTATGCGGTTAGTATGAACGTTACTACGCTGCTTCTCAATTGAAACAGCTGAATGCAATCATTATCACCTTCTCAGGGGACTAATTACTGTATATGACCCATACAGCCCGTTTGCAAGCTCACCAAAGCTGACATACAAAATATGAAAAAGTTCTTGTCCAAACCCCAATCTATTCAAGTTATAAATCAGACAGCCTGATCTGCGATACTGTTTGTTGTGAGTTTATACAGCTCAGTAGAAGCATTTTTTTCATAACAAGACTAGAGCTTTTATATCTATCTATCTACCTATCTACCTATCTACCTATCTATCTATCTATCTATCTATCTATCTATCTATCTACTATCTATCTATCTATATTGGTGTTTGAGAGGGGTGCTGCTAGGGGATTTCTGGATTGAACATCACAATATGCACTTCGTCTCACTCACCACACCTGGGAATCACTCTGAGAGGATGTACTGAATCAGATATTTGCATACACGTGTATCTTCTACTTCGTCACCATCCGCTCAGACAGCAACTACTGTTGTCCTGTCATATGAACAAAAACGCATTGCACTGCTATTAAGCACCTGACAAATCAGGCCCAGCACATCGACTTCGGCGTGGGAGAGAATTGTTATATCTTAAGTCTTCCTGGGGAAAAGGCAAGAGAATGGACCAAGAACGGCAGAAAATCAACAAGGAGAAGGTGACAGGAAGAAAAACAACAAGGCAGAGACAAAGAGAGGGAAAGAAAAGAGGGACTTTATAGCACAGAATTTTCATAAGTTGTGGAAGTTATTTATACTAGCAGGACCAGATAATCCCATGGTGAAGATTGTGTGTATGACACGTTTCCTTATCCATCCCCAAACATGCACACAGTTTTTTTTTTTCAAAAATCTAAACCTCTTTTACTATAAACCAGATCTTGTGTATTACCTTACATAAAAAATAACAAATCTTGACCCTGCCACGATCTGTGGAGAGTAAGCCTTACTTGCTGGGACAGACAAATGAATTGATGATCTCTTCCAAACCAGATTTAATGTCAACAAATTCCTCCTTGGGTCCCACTGACTTCCTTCTTGAGATTGCTTGCTTCCAAACTTAAGCTACGCTCAGCTGACACTATACCATGCTGGTTATAGCTTGCAACCAGAAAACAAGCAGATGTCTTACCAAGCTGATACTCACCAGAACACGTTTGACGTCACAGTCATGGCGGAACAAAACTGCTTCCGAATTAGGACAAAGCGGGAACCGGCGGTCACGCTGATCTTGGTTTGCAGCGTGTGTATGAGTGTCATGGCGGCAAAGGGCAGCTAGTAGGATCGTTTATGCTAGTAAAGCAACACAATCCTGATAAATGTGAAATTCTCTCTCTCTCTCTCTCTCTCTCTCTCTCTCTCTCTCTCTCTCTCTCTCTCTCTCCCCTCTCTCTCTCTCTCTCTCTCTCTCTCTCTCTCTGTGTCTCTCTCTCTGTTCTGTCTGTTTGTCTTCCTGTCTGTCTGTCTGTCTGTCTGTCTGTCTGTCTGTCTGTCTTCTCTCTCTCTCTCTCTCTCTCTCTCTCTCTCCTCTCTCTCTCTCTCTCTCTCTCTCTCTCTCTCTCTCTCTCTCTCTCTCTCTCTCTTCTTTTCTCTCGTAAGCTCGGGCAAATACATACCTGTACGCAGGGGAAAACACACACACACACACACACACACACACACACACACACACACACACACACACACACACACACACACACACACACCACAAACACACACTCACACACACAAACACACACACACACACGCACGCTCGCACGCACGCACACACACACACACACACACAAACACACACACACACACACACAAACACACACTCACGCACACACAAACACACACACACACACGCTCGCACGCACGCACACACACACACACACACACACACACACACACACACACACACACACACACACACACACACACACACACACAACACACACACACACACGCACGCTCGCACGCACGCACACAACCTGCTTTTATCCTTCCATCATTAAAAGAAGACAGATCCTTCAAGCTGAGAAACAGCATATCTATATTTACTGCTGACATAACTGCTTATTGTTGTTGGCACTATAACTATAATGTCCTTGACTTCTCTAAAGACAGTTTTAACATGCTTGTGTGTGTGTGTGTTGCGTGTGTGTGTGTGTGTGTGTGTGTGTGTGGTGTGTGTGTGTGTGTGTGTGGTGTGTGTGTGTGTGGTGGGTGGGTGGTGGGTGTTGATTCTAGACTACTTTTTTTACAAGTTTTAAACATTCCTCATCTTAAAGTGAGAAAAGGCGTGACCAGGCACCTGGTATGTTTTTTTTTTTTTTTTTAAATTTCAGGAGGTAGTGCTGCTACTTTCTGTTAGGTTCCATCACACAGTGAAATCTATTTTAATGAAAACTTTTGACCTACTTACAAAATGTAGAGTAATGTACAGAAACTATTCTTGTGAAATACATGTCTCATTTTCTCTACATGAGGCAAACACAACTTGCTAAGAAATGCAGGCTGGAAGCATTTGAGAAAGAAGAGAATGGATGGATTCTGACCAGTTGTCTTTATGATAATTGTGCTAGTCGAGCATCGAATTTCTTAGAATTTATTTTATTTTTTGGCAAATCTTCTCTATAATGTTACCAAAGAAATGTGTTATCTTTCTTCAACAGATTGAAACTAAATACTTTCAGGACAAGGTACTCGAAAATTTTAAACTGTACTTGTGGTGATAGCATTAGAACTAGTTTTCTTTTACAAGATGGACATTCGAAAGCATTTTAACTTGCTGTGCTAAATCTTTCAGTGGTTAGCTTTTGTCGAAACCATTGCTAATGTTGGACATTTTGTGTTAGCGATCGTTCAATATTCGTGGTAAGTTTAAGTTGTTTTTATTCGACAGTTTTATTTCTGACATTGTCTTCAGTTATTGATCACTCTTTTGTTAATTTGGAATTTTAACCACATTTTAAGGGCCATTTTTCGTTCTTCCGTCAAAAAGTTTGTTTGTTTTTAGTTTAAGTTTAAAATCACTAGATATGAATACACGTTAAAGTAAAAATATTTCACACACACACACACACACACACACACACACACACCACACACACACACACACAACACACACACACACACACACACACAGAGAGAGAGAGAGAGAGAGAGAGAGAGAGAGAGAGAGAGAGAGAGAGAGAGAGAGAGAGAGAGAGAGAGAGAGAGAGAGAGAGAGAGAGAGAGAGAGAGACTGTCTTGAAGAAAAAGTATAACGACAAAAAGAGACAAAACGAGACAGATGGACAGACAGAAAGACAGAACACACACACACACGCTCGCGCGCACGCACGCATACCCACCTACACAATCAAAACAACAATGTCTCAAACATGTTTACAATAATAAACTCACAGGCAGAATATCCCCAAAACTCCAGAACATTGAAACACATATTATTCCAAGAGCACATCCCATCACATCACATCAACTGTATACTCCACTAAGCAATCATAATACTCCACACCAACCTTGCACCACAACACTCAACTCGCATTAAAACAAAACAAAGTAAAACCACAAACCACAAAAACACAAAGGAACGAGAGGTAACACACACAAACATAACATAACACCACGTTCCCGTTCAAGATGACATCACATTCCAAAAAGGGACGTACCAACTGATAATAATACTAAGCGCAGTAAAAAAAGGTCAGTGACGTGTTACGGGAATCCCCTATTACGCTGACCCCAGCTGATCTCATAAGCTGGCTCAGACAGCCCCGTGACTGATGTGGTGGTGCGCATCATCGGTATTTTAAGGGAATGAATGATAAGTCTAGTAGGCATGAACGTGAGCATACATACAAAGGGGAAAGGTGTAATATCGCCTTGAAGTGTTTATCCTAGGATCATCTGAAGCTTAAGCGCTTGTTTGTTTTGCATGCCCTCTTTGGTTTGGTTTTCTTTGTTTTTTTTTTTTGGTGGAGTTGTGGGTGTGAGTTTTTTTTTTTTTTTTCTTTCTTTCATCCCAACCTCACCTCCTATTTGACTTCCTTCTACTTCTCTCTTGTGAAGGTTTAGATTTTTTTTAAAAGAAGGTTTGGGTTTAATATTTTTCTGTTTAGAATTTTTTGATTTTTTGGTTTGGTTTCTTTTTTTTGTATTCTCTTTAGATCCGTTATAGCTTGTTCTCTACTGGGGTATGCTTTTTTGTTTGGTTTTTTGTGTTTTATTTACTTGTACATTTGTTTAGGGGGTGGGGGGGGTGGTTTGTTTGTTTTTTAGTCTGTTGGGGGGGGGGGGGGGGGTAGCAGTTAAGGTGTGTATGTGTGTTCGGTTTTTTTGTGTTACTTGGGTTTTTTTTTTGTGTTTGTTTTTCATCATGAAAAATATATACTACGACAGTCATATTTGGCACAACAAAATATTGTCATCCCTCGTTTAATGTAATGCGAGAACAGCAAACTCTACTTAAGTTTTTTAATTTTATTTTTATTTTTTTTAAAGGATTATTCACAAACACTAACCTCCATCTTGAGGTAATCTTTGCCTGTGAATTAACACCACCACACTGGTAATCTCCCCTCATGACGATGGCGTAATAAAACTGGAAAGAATGTGAAGTATCTCATCTGTTTCCCCGTTCTGTTGTTCATTGCCAGGTATCTTTCCTGTTACCTATCTTCTTCAATTCCGCAAGTTGACCACCCTCTGTCGTTACATCATGGCGACATGATAGGCCTTAAAAGCAAGGCCTGAGTTAAAATAGGCAAAGTTAAAACAAGGCCTGGGTCAAAAAGGTTTTCCGGCTGTTTTGACTCCTCATTTCATCTAGCTACTGGCCACCATGGCGCAGTGGTTAATATGCGGGTTCCTGCTGAAAGGTTGCAGGTTCAAACCCATTGGAATCAAAGGATTTTTTTTTTTGGACTCCGACCGTTTCTACCCACAATGAGTTTGTCATGAAGCTTGTTGGAAAGACTGGAACAATACCTAGTCGAGTTCATATCCCTTCATGTACTGCAATTTTGATAGAATTGCTTAATAAATGACTTGACACATGGCAGCTGTCTGGTTCTCTCAGACCCGGTTGATCCTGTGGTATAATAGATAGGAGGGGCAGAGTACAACCCAGTCAACTATCTCAAAGAAGCACTGCACTTCCAGGCCATCACATTGCTGTCACAAACATCTCTTAACTGGGGTGTTGTGTCACAAACATCTCTTAACTGGGTGTTGTGTCACAAACATCTCTTAACTAGGGTGTTGTTGTCACAAACATCCTGTGTTTAAACTCTTAGGGTGTTTTCACAAACATCTCTTAACAGGGGTGTTGTGTCACAAACATCTCTTAACTGGGGGTTGTGTTACAAACATCTTAACTTGGTTGTTCTTCACAAACATCTCTTAATTGGGGTTTTCACAAACATCTCTTAACTGGGGTGTTGTCACAAACATATTTTAACTGGGGTGTTGTGTCTCAAAAATATCTTCAACTGGGGTGTTTGTCCCACACATTCTTAACCGGGGGTTCTGTCACAAACATCAGTGAAAGTACTTTTACTTTTAAAGTCCTAGTTTTTCATCTGTACTATACAATTTTGTATAATGATATCATGCCACTTATCTTTCAATATTCGAATTTCCCCTCCCTCTCATTCTAAGTTTTGGACTAAAAGCATGAGGGATAGGCAAGTTTTTGACAAAAAACTTTGGATAGAAAAAATACCACTGAGGTTTGTTTTGATCATGAAATGAAACATTGTAATATAGTCAGTCCCATGGATGTTTGCTTTGCCTGCCTTTTTTTCCCCCTTGTTTTTAAAAACTGCTCCATGAAAGGGAAAAAAGTACTATCATTGATAGTAAATATCCTAATTTATCTGTTGTTAAGTATAACGTTCTTTTATGTTCGAGATTTGTGATGTTATCTATAGTCAAAGACACCTTTAGATCGTTATGTTTGTATCGTTTTAAATTTCTCAGAACAGAATATTGTGTTAAGGGTTGAAATAAAAAAGAAATCTGGATAGATAGTAGTATTGGGAGAGTGAATAATAAGAAAATACCTTAAGAACATCCTTTGTTTTGAAAACAAAAATCCTTTGTATTAAAGACAAAAATCCTGCCTCGGTTTTATTTTTTTTTGTTTTTTTTAACCAAGTTTTCTGTTGGCTATGTTTATGTATCAATAGTCTACACTCTGCACCCCTTCCCCCTTTTTTCTTTTGATTTTTTTTTTTTTTACTGTGGGTGGTTGTCCTCAAACACTATGTAAGATCAATACCCCCATCCTGAAATAGCTCTTTTCTGTTCCAGCAGTGATGAGTTTACATCACCCACACGCTTGATCAGTCCAGACATCTTTCCCAAACACTTCTAATCTCCCTCCCCCCCTCCTACCCCTCCCCCTCCTACTGCAGTTTCTCCCTCACTTACCACCCTCCTGTTACTACTGTATGGGGTCAGTATCAAAAATAGTTCCTTTGCTGGTTTACCTGAGGACTTTATGTAAGAGGCCTTCCAGACTGAGCAACGCTCGTTTCCCACTAATAGGTCTGAAAGTCTGTGAGGCCGTGTTTGAGTTGTTGAAAGGTCAATATTTTTAAAGTTCACCGCACCTCCCCTCCACCCACCCCCCCCCCCCCCGGCCTCCCAGTAATTAACAGATCTTGGTCTGTTTGTAAATGTCCTTTCGTCTTTTGTTTTGGGGTTGGGTTTTTTGTCGGTTTTTTTTTTTGGGTGGTGGGGGTGGGGTGGTGGTGAATAGTTTGAGCACAGGGTCAATAGAATATACAAACCAATCAGTGGGGCTTTATGTGTATACCAATTTTAGTCGCGGCAGATTTCCCTGCGTGAAATTCGGGCTGCTGTCCCCAGGGAGAGATCGCATCGTCACAACACAGCGCCACTTTTTTTTTTTTTCGTGTTTCTTTCTGCATGTATATTTGTTTCCCTTATCAGAGTAATTTTTTCTATAGAATTTTGCCAAGGTAAACTCTCTCGTTACCGTGGGTCTTTTACGAGCGCTAAATGGTGTTGCACATGGGATCTCGGTTTTATCGCCTCACCCGAAAGACTAGTACCCAAACCACCACTCATGGTCTAGTGGGTAGGGTAAAAGTTTCGGGCACAGACGGGAATCGAACATGGATCCGAATCAAACCCAGATCTTTCGCCTTCTATGCAGGTGCTCTACCACTAGACCACTGATCCACTAATACATGCAGCATGAAAGTTTGACACTGTTGTGGTACAGCCTAGACCTTGACTTGGATAACACATAAAAAATGGTGTACAGTGTGTGTGTGTGTGTGTGTTGTGTGTGTGTGTGTGTGTGTGTGTGTGTGTGTGTGTGTGTGTGTGTGTGTGTGTGTGTTGTGTTGTGTGTGTTGTGTGTGTGTGTGGTTGGTGCGTGTGTGTGTGTGTAGTTTTGGGTGTGATTTGTGTTTGTTCTGTTTGTTGTGTGTTTCTGTATTTGGTCTTTTTTTTTTTATCTGTTATTTATCTATTTCTTTATTATCTTTTTACATCTTTCTATTATTTTATTATCAGTTATTTGTTTTTTATCTTATTCTACTATCTGTATATGATCTATTACATTTATCGCTATTACTATCTATTATTATCTATTGTTATCTATCTATCTATCTATCTATCTATCTATCTGTTATTATGTTTACTCTATCTATCTTACTATCTATCTATACTATCTATCTATCTATCTATCTATCTATCTATCTATCTATCTATCTATCTATCTATCTATCTATCTATCTATCTATCTATCTATCTTCTCTCTGTTTCTTCTATCTATCTATCTATCTATCTATCTATCTATCTATCTATCTATCTATCTATCTATCTATCTATCTATCTATCTATCTATCTATCTATCTATCTTTAGGGCTGGAGGATGGGGTAGGATACATTTTGCGTTGTATTGTCCACAGTATTAGACCATAGAGGATGTTGGGCAAAAATGCGTCCCAGTAAATATAGAAGACAGTTCCATTCATTTAGACTGGGTGTACTCCTGGCAGGTAGTTGCCTGTCTGTCAGTAAACATTCCAGGTCAGTCTAGCTCTATATCTGTATCTAGCTTTTAAGATTAGAGGAACAACTCTCGTTATGTAAAGTCACATTCCTGGTCACTAAGGATTCTCATTGCAGATTAACTTTGACTTTGTTATGTTGTTTTTTGCTTTCATCTCTTTTTTTATCTACTTTTTCTTGCCTCACTAAAGCACTAAACAGTGTGTACCCCCCTCCATGTATGGGCTAATGGCCTTGTAGTGAATAAATCATTCAGTTCCAGTTTTGGGGTCCACGTTGAGGTCCAGTTTTTTTTCTCTGCTGTCTGCCTGTCTGTCTGATTGATTGTTCTGTCTGTCTGTCTGTCTGTCTGTCTGTCTGTCTGTCTTCTGTCTGTCGCTGTCTCTGTCGCTGTCTGTCTGTCTGTCTGTTTTGTCTTCTGTCTCTGTCTGTCTGTCTGTCTGTCTGTCTGTCTGTCTGTCTGTCTGTCTGTCTGTCTGTCTGTCTGTCTCTCTTCTCTCTTCTCTTCTCTCTCTCTCTCTCTCTCTCTCTCTCTCTCTCTCTCTCTCTCTCTTTCTCTCTTCTCTTCTCTCTCTCCTCCCCTCTCTCTCCATCTCTGTCGTCTGTCTGTCTCTCTCTCTCTCCTCCATCTCTCTGCTCTCTCTCTCTCTCCCTCTCTATTTCTTCATTTTCCCTCCCTCCCTCCTTTCTTTCTTTCTTTTTTAAAATAAACAACCCAAATGACTGCACTAACATCAATTGTGATGGTGACTATGCTAACATTCGCTTATGCAGGGCTCCCTCCACAGTCATACAACTTCTCTTTGAAAAAAAACAAAAACCAAACAAAACAAAAAGAACTCCACTGCACACACCCGTGCATACCCGAGAACAAAAGCAAAATAGATGGGGATTACTACCTGTGGTGTACACCCCACTTACTGATAATCCTACTTAAAGCTCAGTCCTGTTGATAGTGGCACGGTAAGAATGCCAGGAATGTAGAAGACGACGATGATCTTATCTAAGCTATCTGACCTGATTCATCGCGCTTAATCTTCTTCACCTTGACATTGTCACGACCATTAAAAAAAAATGAGCACAAAGGGACAGGCCGTAATTCAAATTAATATTATGTGCTGTTGTTGTTGTTTGTTGTTGTTGTTGTGGTGGTGTTGGTGGTGGTGGTGGTGGTGGTGGTGGTGGCGGCGGGTGGTTTTTATTATTTTTTTTTATTCCTTGGCTTGAGATCTGAGGTTCCAGAACATTGTGCTTGTAATTTGACGACCCGGATTCCATTCCCGTTCGATGGGATGTTCCCCCTGAAGTTAACACCAGTGCCGACTCCACTCTTCCCAAAAGTCCTTCAGATGAGACTATAAATCGAGGCCCCGTGTGCGAACGCACGCAGAACATCTTGCGCATATGTTAAATCCTATTCCGTTTTTCGTAAGAGTAGGCAATTTGCCGTGGGGAAGGATGGCAAGATTTACAAAACTGCATACACACGGGGACTAGATGTAAAATAAAAAAGCACACGAATGCTTATTCCATTATCCTCGATATAGGAGAAAAGAAAGAAAGAAAGGTTCACCAATGTTGAGGTTTTATGTATGCAACCATTTTTACCCACCGTTAGGACAGCCGCATTCCGACTTCGGAGATAAGTAGTCTCTTAGATAAGAGCTGGTCAGGCCGAAAAACCCTGCTGGGACTTGAACCTACCACCTCCCACTGAAAAAAAAATATACTGTTCTGTTTTCTACGCCAGTTAACGTTGCTAGGAAGCAAGTACCAATGTACATTTACTCCCTGACAGAGCTTCTTTCAAGTGTGTGGTCAAAATCCTAAAACGGTTGTTCGCTACTTTAGTCTGCGTAATGAGTTTACATCACTGGTTTTCCAAATTATCCCCATACTTTGGCCAAGCATACACCGAGAGCTATAGGGGAGGGCAAGTTGGTTATTTAAAGGTCACTGTGATGCCTTTGAAGCTTTCAGATTGTCTAGAGAGACTGAAGTCAGTCAGTGCTTAAAAAAAATGCTTCCTAGTGTGTATTGTGTTGCATTTACTGAAACTGAATTGTGTTGCAGTTTATTTTGTTTGTTCCTCGGCTACAGCTCCGAGGTTCACCAAGAGTGAGATTTTGCGTATGCCCACTGTTTTTAATATCCACCATGAAAACAGCTGCATTCTGACTTGGAGAATGCATTCTGGGTATGTTCGTGTTTCCGTGACCTATCGAACGCTGATATAAAGTACGGGATCTTTAACATGTGTATGTATGTATGTATGTATGTATGTATGTATGTATGTATGTATGTATGTATGTATGTGTATTATGTATGTATGTATGTATGTATGTATGTATGTATGTATGTATGTATGTATGTATGTATGTATGTATGTATGTATGTATGTATGTAGTATGTATGAATTTATTTTATCTATTTATTTATACAAAGGGGAATTAAGGCACTTGCAGGTCTGCACTTGAAGTTGACCTGGGAGATCGTAGAAATCTTCACACCAGACACCCCGAGATTCAAACCTACGATGTCATGGACCCATTGGGATTGAAGTCCTACGGTCTTAACCCATCGGCAGTGGCATTCGCCTGGTCGTATAAAACGCCATTTTCAGTCACAGGTGATTTCTCTGCGTTCAGTCCAATTCAATCCTGTTGTTCACAGCTCTGCCAACACAGAGGCCATAATCATCGAGCGATGTCACCTCGTCAAACATTGAAACATCAGATTAAAACTTGCCACTATATTTTATACAGATAAGGCGTGAAAATTGGGCTACTCTATCTCAGGGAGAGCGTGTCGCCACAAGAGCAGTGCCACCCATTTTTGTATCAAATTTTCATGTCTGCGTATGCTTTATCTCCCTTTCAGATTGGCTTTCTTTCTGTTCAATCTTAACAAAGGACAACCCTCTTGTTGCTGTGGGTTCTTTTTACCTGCGCTAAATATGTCTAGTACTACGGGACCTTGATTTATCGTCTCATCCAAAAGACTAGCGCTCAGACCACCATTCAAGGTCTTGGTAGATAGCAGAAAAGTTTGGGTTCAGTTGGGATTTTTTTGTTTGTTCATCGGCCAGAGCTTCGAGGTTCACCAATAGTGGTATTTTGCGTATATGATCGTTTTCAACTATCGTTAAGGTAACCGCATTCCGACTTCAGGGATACGAGTTTAAGTGAAACTTACCTATTGTTCGATTCAGTATCGATGCTCACTTGTGATGTAGATGAGGGAGGGGGGGGGGGGGCATCTTTTCTGGCATGGCTCGCAAACATCTTAGACTCGCGCCCTTTTAGATCCTAAATCCGCACAGTCATGTACACACACAGAAGTACGTGCGTGCGCGCGCGCACACACACACACACGATACATACACACACGCACACACATACACGTGCGCGCACACGCACACACACCCCCACACCACCACACACCCACACACACACACACCGCAGCACCACAGCACACACACCAAGTGCACACACTGCACCACACGTCACACACACAACATCGCCACGTGCACGCACACCACAACACACACACATCACCACACACTGCTGCACACACACAGCACACACGTACACACACACACACACACTCCACACACACACACACACACACAAACACACACACAGTACACACAAGCACATTACACGGCCCAAGCACACACACCCACCACACACCACACCACACCCACAACACCCACCCAGTGCGCACAATCCCTCCACATCCCCCACCCCGACCTCGCCCCACCGCCACACCACTCCACCTCCCACACCCCCACCACCACCACACTCCCCCCCCCCCACCTCCATCAGTGTTAACATCAGTGCTGACTCCACTCTCCCCCAAAAGTCCTTCGGATGAGAAAATAAACCGAGGCCCCGTGTGCGAACGCACGCAGAACATCTTGCGCACACGTTAAATCCTGTTCCACTTTTCTCATAAGAGTAGGCCATCGTGTGCCAGTGGGAACAGATGACACGATTTACAAAAACTGCATACACACGGGGGGACTGGATGTAAAAAAAGCACACGAGTGCTTATTCCATTATCTTCGTATATACCGGAATAAAATAAATAAAAATAAAAACACCACAAACTACCACATTCCACACGCACAAAAAAAGATCCACCATACATATAGTGTGTAGGAGTGTCTAGACTGACAGAGCTCCTGACAAAAGGAGGATGCTAATTTGATAAATGATGACAGTCGATACCGCCAACCCTGGCGAACCCCCTCACCTCACTCACAGCTTTGTGCATTTATCTGTAAGCTATATAGTTATAGCCAGCAAACACTTTACTTACCTACCCCTCCTCACAAAGAGAGGCATTTAGTTATTCCCAGCATTCAACTAGTTTATTATTCTCCGAGTTGATGGGATGCTATTGCCGAGTGGTTAAGACCATTCAACTTCAACTTGGGTTCGAATCTCAACTAGTTGATTATTCTCCGAGTTAACGTGACGCTGTTGCCCAGTGGATCAAACCTTGTAACTTTAACTTGGTTTCGAATCTCAGCTAGTTTATTATTCTCCAGTTGACGTGACGCTATTGCATTAGTGGTTACGACCATTCAAATTCAACTTGGTTCGAATCTCAGCTAGTTTATTATTCTCCTGTTGAAGGGATGCTATTGCCGTGTGGTGGTTAAGAGCATTCATCTTCCACCCTCAGGGATTCGAATCTTGGCGGCAGCGTGGGGTGAATTGAATTGATAAGTCAGGGTGGGTTTTTTTCGGTTTTCCAGGTCAAACTTTAATATATATATATTATATATATATATATATTGTGTGTGTGTTGTGTTGTTGTTTGTGTGTGTGTGTGTTGTGTGTGTGTTGTGTGTGTGTGTTTTTGTGTGTGTGTGTGTGTGTGTGTATGCCCGCGCGTGCAAACAGGTAGGTACGTGTGTGGGAAAGAGGAAGAAGTAAGGAGGGTGGTGCACGTGCTTGTGTGCTCGTGTGTGTGTATGTGTATGTGTGTGTGCATGTGTATGAATGTGTGTGTATGTGTGTGTGTGCGCGCGTGCGTGTGCGTGTGTGTGTGTGTGTGTGTGTGTGTGTGTGCTCACACACGCGCGCGCGTGTGTCTGTGTGTCTATGTGTCTGTGTGTGTGCATAAGCGTCAAACTTTTGAGTGATAGTAGCAACATAATAACAATGTTGCTATAGCTAGTACTCTACACAGAATTATAGAGAAAAGAAGTACAAAAGAAACATGCATATACTTCTAAAAGTAATATTAACAGAAACTGCAGACAATACCCGACTAGGCGACCTTTATACACAAGATAACGTGCGATCAGATTCAGACTGCAAAAAAGAACTTTTACGCTAGAGAAAAGTAATAAACAAAATTGAGAGAGAGAGAGAGACAGACAGAGAGAGACAGAGAGAGACAGAGACAGATCAATCAAGATAACAGAAAGCCGGGCATATTCTAGGAAATTCTATTGTTCAGAATTCCAGTTTCAATGAACTTCATGTAAAAATGAGGCGTAGTTTTCCTTAGACAGTAAAATCAATACAATCTCTGACAACAATTGGTTCTCACATTCCGGATCTTGCCTTGCTTTAAGCTGGGATGAATGATTAAAGAAAGGATTTTTCATACGCAAGATTCAAGATTTTAGGGCAAGCCTAGTTTTACAATCCGTCCTGGTAAACATACACAGATAATAACAATCAATATAACATTTTTAAAAAAATCAATAAAACATCACCAAAAACCCCACACAAAATTGCAAATAATGCACAAAAAATATGAAAACCTCAAATACACACTGATGAAGAAGTTAGTTCCCTTGTGAAAATGCCGGGGAGGAGGGGGTATTAGTATAAATGCCATCCCTACTTTCTGGAAATTCTGTGCTAGGAATTCCCTCTTTTCTATCCATCTCTTTGTTTCTGCCTCACACACACACACACAATGCGATATGCTACTTTCAATCCCGGTGACCTTAAATGTTCGCTCTGTCATTCTTGCCTGGAAGACGAAGTACACACTTTATTTTACTCTAAATTTCTGAAAGATTTGCGACAAAAATACATCCCATCTTGTTACATGCAATACCCTTGAGAAATAAAGTTGAAACTTATGATGCAAGATGACGAAAGTCTTCATGATTTAGGACGATTTATATATCATTCCATCAAAAGGTGTTCATGCCAAAGTCGGATGCGCTGGGCCTGACTTGTCAGGCGCTTAACAGTGGCTCAACGCATTTTCACTCAATAATTATGGCAGACAACAATAATTGCTGTCTGAGCGTTCGACGTCAACAGAAGAACAGTTAGTTTGCTGGAAGGATGAGGAGGAAGATGAAAAAGAGGAGGGGGGGAGGAGAAAGGGAGTCGCAATCAAAGGACCTTGATAGGAATATCTGCCGACATCAGCAATGGCTGAGTTTCAGACGACTTATCAATCTGTGTCAACGACTGCAGGCTGACTGATATCATGGTCGATCTTTCTGCTATAATAGCCCGCAAGCGTGGGCGGCCAACAGGGCGACTGGCGACCCACTAGATTGCCTGCCGCCTTCACCGCAACTGCACTTGTTCCCACGTCTGGTGGGCGTGGAAGTGACGAAGCGTTGTGTTCCTACATCAATCTTCACAACCTCGACTTTTTTTTCTTTTCTTTTTTTTCTTTTCTTCTACCTGTTCGTGTAGATCCTCGTCGTGCATGAATCTAGCGAAAGCTTTGTATATATTTTTCTAAAAGGATTTTTTACATTAAAGTTTTGAAATGCTACAAATTGTTTTCGGTAACGTTGTACCTGAATCTGATGAAATCTTTGCTATTACATGAATGTTAGGAGGCAGTAGTATTTAATCTTTTCTTTGAAATCCACTACCTCTCTGTCTGTATGTCGCTGCTTCTCTCTCTCTCTCTCTCTCTCTCTCTCTCTCTCTCTCTCTCTCTCTCTCTCTCTCTCTCTCTCTCTCTCTCTCTCTCTCTCTCTCTCTCTCTCTCTCTCTGTTGTTGTTGTCGTTGTTGTTGTTGTTGTTGTAAAGAGTACATCGATATAAGAGTGGATAATTCGTATTTTAATATATTACATTTCAGAAGATTCATGTCATTAGAATAATTTCATCAGATGCATAATGTCATGTACTTAATATACAAAATAGAGTTTCATGTAAAATCCTGAAAATTGCAGAGGTTTCATCTGATTCATGTACGAGGGTCTACGCAAATAAGGTGGGGGGGGGGGGGGGAAGTAGTGGTTTCTATTGATTTATGTAGGGACACACGTTTCATCACTTTTACGCCCAACGTCAGCTGTTTGCAGTACAATATCAGGTGCCCTCTTTGTGTCTGAATTAGTTCAAGGGATCCCTGCGGGGGCGTTAGAGGTGGGGGGAGTGAGGGGGTGGGAGAGGATGGAGGTGGAGGGTGGTGAAGTGGGGAAAATTGTTGGGGGGGGGGGGGGGGGGAGTGGGGGGGCGCTTTCTGGGTATGGTTAATGGAATTAGTACGCGATTAGATTGTGAGTTTGAGAAAGAATCATTATTTTGCAACTGAACCATGTGGTATTGTTCTTAATCGTTTCATATCAATGTAATATTCAGATCTTGTTACTATAGGCAGCATGTGTGCGAGCTTGATCGCGCGTGCGCGCATATACACAGTCACACACATGCATGTGTGCATACACACACACACACACACACACACACACACACACACACACACACACACACACACACACACACACACGCAGAGGCAAGCATGTAGGTGCTCACACACAGACGCATCCACAAACAAAAGAACAGATACGAATATGAGTGAGAAAAAAAGAGAGACATCATGAATAATTGGTCTTAGAATAAAACAAAATTTAAACGCTTATGACGTTATCACTAGAAATGGACTAAAACGGTAAGTCAAATGCTTTTTTTTTTATTTCAAGGGGGAAAAAGCTGTATTTCAATGTAATTGGATTTCCCCTGCACACTGCTGGAAGTGAATGATAACTTTCTTTCTTTATTAAAGTGAGGACGATTAAAACCAGAGAAGTTCATTCCAAACTTGGTTTTAAACGGGGTTTACTCATCCCAGAAGCATGGAAAATACAGTGTAAAGAACATAATCAGCATAGCAACAACAATCTAGTAGCTTACATTGTACTCTAGTACAACATCAACACTGACATATAGCGGCTAATGATATACACTGATTATGATTAGATAAATCAAATAGATCAAAATTGAAGAGTAGAGAGTAGAGAAGAGAGCAATCCAACCAAAAAAAATACAAACACGTCAAAACATTTTAACCTATCTTTCAAATTTTAAAACAATATTGTGAAGAAAAAGAAGGAAAAACTAACAGCAAACAAACATTAAGAAATTCAACAGCATTGTGCTGTAACGCCCAAACATAACATTTTTCAAGTCGTGTTGAAGAAAATGAATTTAAATGTAACAGATTGGACATAGGCCCACGTGATGTTCCATCTCTGCACAGCTTCTGGGGTGGGTACAGCTAACCAGTTAGGATGTGACCTCTAAAACGTGGTTGCACAAATTCTACCTTTCATCACGAAGGCAAAGAGTATGCAATAGAGGGATTTCGACCACCACGCAAGGAAACAGAGCATCAATTCGCAGGTGTGTCCGGATTTAGTAACACAACGCCGCGACAGGGCTCTGATCGCATGGGAGGCAATCTACTTACCACCCCATCACATGAAAATCCAAAAAGGTGTAACATATAATTATGTGAGGGGGGAAACACAAAGAGGGGTAAAAACCAACAACCAGGAGAGAGAGAGAGAGAGAGAGAGAGAGAGAGACAGACAGACAGACAGACAGACAGACAGACAGACAGATAGCTTTTCAAATAGAGATGATCTGTTTGGTTATGATTTTGATTTTTTTTCAAATTTTACTCCAGTATCATTGGTTTGAGGCTGGGGGTGGGTGGGGGGGGGGGGTTGTTACCTGTTTTTTTTTTTTTTTACCTCGGTATCACACTCCTCTGCTATTCTTCAGGCCTGTAGCCATTTTATCAGTGCTCTGTTGGCTATTTTCATGTCTCTCTCTCTGTGTTGTGTTGTGTTTGTGGTTTATTTTGGTGTCCGGTGGGCCCAAGATAGAGCTAATCAAGCCACATGCTTGTCACGATTTGCTGTTCTTGTTCCTGGCCCCCCCCCCCCCCTTCCCCTCACACTTCATTCAGCCCATCTCTCTCTCTCTCTGTCTCTCTCCCCCTCTCTCTGTCTGTCTGTCTGTGTCTCTCTCTGTGTCTCTGTCTCTGTTTCTGTCTCTGTCTCTGTTTCTGTCTCTGTCTGTCTGCTGTCTGTCTCTCTCTGTCTATCTCTCTCTGTCTATCTCTGTGTCTGTCTGTCTATCTGTCTGTCTCTCTGTGTCTGTGTTTGTCTGTGTTTGTGTTTGTCTCTGTCTCTCTGTCTCTGTCTCTCTGTCTCTCTGTTTCTCTGTCTCTCTGTCTCTCTGTCTCTGTCTCTGTCTCTGTCTCTCTCTCTGTCTCTCTCTCTCTCTCTCTCTCTCTCTCTCCCCCCCCCCCCCCCCCCCCCCCCTCTCTCTCTCTCTCTCTTGCTCTCTCTCCCTCTCCATACACACGGGGTAAAAGGTAAGGTAAAGGTGTCCCATAACCTCTGTGGTTATAGGGGAGCGAGGCGTCAGAGACCTCAGCTTCTCTAGGGGTCAGCATATTGGGAGTGGTGCCCATCTCCTTTCCCAATACTGATCTGTCGTACAAGATCGTGCATGTTTATGCACACTAAGAGAATAAAGGCATTAGTAGACCTCCTTGTGTTTCATTTGTGACATCAGTAAAAAATAAATTTAAAAACGCAACAACAACAAACAAACAAACAAAAACCCCACCATAAATCCACCAGGCGCTCTCAAAATTCAAACCAGCAACTGATGAGTCCATGGCAGTTGGGATTGGATATCCTCATGGTAGTTAGGACAGGATATCCTCAATTTAATGGTAGTTAGGACTGGATATCCTCATGGTAGTTAGGACTGGATATCCTCATGGTAGTTAGGACTGGATATCCTCATGGTAGTTAGGACAGGATATCCTCAATTTAATGGTAGTTAGGACAGGATATCCTCATGGTAGTTAGGACAGGATATCCTCAATTTAATGGTAGTTAGGACTGGATATCCTCATGGTAGTTAGGACAGGATATCCTCAATTTAATGGTAGTTAGGACAGGATATCCTCAATTTAATGGTAGTTAGGACAGGATATCCTCATGGTAGTTAGGACAGGATATCCTCAATTTAATGGTAGTTAGGACAGGATATCCTCATGGTAGTTAGGACAGGATATCCTCAATTTAATGGTAGTTAGGACTGGATATCCTCATGGTAGTTAGGACTGGATATCCTCATGGTAGTTAGGACTGGATATCCTCATGGTAGTTAGGACAGGATATCCTCAATTTAATGGTAGTTAGGACAGGATATCCTCATGGTAGTTAGGACAGGATATCCTCAATTTAATGGTAGTTAGGACAGGATATCCTCATGGTAGTTAGGACAGGATATCCTCAATTTAATGGTAGTTAGGACAGGATATCCTCATGGTAGTTAGGACAGGATATCCTCAATTTAATGGTAGTTAGGACAGGATATCCTCATGGTAGTTAGGACAGGATATCCTCAATTTAATGGTAGTTAGGACTGGATATCCTCATGGTAGTTAGGACAGGATATCCTCAATTTAATGGTAGTTAGGACAGGATATCCTCATGGTAGTTAGGACAGGATATCCTCAATTTAATGGTAGTTAGGACAGGATATCCTCATGGTAGTTAGGACAGGATATCCTCAATTTAATGGTAGTTAGGACTGGATATCCTCATGGTAGTTAGGACTGGATATCCTCATGGTAGTTAGGACTGGATATCCTCATGGTAGTTAGGACAGGATATCCTCATGGTAGTTAGGACAGGATATCCTCAATTTAATGGTAGTTAGGACTGGATATCCTCATGGTAGTTAGGACTGGATATCCTCATGGTAGTTAGGACAGGATATCCTCAATTTAATGGTAGTTAGGACAGGATATCCTCATGGTAGTTAGGACAGGATATCCTCAATTTAATGGTAGTTAGGACTGGATATCCTCATGGTAGTTAGGACAGGATATCCTCAATTTAATGGTAGTTAGGACTGGATATCCTCATGGTAGTTAGGACAGGATATCCTCAATTTAATGGTAGTTAGGACTGGATATCCTCATGGTAGTTAGGACTGGATATCCTCAATTTAATGGTAGTTAGGACTGGATATCCTCATGGTAGTTAGGACAGGATATCCTCAATTTAATGGTAGTTAGGACTGGATATCCTCATGGTAGTTAGGACTGGATATCCTCAATTTAATGGTAGTTAGGACTGGATATCCTCATGACAGTTAGGACTGGATATCCTCATGGTAGTTAGGACTGGATATCCTCATGGTAGTTAGGACAGGATATCCTCAATTTAATGGTAGTTAGGACTGGATATCCTCATGGTAGTTAGGACTGGATATCCTCAATTTCATGGTAGTTAGGACTGGATATCCTCATCTTCATGGTAGTTAGGACTGGATATCATCATGACAGTTAGGACTGGATATCCTCATGGTAGTTAGGACTGGATATCCTCATGACAGTTAGGACTGGATATCCTCATGGTAGTTAGGACTGGATATCCTCATCTTCATGGTAGTTAGGACTTGATATCCTCATGGCAGTTAGGACTGGATATCCTCATGACAGTTAGGACTGGATATCCTCATGGTAGTTAGGACTGGATATCCTCATGGTAGTTAGGACTGGATATCCTCATGACAGTTAGGACTGGATATCCTCATGGTAGTTAGGACTGGATATCCTCATGGTAGTTAGGACTGGATATCCTCATCTTCATGGTAGTTAGGACTGGATATCATCATGACAGTTAGGACTGGATATCCTCATGGTAGTTAGGACTGGATATCCTCATGGTAGTTAGGACTGGATATCCTTATCCTCATGGTAGTTAGGACTGGATATCATCATGACAGTTAGGACTGGATATCCTCATGGTAGTTAGGACTGGATATCCTCATCCTCATGGTAGTTAGGACTGGATATCCTCATCTACGTGGCTGTTGTACTGGCTTAAAAACAAGAAGACAGGAAAAGCATGAGGCACACAAAAACAGAGTACTAAAAGGAGGGGGGGGGGGGGGGCAACAGATTTTATTGCTACTGTTACAAGCCCAAAAGCTAATATGTCAAGAGACCAGGGGAATGAGAGCCTCCCTCCAGGTGAAGGTTTCCCCAGAGAGAGAGAGAGAGAGAGAGAGAGAGAGAGAGAGAGAGAGAGAGAGAGAGAGAGAGAGAGAGAGGAGAGAGAGAGAGAGAGGAGAAGAGAGAGAGAGAGAGAGAGACAGACAGACAGACAGACAGACAGACAGACAGACAGACAGACAGACAGACAGACAGACAGAGACAGAGACAGACAGACAGAGACAGACACACACAGAGACAGCCAGCCAGAGACAAAGACAGACAGATAGACAGGCAGACAGACAGAGACAGCAAAGAAGGGAAGGAAGGGATGTCCAGCTTGATGTTCGTGGAGCTAACATACCTCATCCATCTTGCTGCGGAAAAAACAGCAACTAAATATAACAAACAAAAACAAAAACCACCAACCAAACAAACAAAAACCACCACCAACAAGAACTGCCTATCCACCGCACCCCTCTTAACCTGTCAGGTCCTTACATGCCATCCACAGGGGGGCACGGGTAGTAAGCCTCCCTAGTCTGTGCTATGTTGGTATCCGTGGGTAGGGTGAGGAGAGGCCATAGATCTGTTCACACAGACACAGACACAGACACAGACACAGACACACACACACACATACAGAGAGAGAGAGAGAGGAGAGAGAGAGAGAGAGAGAGAGAGAGAGAGAGAGAGAGAGAGAGAGAGAGAGAGAGAGGAGAGAGAGAGAGAGAGTCACCCGCCCTTAGTTGGTACTGCACTGTATTGTATTGGGGCAGCGCCTATTGTGGGCTAACACAGGGTCTGCACTTGAAGAGAGTACCTGCTGCAGATAGAACTAGCTGCCCGATAGTCACAGAAAATAGGCTGGAGCCCCTTCAAGTGTGATAGATTCTCCTTGTAAGACAAGGCACCAGGGTAAGCTGAAACCCATTGGAATATGTTTTTGTTCCCTGGTGAACAAGGGGTCCATATGCAGAGCTCCTAACTACAGTGAAAAAACGCAAGCTAAAGTGGTAGGGGCACGCCACACAATCATCTGGACTGGCCAAGACAGTCTTACAAGGAACAGTAAGGGGAGGGGGACAAAGAGGCAGTCAGAGGAAACGATGGGAAGAAAATATCAGAGAGTGGACAGGCCTTGGGTGGAACGATCTGCTACGGAAGGCGAAGGACCGTGGGGAGTGGAGGAAGCTGGTTGCAAAATCTTCAGTTATTTCCTCACGGTCAACGGGACTACGAGACAGGTGAAAATGAAGGTGAAGGACAAGGGGAAACAATGGAAACCTTATGGAGTGTTAGATTCTTCCTTGTAGGCAGTCTTATGGGGTTACCCACTTAGTTCTGTGCATGCCAGGGAGAGACCTATCACTCATCATCTTCAGACTCCGTACTGAGCTCAACAGGCTAAAGCACCACATGTCCACAAAGCTGTAGCTCGTTCCCTCCTCCACTGTGTGCCTGTGGTAAAGAAAACCAGACTGTAGCATGTACATTCTTCAAAGATGCGTATACAACGACCTGAGGAAAATTGTGTAGCCGACAGAGATAATCCTGCAAACCATGCTATACAGACCACCAGAGGAGCTGGAAAGGACGTGTCAATACTTTTTCCAGACACACCTTCCCCCAGCGAATGTTAGGCAGCGTTGAGCGTGGTTACCAATTGGATGGGTGACCGTTTGCCGCCTTGGCTACAGTACAGTTCCACCAGTTTACCCAGCTTTAAATGGGTACCTGCCCTCTTTAAGGTCAGGGAAAGTAAAGCAGCAAGGGAGAGGGGATGGGTGCCGCCCTCAATATGCTGGCCCCTAGAGAAGCTGAGGTCTCTAGGGCCTCGCTCCCCTACGACCACACAGGTTATGGGACACCTTTTCCTTTTACCTTTTTTTTTTTTTTTTTTTTTTACCTGGCAGTGTACAGAGAACGAGAGAAGAAGATGACACTACAAGTAGGTAGAGAACTAAGAGGGGGAATCCATAGACTGATAGAATAGGCTTGGTCAGAAAATAAAAGAGAACCCCATAAAGTGATGGGTTCTCTCTCTCATGTAAGCACAGAAATAAGGGATAGCCACCTCCTACATCCACCCCAAAGCACTAGGTTTTGCCTGGTAAGATGATACCCCCACCTCCCCCTGCCAAAAAACCCCAACAAAATAAACAGTAAAAAAACCCCAGAGAAACACACAAAGAAACAAACAACACGAAGATTAAAGACAGCCACATAGACAGAAACATAGGTTTAGATAGCACCCCATGGAGTCAACACTTCTTCCAAGAAGGGGATTAGTTGGGATCCCATTGATCGGTCAGTTTTCCCTGGTATGAGGATAATGAAGACCCCATATTTCCCGGTCTCCTTCCCCCAAATAAAAAAGTAATGGTATCTGTCTTCTTCTCTGTCGAATGCTCAGGCAGCAATTTTTGTTGTCTGTCACATGGTGAATTGGTGGCCTAGAGGTCATGCGCATGTCTAGAAAGCGAAAAGTCCGGGTCGAAGTGTGGAAGTGTGCGGTTGTTCGAATCAGTTTGGGCCCAAAACGTTTGCCCCATACATTACACCATGAGTGGTAGCCTGGGTGCTAGTCTTTCGGATGAGACGATAAACCGAGGTTCCGTGAGTTACACATAATTATTTAGCGCACGTAAAAGAACCCACGGGAACAAGAGGGTTGTCCCATGCAAAATTATGTTGAAAAAATCCATTCTGATAGGGAAAAATACAGTTCCAGACAGGAAAAGAAAAAAAATAATGGGTGGAGATGCACTTGTAGCGACACGCTCTCACCTGGGAGAGCAGCCCGAATTTCACGCAGAGAAAGCTGCTGTGATTTACAACTAGACAAAGAGATAAATAAATGATAATAAATAAATAAATAAATAAATAAATATAATGAATGAGCGAAATGCGTTGCGCTACGGTCAAGCGCCTGACAAAACATTCGGCTCCAGCATGAGAGAGAATTGATACCTGTTAAGTCTTTCTAGGAAAAAAAGGGCAGGAGAATGGACCAACGAGGCAGAAAATTAGACAAGAAGGAGGTGATAGGAAGAAAAATAAAACAGAACAAAGCTGAAACATAGAGAAGGATAGAAAAGAGGGAATTTCTAGCACAAAATTTCCAGAAAGTAGGAATACTATTTATACCCGACAGGTACCCCCTGCCATTACCACGGGGGAAGGTTTCTATCTGACAGGCAAGGGATTCATGGTAACCCCCTGTAGTGAAAAGGTTTCTCTTGTAGGCACGAGGTATAAGTGAGAACCTACTTCATGGTGACAGGTTCTCGCCCCATGTAAAGCACTAGGCAAAATTGGAACCCTACAGTGATGTGTTTTTCCTGGTACCTAAGCAGACAAGTCAGTAGGAGCCCCAACAGAACCCTGGTTTCGGACAGTAAAACAGAAGGTGTTGTCTTCACTTGAAGGTCAGTGTAGTGGACGACCATCGGTCTGGAGAGGCCCTGACAGGGATGCCACACGCAGGGGCTGACTGCCCCTTACTGATTAACTCCCTTGGTTTACACCTCCTGTCTTATGCCATTTGTCTGCACCCCCCCCCCCCCCCCTCTGCGCTCTTTTACAGTAACCATACCTACATGTTTGTCGCTGAACAGTTTCACCTGCTTTTTGTTCTTAGTGATTACCCATCTCTCTCTGTGTGTCTCTCTGTCTCTATTTCTGTCTCTCATTTCATACAGAGAAATCTGCCACAATAAAACACTCTACGATACAATACAATACAACACAATACAACATAATACAATACAATACAATACAACACGACGCAATACAATACAAAACACTCTGCAATACAGTACATTACAAAACATAATACCATACAGTACAATGCAGTACACTACACTACAATAATACAATACAACACAACACAATAAAACACATTAAGATGAAAATACAATACAATACAATAGATTGCAATAACTGTCGTCCTCTCGGCTGTACAAAGGTGTGTATACATATTGCACAGTATTACAACATATCGCTCTTAATGTCATTTTGTTGCTGCCCATTGTTTATAACGAATGTGATTACTCTCCAAGTTCATCTCAAATTTAAGAGAGAGAGAGAGAGAGAGAGAGAGAGAGAGAGAGAGAGAGAGAGAGAGAGAGAGAGGAGAGAGAGAGAGAGAGAGAGAGAGAGAGAGAGAGAGAGAGGAGAGAGAGGGGATGGTTTTTTTTGTGCTTTTGTGGGCGTGGAGTGGTTTGGGGGGTTTTTTGTTTTTTTTTGGGGGGGGGGGGGGGGTAGGGAGACTTTATGTGTTTTATGTTTGTTCCACCATAACAAGTTAATCACAATAATCTGATTATGACAAACTGAGGCAGGCAATGGAACTAGTGCAGAGAAAGGGAGGGGAGGGAGGGAAAAGGGTGGGGGAGAAGAGCCGCATGATAATAAAATTGTTTCATTTAGACAAAGGGTGTATGTTCGTTAAACAGTCCTCTTATCCAGCCTTACCCTTCCTTCTATCTGTCTACTTCCCCACCCCCACATACATGCATGCACACACACACACACACACACACACACACACACACACACACACACACACACACACACACACACACACACACACACACACAACCACCACCACCACCACCCCCCCCCCCCACACACACACACACACACACACATCACCACAACCACCCATCACCAGCATCATCACCACCACCCTCTCCACTCCTACCCCCATCACATAACCATCACCCCCCACCCCCCACCCACCACTACCACCACCACCACCACTACGACCAGACACCCCTATTATTCCCCAACCTGCCACCTATCCCCACTCATCCCCCTGCCCAATCCGTCTTCGCCCCCCCACCCCCCCTTCTCCTTCCAAACTGAACAGACAACTGTTTCTCCCAATTGTTGCAGCCGCACAGACAATACTGCATACAGACAGACATCACGGCTACATATCACCTTTAATTTTTTTACCCGTTTTCTTCTGTTTTTCTATATTACTATTGCATTCATACTACACATA
>CM060318.1:43316772-43324272 GCA_030674155.1 Stramonita haemastoma
TAAAGGACTGTCGCTACTTCAGGCCCATTGCTTCCAAAAGACAGTTGCATTTTTTACAAGAAGAAATTCAAAAAGAAAGTTTCAAAAGGGGTTCCATGTTTTGGAAACCTTGTAAAATGTATCACCAAGACAGCAGAACAGTCTATACAGGATGCAGCCAAAACTAAACAAGATGACATTTTCACTCATTATCAAGATACAGATCTTGTAGTACGTGAAGCTCACTATCACGAAGGTTGTAGAAAAGACTATCTGAGATGTGAAGACAGGCATGCTGAAACATCAACAGACCAGAAAACTACTGAGCGGCTACAGGCATACGAGAGGGCATTTGAGTACATATGCGAGTATGATGAAAATGCAATAATCAGAGGTTCACAGGTGGAGAGAATGACCATGCTAGGTGAGAAGTACTGTGAATACATGCAACAACTTTCTCCTGACTTCTACAACCCAGGATACAAGACTTACAAACTGAAAGAAAAAATGATGAGACATTTTGGATTCAGAATTCAATTCTGGGCTCCGAACCACCACAGTGATCTTGTTTATTGTGATGAACTTGCCCAGGGTCAGGCAGTTGAGACAGCATTTGTGTCAGCAGCTTCAGAAGAAAGACGTCTTGAGGAATCTGCATATGTTCTTCGCCGATACATTATGGATGCTTTCAGGGCAACACCTGATATGCCATGGCCTCCTTCTGCAGAATTTCTTCAGTCTGATGCTGTTAAACCTCCTGATATTTTCACAGACTTTCTAAAAACACTGCTATCTGGAAAGAGTAGTTCTATGGAGCAACCCAAAACCACCAGATTGGCATCCTTAATTGCCCAGGACATATGCTAATCTGTGACAGGAAGGAAGTGGAAAATGCCTAAACATGTTTTGCTTGGAATGTCTGTCAGACATGTAACTGGCAGCTCTGAAATCATAAGTCTGTTGAATAGGTTTGGTCATGTTGCTGGATACAAAACCATTGTGCGACTTGAGACTGCTATGGCCAATTCTGTACTTCAGTGCGCAAGTCTTCTTCCTTCAACAGTGAGTTTGACAGAGAACAAGGTTATCCATTTTTGCTGGGATAACTTTGACCTGAATGAAGAAACTCCATCAGGAGCCAACACCACCCACTCCACTCATGGCATTGTCATTCAAGAGGTTACTGGGGACACAATGCATGACACTTTTCTGTCTCAGACAGAATCTCCTCCTCATGATCAGGACCGCCAATGCTCAGTGCAGTATGAGCCACATGATGTTTCCCCATGCTTTGCAAAAGTAAAGGCAGAACCTAAGTTGCATGTTGTGGAAACTCATTTCTCAAACACAGAGGCAGTCTACAAAGCTCAACTTGCTGATTTTTGGTGTGTTTTTTTTTCTCCAGATTCTAGGCCACAAATGGAAGTCAACTTGTCCCTGGATGGGGAGGGTGGGTATCACCCACAGGAGAAGGGACAGAAAAGAAGCAGTCTACTGTGGACTATATGGCACCCATCCACCACCCTGTCACTGAACATAATAATAATAATGATAATGATGATGATGATGATGATGATGATGATGATGATGATGATAATAATAATGATGATGATGATGATGATAATGATAATAATAATAATAATAATAATAATAATAATAATAATAATAATAATAATAATAATAATAATAATAATACATGGAACTTGTATAGCGCTATATCTTGTAAAAACAAATCAAAGCGCTTGCATTCGACCTACACAACACAAAAGCAATCAACAGCAATTTACAGTTTTAACAAATTCGAATGTACACTCACTCGCATGCACACACACACACACACACACACACACACCCCACACGCACGCACGCACGCACGCACGCACGCACGCACGCACGCACGCACGCACGCACGCACGCAGCATGAGCGCGCACACACACACCTATAAACGTTATACACTTTGGCAGGTAGATGTTGAAGGCAGGACAGGATTGTACGGCGTTTTCATTTCAATTTTCTGTTTTGTTTTTAAAATATGGGACAGGCGTTCCTTGTGCAGTGGTGTCATTAACATATGTTGATAGCCTGTTTAATACCCTTTATTTTGGTACCAAATTTGATATAAATGTGTAAGAATATATTTATATAAATAATGTAAATTAACCTCACCCCCTAAATAATTTCCTTCTGAAGGGTTACCATATTGAATTGCTTGTATATCCTGAAATAACCTGGTTACATGAGGGTAACATATACCATAAAACGTTAAAATAAACAAAGTTTCAGAAAAATGCACCCATAAATCCCCCCCAGGGGGGGGAGGGGGGTCTACGGAGGGACCAAGGTCTATCAGCTCCATACAGCGCAACACATAAAATTAATGTTCTACGATGGAAGGGAAGCAACACTGATAAAAGTGCCACTCGCATCACAAAATTATTGCCTCCCCTCTAACTGGCAAATCAATCGATTGTTACGTGGAATAATGAACATCTTGCAGAAACACTACTTTTCGACCAGTACAAATGTGTGTGTGTGTGTGTGTGTGTGTGTGTGTGTGTGTGTGTGTGTGTGTGTGGTGTGTGTGTGTGTGTGTGTGTGTGTATGTGTGTGTGTGTGTGTGTGTGTGTGTGTGTGTGTGTGTGTGTACACGTGCGCGTGTTCGTGTGCACATGTAGCTTACGAGAAAGACAAATAGAATTCACTAAAAACAGTATTATTATTATTATTATTATTATTATTATTATTATTATTATTATTATTATTATTATTATTATTATTTATTATTATCCAGACCTCTGCAGCAGAGTTTTGCTTTGTATCCATTACTAACACCACTGGGATCAGTGATCTACAGGAGATAGAAGAACTCAGCAGAGACAGAGAAATATATAACAAACCCTGGTGGCATACTGTCGACAGCGGCGATGGAGACAAGTGACACATGGTTGCTGTTGTTGTTGTTGGTGGTGGTGGTGGTGTTGGGTGTATGTACCCCAGCTTAACAGCCTGGTGGCCGTGCAGAATATACACCCTGTCTCACTCTCCACTTCTGAGAATCACGGTGACACCGTATGTTCACATTGGATGAGAAGTTTGTGTGTGTGTGTGTGGTGTGTGTGTGTGTGTGGTGCGTGCGTGCGTGCGTGCGTGTGCGTGCGTGCGTGCGTGCGTGCGTGCGTGCGTGTGTGTGTGTGTGTGTGTGTGTTGCTGTTTTGAAGTACATTGTCATAAAGGCACTTACACTCCCACTTCATATGAGATTGGGGTTTTGTTTTTGTTGCTTGAATGATGTTTGTTTGTCTGAAAAAAGGTGGTCAAAAACCCCTCTTTGACCAAAGACTTTTCATAAAGTGAGAATGTGATTTATTCTGAAAGAGTACCTGGCCCCCAAATGGGAACCTAAATCATTCTTCTTCTTCTTGGTCGAACGCTCAAACAGCAACTATTGTCTGCCATGTGAGCGAAAAGTACGTTGCACTGCTGTTAAGCGCCTGGCAAGTCAGGCCCAGCGCGTCCAACTTCGGCGTAGGAGAGAATTGTTATCTTCTTAATCTTTCTGCAAAAAAAAGGAAAGAGAATGGACCAAGAAGGCAGAGAACTGACAAGAAGGAGGTGACAGGAAGAAACGGAACAAGGCAGAAACAAAGAGAGGGATAGAAAAGAGGGAATTCCTAGCACAGAGTTTCCAGAAGGTCGGGATGCTATTCATACTGGCCTCTTCAGGGGGAAACTAAAATCATTCCATCTGCCTGAAAAGACTCAGTGATGGAGCTGATGGCTGTTTAGTTAAACCGTTTTTTTCAACCGAAATAAATCTTGCGATTTATACAGAAGTAAAAAAAAAAAACCTGCTGATCTTGTAAGCCCATTTGTTAGTCATAGTAACAAGACTCCTGTCACTTTTTTTTTTAAATAGCAGAAGTAACAACAGAAGCAGCAACAGTAACGGTTATCGGCAGTATTACCAGTTACAGCTGACATGCATACACTCTCATACAAATTCATGCTCACTAGTTCATGCACATCAGTCTGTGTTCAGTGGTACAGGCAGCCACCCATTTTTACTAATGTAGTTTCAAGGACAGGGGCACACACACAAAATTCATAGTTAATAAAAAGCCCTTACACTATGCATATAATTATTTAACAAATATCACACCTGCTTTATTCCACTGAAAACATAGAAATATTGTACACGCATGTTCATACATTCCCACTCTTTTTACACACACACACACACACACACACACACACACACACACACACACACACACACACACACACACACACACACACACACCCTGTTTTCCACCTACACATGGAGACCCACAATTTCTTTCATGATTATCTAGACCTCACCTTTCGATACATGCCCCGAAGTAAATCTCAACTTGTAAGGGTGGATGTAAGCCTATAGCAGCAAGTGTACAAGCTTCCACTTTCTGTCTTACGACTTTTATCAGGCTTTTTGTGAGGAAGGTTTGTGGGCTCGTTACACTGATATAGCCCCCTATCTTTACAGCAGTGCAGACTCCCTTTTGCACTGTGTATTTTATTCCCCGTCCTTCGCATACTGTCTGGAAGAGAATGAGTTAAAGGCAGCATGGCACATCACCGTGGTGGTAGGTTGCTTCTCATATATAGGCTACATGGAACCACGAACGCTATAGCTTTTGACTTCAGTCCTGTGGGTCCATGAAGTCGCGGGTTCAAATCTTGGCGGCGTCTGGTGAATTAAGGGTGGGGATTTTCACGATCTCGCATGTAAGCAGGCCTGCCAGTGTCTAAATTCCAGACGATGAAATATGCACGTTAAAGACCCCGTCATTTATGTCTGCGTGGGTCACGAAAACACGAGCACACCCAGCATGCAACCTATACTTTGAAAACGGAAGGGGTCGGCTGAGGTCAGCGGATATACCACGTGCAAGATTACAAGCACAGGAGAGTAGGCACTACGTACCCCACCTGGTATAAGGGAACGCAGAGAGAGAGAGAGAGGGGGGGGAGAGAGAGAGGGGGGGAAAGAGAGAGAGAGAGAGAAGAGAGAGAGAGAGAGAGAGAGAGAGAGAGAGAGAGAGAGAGAGAGAGAGAGAGAGAGAGAGACAGACAGACAGAGACAGACAGACAGACAGACAGAGACAGACAGACAGAGTGAGGGAGAGACAGAGACAGAGACACACAGAGAGAGACAGACAGACAGTCAATCAGAGTGAGAGAAAGACACAGAGAGAGAGAGAGAGAGAGAGAGAGAGAGAGAGAGAGAGAGAGAGAGAGAGAGAGAGAGAGAGAGAGAGAGAGGGGGGGGGGGAGTACATGGAATGATGCTGACGATGTATGCACTCAAGCATCAGGTGAGGAGGGATGCATTAACCTGTCATGTTTTATAGCAGAAATCGCATTCTGTTAACAAATATATCTTTATAACTGTAGGATTCCATACTCAGTGCAGGAACTCACATTTTCTTTTTTTTTGGATAAACAGAATTAAGTGGCTAAAATAAACGCTAAATACCCTGTCTGGCTGTACTGATACAAGTTGCTACTAAAATTAGCAGCTCACATAATTATTGGATTGCTGTAAAGATATGGGGCTGCTGTCAATGTAAACGGTTTACACACTGGATAACCATGTAGATATGGGACTGACGTCAGTCACTGAGAACGGTTCATACACTGGGTTGTAATGTGGATATATATATATATATATATATATATATATATATATATATATATATATAATATATATATATATATATATATATATATATATATCACTCACTCACTCAGTCCCATGTCCCAAAGGACGTAGGGGGGACATGAGAGAAGACGCAACAGAGATCTTTTTCCATGCTTCACGATCCTGTGTGGCTAGTAGGAGGTGTTGTAGGGGTTGGGCGGTCCAGTCTTTGATGTTGTCAACCCATGATTTCTTTTGGCGGCCTCTTCTTCTCTTGCCCTCGACTGTTCCTTGCAGGATGGTTTTTGCTAGGGTGTTGTGTCTTATGGTGTGACCAAACCACATCAGCTTTCTCCTCTTTATGGTGGAGAGCAAAGGCTCTTGGGGGCCCACACGCTTTTTGATTTCTTCTTTCACATAGTTATTGGTCTTGTGTTCTTTGTATGATATTTTGAGAAGTCTTCTGTGGCACTTGTTCTCGAATGCTTGGATTCTCCTCTCTAACTCTGCTGTCAGAGTCCATGATTCACAGCCATATAGGAGGATAGATATCACGAGGGATTTGTAAAGGTGGTATTTGGTGCCGAAGCTGATGTTGTTGCTTCTGATGATCTTCTCGAGTCTGACTAGAGCAGATGTTGCTGTTGCAATGCGAGCTTTCACTTCATTGTTTGATGTGCCATCTTTTGTTAGGATGGAGCCTAAGTATTTGAATTGGCTCACCTCTTCTAGTGTTTCTCCATTCATCTTTATTTCCGTGATGTCATTACTTGCGCTGTTGACCATGATCTTTGATTTCTCTGTACTGACCTCCATGCCGTATGCGCTCGCTCGATCTGTTAAATTGTCTGTGAGGATTTGCAGTTCTTGTTTGCTGCTGCCCATGAGGTCAATGTCATCTGCAAATCTGAGGTTGCAAAGGGGTCTTCCACCAATGGAGATGGAAGTGTGGTGGTTTTGCAGTGTCTCTGTCATGATGTTTTCGAGGAAGAGGTTGAAGAGTACAGGTGAGAGAAGGCAGCCCTGGCGAACCCCAACCGTGGTCTTGAAGAACTCGCCCACGTGGTTGTTCATGAAAACTGCACTTTTTGCGTTCTCGTACAGAGCCTTGATGACTTCAATTAGGCAGCTGTCAATGTTGAAGTGCCTGAGTACTTGCCAGAGGCCGTCATGCCATACCCTGTCAAAGGCCTTTTTGAAGTCTATGAAATTGTGGTACAAGTCTTTTTGGTGTTGGAGATGCTTCTCTATCAGAATTCTCAGATTGAAAATTTGTTCCATTGTGCTGCGTTTTGGTCTAAAGCCCGCTTGTTCTTCTGCCAGGAGTTTTTCTGCTTGGTTTTTCAGTCTGTTGAGGACTACCTGCAGCATGATCTTGCTAGGATGACTTATGAGACTGATGGTTCTGTAGTTCTGGCATTTCTTGAGGTTTCCTTTCTTTGGCAGGGGTATTACAAGAGACTGTGTCCATTCTTTTGGCCATTCTTTGGTGTCGTGGATCTTCTGACACATACTATATATATATATATATATATATATATATATATATATATATATATATATATATATATATATATATATATATATATAAAATATGGCTGCAGTCAACACTGAGGCTCACATTGTGTATTGCTATAAGCATGAAATGGAGTTTCTGTCAAGACGTTAGACACTTACTCACTGGATTGCCATGAAGATAATATGAGGTTGATGTCAATATAAGGGTGTTTTTTTTTTACACTGAATTGCTGTTAAAGATATGAGATTCCTGTCAACATAAAAGACACATTCACATCAAGAATCACATGAAAACCATTGTATTCATTAGTGCTCACGTGAA
>CM060318.1:43329272-43376772 GCA_030674155.1 Stramonita haemastoma
AACAAATCTGGTTATAACGACAGACCCAAATGCACATCATTAACATTCATATTTTACCCTGCTCTTGGTGTAAAACGTTTTGCTTGTTCTCAATTATAACAACTAAACTTTAAAAGGTTAAAAAAAAACCCAAAACCCCCAAAACAACCAAAAACAAGACAATCTCTCCTCCCAAACAACAAGACCAAAACCTGAGAGGCAAAAAAATGCACAACAAAATCTGAACACAAACAAACCCAAAGGAAAGATAGAAAAATGTAAAATCACGAAGATATGTGAGGAGATAAAAATGAAGTGTCTTTTAACACAACTGCTCAAATGTAATCTAATCATGTCAGTCTGATTCCAACATACAGATTTCAATTCCATCCACAACTGCAACTAAAACACCCCTGAATTCCATTCTCCAGTCTGCATGTGTAGCATACATTTTCTTTCCAACAATGTACAAATAATAAAATTCATTGTGAATCTTCTTCTCTCATTCTCATACAAATAGTCACTGTGATCAACACCAATAAATTGTGTTTAAAAGAAAAAAGACAAACAAAAAAGATAACAGTTAATAAGATCAACCAACAACACCAAAAAAAAAACCCATTTCAGAATAAAGCGAGAGTGTTTGTCCTCAAAACAAGAAAATATCAATCAGCAAAAGCTCCATGCAGTAAAGGCAGGTGCTAATCCCCGGACGATATGATGTAGATACTGTCATAACAAACCCATATGATGTAGTAGATAACTGTCATAACAAACCCAAGTCACATCTTTACAGCATCATAAATACTCTTCCAACACAATCCTGCCAATTTAGATCTGAGGAAAGCATCACTAAAGCTGGCATGAACAAAATGTCCACTCAGATCATAACTGTGTCTACATGTACATAGCACATGCACTGACAACAAAAAAGAGAAAACTCCCTGTGGTCATTGAGTCTGCAAAACTGTCAAGATCTATATGAGGCATGTACACATGTTAGCCAAATCTTTCCCCAACTCTCTGCCCAAATCCTTGTGTTTTTTTTCTTCTCATCTTTAGCATTGAGCATGTGTATATGTGCAAGCTATGACTGCTTCTCTGGAACAGAATAAACCATTGTACCAACAGTTGGGGTGGAAGAGTTTTAATGTCTAATGTTGCTATCATAACACTGGTTCTGTAGCCAGTTTTACCTGCATTGTACACACCAAATTACAGAATAAAAGCAAACACACACAGACACAGACAGACTGACAGACAGACAGATGAACAGACAGACAGACAGACAGGCAGACAAACAGACAGACAGACACACACACACAAACAAACACATATCGCAAAAAAGTCCTCAGGCTGCAACACAAGAAAAGCCATAACAAACAATACCCTGTGGCTGATGATTTGGAAGCCAAAATCAAATAATACTCCGCCATTTTTCTTACATCATGTCATTTTTGCACCTAGTTCAAAGACTGATATGAAAAGATCATTTTGATACAATATCTTATATCATAATCTATCACTGATATAGTATGTTGTGCTCTTCTTCTACCTCTCCCTCTAGTTATTTTTTCTACATGTGGAGACCTTCTTTACCTGTGTTTTTTTTCAATTTCATTTACAGCATAACAGGCAATCCTTTTCAATCACAGATGCTTTTTATACCCAAACACTGATGGTTACATTTCAGGCATGATTAAATGTAAGTGTCACAATTAATTAAAAAAAATTATAGCAGATTTTTACACAATTTGAGGGCAGTGTAAATAATTACTCACACCAAGTTTTCATGTAAAAAAAAAGTGGTATGGAAGAAAATAACATAAAATGCATAAAAGAAATTTTATGATATTTACAAGACCAATTTTTTCAAAAGCCACATAGAGAAATATATCTACATAGGTAAAATTCTAGTTGTATGGAAACAAACACTAAACAGGCATTAAAAATGATATCGTTTTCACTTGAGTAGAATACTCTGTTCGAAAGGAGAATATGAGTTGGTTGTTGCAAGTCAAATAAAACAACAACAACAATCAAGTAACCAATCTGCCAACAAAACAAGCAACAACAAAAACCACACAAAAAACCCAAAACAAAACAAACAACAAACATCACAGGATGCAGGAAAAAAAAAAAGTCAAAACACAGCAACAATACAAAAAAGATGACCAGTGCAAAATAGGAAGAAAACAATTATGCTATACTCAGCATCTTATCAGGAAAAAGGCATGTGCAAAAACAAAACAATATCAAATAAAAAGCTTCGTATCTTTGAGTAAGATCTAAACATTTTCAGAGCTTTAACATAAGGCAAAAACATCAATAAAACTTAATCCCAGTTACATATTTAATTGATTTATGCATTTAAATAGCATCCCCTTTCATAAAAAATCTGACTTATTAAAAAACAAAAAAATATGGGCGTAGTTTAACTCGGATCATCTCTACTTCCACAAACACTGCACTGGAGAAGATTATCAACAGTACTAAGAAACCAACATGCATAAGTTACATGTAAAAATAATAAAGTTTGTGAAATGGGTCACACTTAAGTACTCATAGCCACAAAAAGGCAAAAGGCAAATTCTACTGAGGAGAAATACCACCAAAAGCATTAAAAACATACATTGCCCAATCATTTGATACTAAAAAAAACCTGTCTGAAGTTTCTTCACATGAAGGTGATTGTGACAGAAAGTCAAGGGTAGAAATTAGGAAAAGACCGAAATACATCAAAACAAAAGAAAACAACAATAAAAATATAAAAAAATAACTCCCCCTACCCCCAAAAATGACCAGTGTAGAATTTCATAGGAAAATCATTGTCAATGAAACTACAACCCTCCTCCCTCCCCCCCTTTCCAGACTCCTGTTCTCTCTCCCTCCCCCCCCCCAAAAAAAACAAAACAACAAATGAAACAAAACAAAAAAAATAAACTAGCAAAACAAACCAACATCAGATCTAACCATAGATGAAAGCAAAGAAAAGTCAAAGATTAATTTCCTTCTTACACACTATTTAAATGGTCCTTAAAAATAGATCTAAAATGAATATCATCATCAAAATCTAAACCTTTCATTTCCTTTGGATAAATTCAAAACATCAATACTGCTCCCTATAAGACTTACAATAATGTACATGATGAAATCATTTGGATGACCTGGATCATGAAGTTTCCCTGCGTGTTTGCAATATGTCTGTACACTAAAGTGATCTGGGACTGAAAAGGACTGACATGGTCACAGGATGAAAGACATTTTACGATTTTTTTTGTACAAAACCACATACTCCAATTCATGACAAGATAGACTTTCCCCAAAAGTAACACTCTACTTAGATTATAAAACAAGTACTAAAATCTTCATACATGAAAGTTCAGATACCCTAATACTAACAACTGTTTTACCCTCAGAAAATATACAGGTGACAACATTTTTAAACAGGAGGTATATGACATAAAAAGACAAGAGATATGGCAAAAAAAGAAAAACAGCAACAAGAGCATGAGAAGACAATTTCCATAAGATGAAATAAACTGTTCTAAAAATTGTGGGTAGAAAAAAATACATAAGTGGTGGGGACTGTAACACTTAAAGGCATAAATAAACCTCCAGCTGTTACCATACTCAATCATTTTATGCACCCACCTGTTCAAATACTTTTATGAAATGTTCTTTTAAAGAACCTTTTTGCTGCCTAGGAAATAAGATTCAAGTAAAATTTTTTTGGCCTAGGTTATAACTATATATTCTTTTTAAAATTTTGTGGACTTAATCACTAAAAAAAACCACTTAAAAATATTTCCTATGTCCATGATTTTTTTTCCAAACAAACTGAACACAAGCGAAGGGTAAATCTGAGCATTTCATTATCAAATGATCTCATCACTACGGCAATGAAAGGTATAGTGCTGCAGCCAAGTTATTTTGGTTGCTGAGGCAGCCAGTGGGAGAACAGACTCCAGAGAAAGCTCCCTGGGTCTCTCCACACAAATTCCATGACAATACTTTACTTCCTTTCTGACGATACCCGCTACACTTTCCTACAAAGCAGCTTTCTGGTCAATACACTCCATATTGCTTGTTATCATATGACTGCACCCCTTTTTTAGAAACAACAACTACCCCATATATGCACATTCTCCAGCCATCCAATTCCATTCCCCAACATACTTCACTCAGTCAATTTACACCCTGCTTCTTCTAAAACACAGTCCACACCATTGGTCCTGCTTGAAGACATATTCGACTATTCCCCACCTCAAACATCCTTCCAAGTTTGTCTATGTACACATTCCATTAAACACACTCCATTTGATCACTGTTCTCTGTAAAACACGCCATTAAAAGAAAAACAAAACCACCCCACCATTCAAAACTTGTCATCTGCAGATCATATGGTAGCGACAAAAAAAAATCACACACACACACCTGTAACCCAGCATGAAGAACTACTGTGGAAGAGATGGGGCATCAGCACACAAAACACCGAAGCTGCTGCAGTAAGCTACACAGCGCTGACAACATCCAGGTTCAGAATGACAATAAAAAAAAGAATGACTCATAAAAGGGTTTGATTTAAACATAAAACAGCTTTAGACCAACAAAATTGTTCATTTCAATGATAAAGTTCATGACAGTACTCCTTTTCTATGCCACACAGGAGCTGCAACACTGGACTCCAAGAGGGCATGAGGTCTGTGGCAGTCAGGGCAGCCTTACTCAGTCCACACTGTCCAGCTCGGAATCGCGAGGGGTCAGCAGAACGTTAAATGACGGTGACCTCCAGCAGTTGATTTATGAACGTCGTCGGTCAGTGGGTTGTCCTGAAGGTTGACTCTGCCAGTGACCATAATGGCCTTCAGTCGCCACGTTCACGTCTGCCGTTCAGAGTCAGATTTGCGGTTTCTGTAATACACTCTGTTGAATTTCTTGGTTAGGGTTGTGTGAAAAATATTCGTATTTAATGTAATTCTAGTGCTACAATATCAATAGTGTTCATGTTTATTATTGACAAACTAAATATGATCAATGCAATCAATAGGAAAAAGAACAAAAACCCTCCTATACAGATTTTAAAATCTCAGTAACCTTGCTTATCTCCTTCAAACACACACACACCACATGACACACCACTGCAGCACAGCACCACGCACCACCACACACACCACACACACACACACACACACCACTCCTTTGGATGAGACTATAAACTGAAGACCATGTGCAAACGCATGCAGAACATCTTGCACACACGTTAAAGCCAGTTCCGCTTTTCGGAAGAGAAGGCCATGTGTGCCAGTCGGAATGGATGACAAAATTTACAAAACCGCCTACACATGGGGACTGGATGAAAACAAAAGCACACAAGTGCTTATTCCACACCACACACCTATAAGACTTCCATTCACATAATTATAGTTATATACCCACCTCCAAAATGCACCTAGGTGGGCATTTAAAAAGATGCTCTGACTGGGTTACAATCCTTTACCTATTAAGAGCAATGACAAAGACAAAGCTTTTCCATGAAAAGGTCAACTAGTTCGCACTGTTGTAATATGGTATCTCAATGCCTCTTACCTCTTGTTGTTTTTTTCTCTTTGCTTGTTTTTGTTAACATGTTGTCGGGGGGGGGGGGGGGGGGGGGGGGGGGTAAAAAAGAAAGAAGTTACTGCCTCACATCTTTAGACCTTAGTGATGCACTTGTCCTGTTGTACCCAAGCTGCTCATTGTGGTCTCACCATCCTGTATATACCCAGGCTCATCAAGGCCAAGAGTTCACATGAGGTTTATCAATGTTAGGCTGCCGTGAAACCACCAGCCTGAGGGGCCCTGCACTGCTGCTGGGTTGTTACTTCAGGGGTATTCAGTGGTGCCTGTTCTGATCCAGCACAACCTACTACACACCCTACTGACAATATTCCAACAGTTGTGGAGCTGGAATGACTGAAATGTTCGCCTGTAGTGGCAATCATCCCAATGTCCCTCTAGCAACAGACACCCATAAATCTCCAAACCTTAAAGGTTTGACAATGAACTCATCAAAGGCAAAGGCACAGAAGAACATGGGAACCCAAAACCAAGGTCACAATGAGACCAGAGCAACAGGGTCACCTAATCAGAGGAAATTACTTTTAATGACTTTGTGTGTGTGTGGTGTGAGTGTGTGTGTTTTTTCATACCTCAGCTAGAGCTCTGAGGGTCACCATAGAGGAGATTTTGCAAACACAACAATTTTGCCCACTATTATTAAGGTAGCTGTAATTCTAACTTTGGGGAGATACACTTTACTCTCATGATTTGACCTCTAGTTCATGTTGCAATAGGGCACATAGGCACCTGCAGTGTTTCTTACCTTTAATTTCATTATTCTCTGCATTCAGCTTTCGTAGCGCTTCAAGTCGATAGACCACTGCTGGCATGGACTCGAAGTTGTTGTGAGAAATGTCCAGGGTGGTCAGTCCTGTGATCTGTCGCAGTTCGTCTGGCAGGCTGCTCAGGTGGTTGCTGTTTAAGTACAGTTCTGAACACACAGTGACACAGAGGAGTGCATGATTCATCTTTGACATCATCACTCACTGGTCAGTGACATCTTGTTGTCACCGTGACAATGTCATTGTCATTTTTGCTATTATAAATGTAATCATCACTACCACCAACATCTGGCAGTAATATATATATATATTCATCTATTTTCAGCAAAATATGGTGGGGTTCAAAACAATCTTATATATTTTATGCACCCCTTCTGCACTTGTTGTGGTGTTTTTTGTGTGTGTTTTTTAAAAAAAAAACTTTCCAGGATTTTCTTGGAAACAAAAACAAAATAATTAAACAATGTGATGTGAGTGTGTGTGTATGTGTGTGTGCGTGCATGGTGTGTGTACACATACATGTATGTATCACAATGACTGAGAGACAGACAGAATTCACACCGAAAGGAGGACTCTGAAAGAATGACACAGAGCAACAGACTACAGAGGCAGCTCTATACATGTACATCTATGGATTGATACAGCATATTTCTAGATGGCAGATTAGATAGGGAGATGGGCAGACAAAAAGCAACAATACGATGAGAGAATGATACAGAAAAAGTTTGTTCGAATAAAACTAAAAGTATTCTTTACCTGTGAGATCAGGAAACTTTACAGCTAACTTGGCCGGCACACGTCGAAGCACATTGGCTGACAAGTTGCATACTTGCACTATGGTGTGTTGCATCAAAAGGTACACAGCATCCGGCACATGAACCAGCTCACACTCAGACAGATCTGCACATATCATAGATGATTGCTGTTATTCATAACATTTTACTAAAAAGATTTTGTAGTACAAACTCTGACAGTCATTCAAATTTATTCTCACACTGTCACAGATGTTGTTTGGCCAAAACCTTTGTCAGTTATCAAACTTTCAAAGTGAGCTAACACTCTGAGTAACCGTATCAATGTCATGTGATCTTTGGTCTTTTTTTGTGCATTATTGATCAACAACTGTTAGTTTCATCCAATATTATATGTCTTGTCAGCTGACATGTTTTACAGATTTTTGTCTAGTGCTTAAAAACATGCTTGCAATCACACTAAAACATTGTTTAAAAAAACTGTACACAGAATAAATATATTATAAATTATATAATATAAAATTTAAAAAATATATAATACATTCACCCCTATACCTCAGTTTACAGTCTCATCTGTAGGAGCAGGACTCTCAGGATAGTAGTGTCAGCACCACTATTAATGCCATCTGGAGGGAAAATCCCCTTGAATAGAAACATCAGCAGAAGCTCAAACCTACACAGAAACACACCCAGTTGTGGTGGGATCACAAGTATGATGCTCTATCCCACCCCTAAGTTTTTAGTAGGGGCATAATAATTTATTCTTTTATAAAGTTCACTTTGTGTTTCTCTTTAACAAAATTCCAACTTATGTGGTGTGGGCTTTAGCTTAGTAACAATTGTTCCATAATGATAAATCATCTTGTTTGACTGACATGTTTATCAAAAGTTCTGTCTTGTACTGTTGTAGATGTGGGTTTCCTTTATTTTGCTTTCATCAGCACAGTGCACTATATCAGTATATGATCAGAAAACACTTTTGTTTGTTTGCTTTGTTTTTTTTTTTTCTCTTGTACCTCGGCTAGGGCTCTGAGTCTGAGGTTTACCAATGATGAAATTTTGTGTATTACAATTTACATGCAACCCTTTTGAAGGTAGTTGCATTATGACTTCAGGGATGAACAGTTGTTTAATGAAAAGAATGAGTGAAGACTAGAGTAAGACAGAAATGAGTATGAACTTTACTGTTTCATGCCTCTCATGCTCAATTCTAGACATGAGGCCTTCCTACTCACAATGGAGTGGCGTGCATTTAAAGTCACTCATGTCACCAAGCAGGCATTGCTTCTGTGCTCTGAATGAAAAATCTGTTTTAAGCTATGTTTTGTTTTAATCAATGTTATCTACCGAGTGGAATGTTGCTATGGCTTCTAATGGAGTAGTTTGCCCTTTGGCAGTAGGCTACTCGCAATGTGTGCTATGTCAGTTGTTAATAATAGAAGATAAACCTTGGGGGTTAATCCTCGAAGAATACTCAAAACTCTTTCATGCTGAAAAATATGCCGGCCAAATATAGTTTTTGTCGAGTTTTTTCTAAACTGTAAAGATAAACGCCGCTAAACTCAGCCAACTGTGAACAAATGTTAACATTTGCTTTGGTAACTCGACTGCGGATAACAAATGAAAAATATGAAAAAGAACCAACCCAGGTTTCCATTTTCTTTTGCTTCGTCACACCGATGGACAACTCTGGTCACTCCAACTCCTGCCATGTTTTCACTTTAATTGAATAAAAACGGGATGAAAAGAAAATTGCGTCTTCACAGCTCCTTTTGGCACAGAACCGAAGTTTGTTTACGACATGAGTCATTCGGAGTTATTTTTCCTATATAAGGGTACACCACTCTAGCCTACTGCAATATAGTAAGGAAGTTTACACCGGCTCCCTGACCACGGGCGAGAGAGAGAGAGAGAGAGAGAGAGAGAGAGAGATTTTATACAGGTCATGTCGACTGTGTTTGTACACGTTGGACAGTGTGGTAATCAAATCAGTCAGCCTTTTTGGAAGTGTATAGAAAAAGATGGAGCTGCACTTGAGAGGTACTACTGCTACTTTGTAAACTGTACGAGCTGTGTTTTTGTTTTTGTTTGTTTTTGATGCCCCCCCCCCCCCCCTCCCTCTCCTCCCGTGGATCGGTGGCCTAGTGGTAATAAACCTGTCAACAAAATTGAGGCACTATTTCATTTTGATCCCAGACTTTTCCTTATCGGTCAAACTTTGAGTGATATATAATACTAGATACTTGCCTTTAGGATGAACCTACAGGTTTTAGTTTTACCTCATTTAAAAGAACACTTGGCCCCTGGTAAGATTCCTGGAAAAAAGAATTCCCATAAGGTAAAGAAAAAATACACACAACACACAAATGGCAAATACACAGAACTACACACAATTACTGCTGTCTAAAAAAACAAACAGGAAACTTAGCCATGGGGATGCCTGAGGCTCTTTCAGTATAAATAGCATTCAGTCCTTTTGCCTGCCTTTCCTTCAAGCAAATCTTTCAGATATTCTGTTTCACTAAAGTCAGAAGACAGCTACCTTAATGGTGGGTTAATGTTCAGTCATGTACGCAAAAATCTCACCATGGAGGCATTAGTGAACCTGAAGTTCTAGCTGAGAAACAAAAAACAACAAACAAAAACAATGTAAAAAGTTACCAAGAAACAAACGAAACACACACACACACATACACACACACACACACACACACACACACACACACACACACACACACACACACACACATTTCCCCAAATATCTTGCCTTTGAACTATGAGGACATAAATCTCACTATAAAAGTAAAAAATTTATATTTATATGATGTATACATATGTTATTTTATAGTATCAAATTTAATTTTCATGATATGACTATCTATTAAATATATGTAATAACAATTTTTTTCAGTCGAACATTCACGACAAACGATGGGTGCCACAGAGCAGTGCATGTGGACAGTGAACCCAAAGTGATCAGACATCTGTCCAAACTCCTGAAGATCAGGTGGGCCAATATATAATATACTTCAGCAGTAGTGTTGTATGTTCTGGGTCACTAGCTTTTGTTTTTTTTAACCATCATCGATACAACTCTCCTATTTTGTTGTATATAGACTGAACAAATTCATTTTTTGTCACTTTCTGAGTTTCTCTAGTGTAAATTTCTTTGCCAGGAATCTGTCTGGTGGTCTGTCTACCTCTGTCTGTCTGTCTGTCTGTCTGTCCATCTCTGTCAGTCTGTCTCTCTGTCTCTCTATAGATCGTTAGATGTTTCTCAGTCTCAGAGTATTTGCTCGCTCTCTCTCCCTACCCCCCCACTCTCTCTCTCTTCTCTTTCTCTCTCTCTGTCTCTCTCATTCACTGTCTGTCTCTCAATCTCTGTCTCTGTTTCTCCATCTCTGTCAAAGTGTCTTTCTCAAAGTTTTCTTTTTCTTTTGGGGGGTCTAGCATCTTATAGTTATTAAAATTCAAAATACTCATAAGAAGTGCTGACAATGGCAAGTAAAGTTAGTTCTATTTTTGTTACTGTTAGTTCTGTTTTTGTTACTTTGTAGTTTTTTTTTCTTTTGGATGGAATGCTGAGGTGAACTTTTTCTTTATTCAGATGTAACCTGGATTACTCAATTTATTAACCTAATCATGAAATTGCTGTATGTTCTTTATTTGCAGGGAGAAAAATTTAGTCACAGGAAAGAGAGGACGTGGAACTAACTGGGCTTTAGGTGAGGGAGAATGATATAGTGTGTACTGTATAGCATGCATACATATCATGATAATTATGTGATTGTTGTGATGTATCATTGTGTGTGTGTGTGTGTGTGTGTGTGTGTGTGTGTGTGTGTGTGTGTGTTGTGTGTGTGTGTGTGTGTGTTTGTGAAGGCATGTGTGTGAGGGTAAGTGCATGCGTGCGTGCATGAGTGCATGCGTGTGTGTGTGAGAGAGAGAGAGAGAGAGAGAGAGACAGACAGACAGACAGACAGACAGACAGACAGACAGACAGACAGACAGACAGACAGACAGACAGACAGACAGACAGACAGACAGACAGACAGACAGACAGACGGACGAGACAGACAGACAGACAGACAGACAGACAGACAGACAGAGATAAAGAGCATATACATGCATGCATGCGTGCGTGTGTTCGTGTGTGTGTGTGTGTGTGTGTGTGTGTGTGTGTGTGTGTGTGTGTGTTGTGTGTGCATGACCATGGGCTATATAAGTATATTGCATACATGTGCAGGCTACCATGGACTGAAGAGTTCAGGAGATGATCATCTTCTGGACAACACCTTAGATGCTGTCAGAACTGAAGTGGAAAGGTGTGTGTTGAGTGAGTGAGTGAGTGAGTGAGTGAGTGAGTGAGTTATTTATTATTATTATTTATTTATTCTTTTATATCGAGGATAACAGAATAAGCAATCATGTGCTTTTTTTCATCCGGTCCCTGTGTGTATGCAGTTTTGTAAATTTTGTCATCTGTTCCCACCGGCACACAATGGCCTACTCTTACAAAAAGCAGAACAGGATTTAATGTGTGCGCAAGATGTTTTGTGTGTGTTCACACACAGGGCCTCGGTTTAAAGTCTCATCCGAAGGACTTTTGGGGAGAGTGGAGTCAGCACTGATGTTAACTCCAGGAGAAAAATTTCCTCAACCGGAATCGAACCTGGGTCGTCAAATTGCCAGCGCAATGTTCTGACCACTAGGCTATCCGTCCCCCTTGTGAGTGAGTGAGTGAGTGAGTGAGTGAGTGAGTGTGTGTGTGTGTGTGTGTGTGTGTGTGTGTGTGTGTGTGTGTGTGTGTGTGTGTGTGTGTGTGTGTGTGTTTGAGTTTGCCAGGAATAGGAAATAAATCCAACTTTCAATAATCTTTTATTTAAATAAGTTTTTATGTCAAAATATAAAAATTTAGTACTTATATTACAGCAATCGCTCAAAAAGTATTTTGTAAACACTCTTAGATTTAAAACTTCTTTATTCTTTAAAACCTTTCTTGATGCTTGAATTAATTTTCAGATTCTCTTCACAGCAGAATTCTCTTTTACTTGCCAAAAGTTGACTCTTTATAGACATCTGTTGAAGTATTCCCTGCACTGTCAAACCAAGAACGAGCCTGATGAAACTAGCCAGAGTGAAACAGGGCACTGCTTCTTGCTAGGGCCCTGTGATAGGCCTCTGTCATAGAGGATCTGAACTGCAGCTTTGGTCAAAATTGCCAGATTAACTAACCACCAAAAATGTGTTAGGGACTGTCAGTCCTTGATTCTAGCAGCTGGGAAGAGTCTGTGATGGGGTTGACTGCAGGCAAGGATGAGCCCAAGATTCAACCAAATAGCAAGTTTCTGATATATATATATATATATATATATATATTTTTTTTTTTTTAACATGGACAGAGTCTGGTGAGAAGGGAACACCGTAGCTCAGTGATTAGAGTGGCAAGTGCATAATTTGTGATGTCGCTGCTGAGCTGTCTCTTTGAAGGGGATTTTTCTCTGGAGTTTTCATGGTTCAGACTGTGTTTTCCTGAAAATGAAGGCCTTCTGATGAGACTGTTGGCAGAGGTCTTATGTATTCATGAATGCATGCATAATTTCTAAAACGTACATGATAAAAACCTCCATCTTCACAGAGGTGTAGGCTAACAATAGCCTGTGGTATCGATTACATGATCATACCCAGCATGCATTTTACATCTGGACAGGGATGGTCTTCACCGGGTTTGACTTATCAATGACATAATTTTTGTATAAAAGTTTCAATGTAGTGTTTTAGTAACTTCTCAGTAAGTTAGGGGTGATGAGAAAAGAAAGGAAGATTCAGGTAAATCTGGACTTTGGGGGATTTTATGGTGCAATTTATTTTGTACATGTTGTGTTTTCAGGTGTGACATGTTCTCAGGCATTGTGCTGACTCACAGTCTGAGTGGAGGAACGGGCTCAGGTAGTCACACATTACTGTAGAAATGGCTTAGTATTGTGAGACACATCCAGTCTATATAAGTAGATTCTTAGTGTGTGTATATATATATATATATATATATATATATATATATATATATATATATATATATATAATAGGTCCAGGCTAATATCTCCAAGACTCCATAGCACATCCAGTCAAAATTTTGCCGCTTTTGATATTCCAACAGTGTGCAGAGGACCTTTGAGTTTGTTAAGGGGGAGGAGGGTGTGTGTGTGTATGTGTGCGTTGTTTGAGTATGTGTTTGGTTACAAAACAACAATGCAGAAGTATCGAAAGATATTACTTTTTTTTAAAGCCTTTTTTAAAAAGAGACGTTATTTATAGAAGTGTTCTTCCTGCAAAATGATTTTTTTTTTTAGCAGTTGGGGGCTCTATCATATTGTCTGTCATGGGAAAGTGTATGACTATGCTACAGGGCTACCACTTTTCTTTCCATCTACTCATGTTACCTGTTTGCCAACAAGGGTGAGGGTTTTTTTTCCAAACATTTTTGCCAGAGACAGTCTTGTTGAGGCCTAAAGGTTCTTTTCCATATAACCTGAAAGTAGTCTGGCTGACACAGATTTCATGTCTCAGGCTTTGGGTCTCGGCTGGCTGAAGCTCTGAGAGATGACTATCCCATGAATCACTTGCTGTCGGTGACCTTTGCCCCCTGTGCCAGCGGAGAGAGCCCTCTCCAGCATTACAATTCTCTGATGTGTCTGGCCACATTGCAGAGGTAAGGGGTTTTTGCTTTTTGTTTCACCATGTTATTTGGAGCATTTCGCTCTTTTAAATATTTTTATTTTAGAGATGAGATGAAAGAGTAACCCCACTAACCATAAGATTGTGATAAACGCTTTAGCAGGGTGGTTCAGACTGTTTGTCTTTAATCCTGTGGGTCCATGAAGTTGCAGGTTCAAATCTTGACAGCTCAGCATGTAATGAATTAGGAGTGGGGATTTTTACCATCTCGCAGGTCAACATTCAGTGCAGACCTGCTATGACTCAATTCCCTTCGAGTATACAGACATGCAGAAAGTCAAATATGCCAGTTAAAAATCCTGTAATTCAAGTCAGCATTTGATGGGTTATGGAAACATGAACAAACCCAGCATGCCCTCCATACCCCCAAAAAGTAACTGCTCTGAAGTTAGATTATGTCGGCTGAAGCCAGCAGGCAGACCTCTTACATAGTAACAAGCACAGGAGAAGACCAGGCACTTTAACATCCCACCTAATAAGGGAATGCATACAAGACAAATGTATGACTTGATAATCACAAGCATTGTGCATTTGTTATCAGGAATGTGGACGGCATCATGTTGATACAAAACGACGACATCCTGGCCAGAGTTCAAAAAAGGTCACCCGATGCCTCGGCATCCTTTACCTCTCTCAACAAGGTCATAGGTCACACCCTAGCAGGTCCTTTTTCTGCCAACGGACACACTGGCCACTTCTGGGTATGTGAACTCTTTGTGTGGAGGGGGGGGGGGGGGGGGGGGGGGAGGGTGTGTGTGAGTGTGTGTGTTGTGTGTGTGTGCGTGCGTGTGTGTGTGCGTGCGTGCGTGCATGTGTGTGTGTGTGTATGTGTGTGTATGTGTTAATGTTTGTTTGTGTGTGTTTTACTAAGTTTGTTATTTTTTAAAATAAATCTTCGACTGTGTAAACAGGGATGTGAGTTTAGGCCAAGAACCATGGGAGATGTTGCGAGCGACTTGCCCAATGCCTGCCACCAAGTTCATCCACAGCATGCATTTAGCAAAGAGGTGAGGTGTATTTCTGCTGAACTTGTGTGGTAGTTTTGCTGTACTTGTGTTGTATTTCTGATGTACTTGAGTTTTATTTCTGCAGTATTTGTGTTGTATTTCTGCTGTACTTGAGTTGTATTTCTGCTGTACTTGTGTTGTATTTCTGCTGTACTTGTGTTGTATTTCTGCTGTATTGTGTTGTATTTCTGCTGTACTTGAGTTGTATTTCTGCAGTATTTGTGTTGTATTTCTGCTGTACTGAGTTGATATTTCTGCTGTACTTGCATTGATCTTACCCTTGTATTTTCTGATGTAATTATGTTGTATTCTGCTGTACCTGTGTTGATCTTGTTTTGTATTTTTGCTGTAATTACTTTGATATTATGTATATTTCTACTGTATTACATTGATATTGTGTTGTATTTCTACTATAGTTTACGTTGATATTGTGTTGTATATCTGCTGTATTTGTGTTGATATTGTGTTATATTTCTGCTGTACTTATGTTGATATTGTGTTATATTTCTGCTGTACTTATGTTGATCTTGTGTTATATTTCTGCTTTACTTGTGTTGAACTTGTGTTGTATTTCTGCTATAGTTGCATTGATCTTGTGTTGCATTTCAGCTGCACTTGCATTGCTATTGTGTTGATTTTGTGCTGCTTTACTTCTCTGTTGACTAAATCCTGTTGCCAACTGCTTTTACTTTGCTGTAGTCATAGATAATTATATAAATATATATTATATATATATAATATATTATATATATATAATATATATATATAATATAATATACATATATATATATATAAGAGTCTGAAAAATGTGTTGTGTTTGTTTCAGTCACCTGTCATGGGAGGGACTGGTGAGCCAGTGTTTACACACTATGCCGCGTTATTCCTCAGAAGGTCTTCCTGTATCCTGTTTCCCTTTGGCTGTGAGATGCTGAGCATTAACCCTGTTACCCTCACATATGTTACTGAAAAACTTTTTTTAGTATTTGAAATTTTTATAGATATTCCTGAAAATCTGCCCATTATTGTCCTAGCAATGCAACTATAGAGCAACTCACTGTGAGAATGTCATTAACAAAGCAAAACTTGTTGCATTGCAGAATTACAGCCAGAATATGGTTTTAGACTATAAGGAATATTACTTTTAAAATAGTTTGCTAATCAAACTGATATTGACTTAGAACCCTCAAAACAGGTTTATTATGAAATTGAAGCACAAGTCTTACCTTATCACACACACATTTAATAATCAACTGAAAAGTATGTTTTTTCATAGCCTTAGGTCCCTCTCAATACAGGTATTTTTTTTATGAAATTGAAGCACAAGTCTTACCTTATCACTATTTATAAACAACAGAAAAGTACGTTTTTTCATAGCTTGTGGCCATTCTTATCAGTTCTCAACTTATCTCAGAGCCTTGCAGCTATTTCAGAAGTAAAACTGTAGGGTTTATTTGTTTCTGAATAGCTTTGTAATTGATGCTTATTTTTTGTCTTCTACTAGCTTCACAATGTACTATGAACATTGCCATTGTATGAGCTTAAATCAAGTCCCTTGTTCTTATATGAGTCTCTAAGACTAAAACCAGCAAACAAGTACATTTTTTCTCCTGAAGATTGAGTATGGTGAGGTACTTGAAAAGAGTTGCGTGTGCAAACTTTTCCACCAGTGAATGTCTTCTAATCATCCAATGCATATACGTGCATAACATACATATTATGGTGTTATCAGAATGAACATTCCATTCCTTGGTATTCCTACCTTGACCTTGGCACAGTTCAGCACGTTGTCAGGTATGGTTGTTGCCCGGGGCGACAGGACGGGAACGTTCCCGACATCTTTACAGCAGGGGCTGAGTCAGAGGATCCGCAGAATCTGGAACTGTGTGGAGTGGAACCCCTCCCCTGTACACAGCTTGACAGGTTAGATATACCGTGTGTGTGAGTGAGTGAGTGTGAATATGTGTGTGATTTGATTTGATTTGATTTATTCTTTTATATCGATAATGAAATAAGCACTCATGTGCTTTTTTAATCCAGTGTGTATGCAGTTTTGTAAATGTCATCTGTTCCCACCGGCACAAGATGGCCTCCTCTTACAAAAAGCGGAACAGGATTTAACGTGTGTGCAAGATGTTCTGTGTGCATTCGCACACAGAGCCTCGGTTTAAAGTCTCATCCGAAGGACTTTTGGGGAGAGTGGAGTCAGCACTGATGTTAACTCCAGGAGAAAAATCTCCTCGACCGGACTCGAACCCGGGTCGTCAAATTGCCAGCGCAATGTTCTGACCACTAGGCTATCCGTCCCCTGTGTGTGTGTGTGTGTGGTGTGTGTGTGTGTGTGTGTGTTGTGTGTGTGTGTGTGTGTGTGTGTGTGTGTGTGTGTGTGTGCGTGTGTGTGTGAGAGTGTGTGTGTGTGTGTGTGTGTGTGTGAGTGTGTGTGTGTGTGTGTGTGTGTGTGTGAGTGTGTGTGTGTGTGAATATGTGTGTGTGTGAATATGTGAATATGTTGTGTGTGTGAATAGTGTGTGTGTGTGTGTGTGTGTGTGTGTGTGTGTGTGTGTGTGTGTGTGTGTGTGTTGTGTGTGTGTGTGTGTGCATGTGTGAATATGTGTGTGTGTGTGTGTGTCTGGGAGAGGGGATTAGTATGTATGTTCTTTGGTAGGAGGGATGTGTTGGGTTTGAGGGAGGGGGGAAAGGAGGGTAGGTGTGTGTGTGTGCATGTTATGACTTTGCTTCAAACAACTCCTTCTCAATAAAAGAAATTTTTTAAATCCACAACCCATCACCCTATCATTATACTTTTATATCAAAACTCTTGTGATAATTCTGCCTTGTATCTTTTAATTGTTTGTTTTTACGTTCAGCATTCCAGAACACCTTTGGCCCCAAAGACAGCGCCTCCGTTAGCATGGCGGTGAACAGCAGTTGTGTGACCCAGTATCTGGACACCGTCTGTCAGAGGTCAAAGGTCATGCTGGAAGCCGGGGCCTACTTGCACTGGTACGAGCGCTACAACACCAGCAAGGTGGGTCTTCCGTATCGTCACTGTTTGAGGAATAATGTTGAGTTGTACTGCATTGTATCATACTGCAGTAGTGTGCATAGTGCAGTGCTGTGTGTTATAGTGTAGTGTGTAATTAGGTACAGTAAAGGCAGATTTCTCTGAGTGAAATTCATGTTGCTGTTTGTATTGAATTTTATACTACTTCCTGTCACAACAGATATCTGTGCATGAAGTATGAGTTGCACTATTAAGGGAAAGTGCATTGCCGCAAGAGTAGCATCGCCCATTATTTTTGTTTAAAAGATTTTTTAAAATCTGTATGACTGTATTTGGTTCCCTTTGGGAGGTTTTTTCCTTCAGAATTTTGCAGGAGACAACTCTTGTTGCTGTGGATTCTTTAATGTGCATTGATTTTCTTTCTGTATGTATTTGTTTCCCTTTGAGAGTGGTTTTTTTTTTTTCAAACTTTTTGTAAAACTTTTTAAATTTATATATTTCATTCACAAAAGATTAAGGACAAACATTTCCAAACAAAGCAAAATAAGTAAAAAGAAAGTACAAATACAATTTCTTTTCATAAGCAGGTGTCATCAACAGCTTCTCAAGTACTTAATCAACCAAGAAAACACACACATACACACAGACACAGACACAGACAGACACACAGACACACAATTTTATACACTCCATAAGCTAACATAAATGGATCATGTCAAACATGGAAAAACAACATCATTGATGCACCTCTGTCAAATCTCTGAATCTGCACCATGCCTGTTGTTTCATCTATGAGAAAAAGCACATTGTGTCAGTGTCAGCTTAACTATCCAGTGTGTGGCAGCACGGCCTTGGAAAGTAAAATAGCGCTTGCACAAGTCCATCTTTTTTATCACATGGTTGCTATTCACCAAAAGCACATGGCCAGACACTTAGTTATATATAAATTTGCTGTCAAATAAAGAGATGAAGCTGAACACAGTCGTGTTTTTATCATTATTTTAATATATATATATATATATAATATATATATATATATATATATATATATATATATATATATATATATATATATTATATATATATCTAGTCAATACAGTCAAGCAATGGCCTATAATGCCTCCATTCAGAAGTGAAGCTGCTCAGATTCTTTTGCAATTGTTGCATTGTATTGTTTCTTCAAAATTGTACTGGGGACAACTCTTGTTGCTGTGGATTCTCTATCATGCATTGTATGTATAGATCTGTATATAATTGCACAGTTTTAATCTGAGTTTTAATTTTGACAAGGTGACAGCCCCAATATGGCCTTTGTGGTCTGCGGGGCTATAAACAGCATGATTGGATTGGATTAGACTGTGGTTTATCGTATCATCTGAAAGACTAGCACCTGAATGCTGTGCTTCTTCACAGCACATATTTTCACCCTTGTAAATAAATCAATCAGGGGGTGGGATAGCTAAGTGGTCAGAGCACTCGCTTTCCCCCAGTCGAAGTTAAGCAGCGTCGAGCGTGGTTGCCAGTTGGATGGGTCACCGTTTGCGTGCCTTGTTTTCAGTACAGTCCACCCAGTTCACCCAGCTGTAAATGGGTACCTGTCCTCTTTAGGGTCAGGGAAGGTAAAGCAGCGAGGGAGAGGACATGGGCGCAGCCATTAATATGCTGGCTCCTGGAGAAGCTGAGGTCTCTGATGTCTTGCTCCCCTATGACCACATAGGTCATAGGACACCTTTACCTTTTAAATAAATCAAGTATGGTGTTGCGTGTGTGTTATTCAGGAGGACATGGAGGAAGCTGTCAATGAGTTGCAAGTCTGTCAGGAGCACTACAGAGAGGCTGTGGCTCCAGGATGACTTTCCCTGAGTGTGTGTGTGTGTATGTGTGCACGTGCGTGTGTGTGTGTGTGATAGGGAAGGGGAGGGGAGGAGGCAGTGTCTGTGTGTAGGAGTGTACATGTGTGTGTGGTTTATGAGAGAGAGAGAGGGAGAGAGAGAGAGAGAGAGAGAGAGAGAGAGAGAGAGAGAGTTTTTAGTCTAATTTAATCATGACAGGTCATGGCACGATCAATGGATATGTGTGAATGAGGTAGAAAAAGAGGGAATAAGAGAAAATGAGTGAGAGAGAGAGTGTGTGTATGTGTGTGAGTGCTCACATATTTCCAAATCAATATCATATGTGTACAGGTGAGATCATGTGTGTATGAGGTACGTGTGCATGTGTGTTTGCATGTATATGTGTAGTTGAAAGTTTATTTATAAATGCTGTGGTACGGTATTTCACAATAAGATCGTCTTCACTCATCTATTCAAACCTGTTGTCTTTATTAGGGACCAAAAAAAAAATTCAGATATCCAAGTCGTGGGGGGGGGGGGGGGGGGCAGGTAGGGTGCAAGGAACAAGATTTTTTTTCCATCAGATTGAGGTCAGTTGTTAACCTGCAGTTGACTTCGCTCAACTTTCCACGACTTCTTGAGAAGTTGGGGTTGTGCTCTGAAACTTACAGTGCATCACAGGCAAGTCAGACCTGTTGGTGGAGCCCATTCCTCTCCAGTTACAGATGCATGGTGAGTATGTTCGTGTCAACCATATTACTGAAAAATGTTTAAAAGTTGATCAGATCCTTCATACATACTTCACAGTAAAGTGGTATTGGCAATGATGCTTCAATGGAAATAAAGCTAGCAATATTTTTATTTTTTTGTTTTTGTATTATTTTTTGGCTAGATCTCTGAGGTTAACCAGTGGTGAGATTATTGCGTATGCAGCTGTTTCCCCCCCTCAACTATTTAGGTAGCCACATTCTGACTTTGGGGATAAGCAAGCTCGATGATCTTGTCATGATGCTGGGTGTGTTGCTATAATCTCTACAAGTCATTCGGATGAGACTCGAAACCGAGGCCCCGTGTGCAAATGCACGCAGAACATCTTGCGCACACGTTAAAACCCCGTTCCACCTTTCGGAAGAGTAGGCCATCGTGTGCCGGTAGGAGCGGATGACAAAATTATAACAAACCAGCATGCACACAGGTGTCGTGTTTAGACACCATCCCTGAGGAAAAATCGGGGAGTTGGAGTCCCAGAGCGGCTCGGGGCTGTAGGTATATGGCAACGGTACTGGAACCATTCGTATTGGTCAATGCCCTTCCAATGGATCATTCCAGTGCCGTGGAGAAGGGGGGTCTGCTGCATGGGTAACAGCTTGCCCTCCATACATACTTGCCCAGGCTTTGCGCTCTAAAGTGTACAGCAGCAACAAGACAACAACAGTTGATCATCGTTGTTCGTCGTTGATCTTTGCGCCTGGTGGCAGCATGATCTGTGGCTCTGTAGGTCAAATGCAAGCGCTTTGATTTGTCTTTACAAGAGAAAGCGCTATACAAATTCCATGTATTATTATTATTATTAAGTTCTATAAAGTTTTCACAAAGAGACAGGCAGGCAGATAAAGGACACACACACAGACACACACACACACACAGACACACACACACACATAATGGTGGTACATTTTATTTCCAACATTTTGGTAAGAGGAAGAACAATGCATATAATTATGACTTAACAAATGAAACTGATGCGTGTGCGTTTCAGGCTTGGTCCAAAGATGATAATAATAATAAAAAGGGATAAACAGCTGATGTGCATTCTTGTGTGGTTTGTCAATTGTAAAAAATTTTTTATAAAAGAATAAACACAAAGAAATCTACAAACTCTGTTTAAAATAAATTCTGACAGTATCAAGTCTACTTCTTATTTATTCTAAAACAAAATACCATTCAGAATTTCTTAATCTTTGTATTTTAATTCTGTCTTTAAAAAAAAAAACCCAAAACCAAACCAACATATCATTTTGTTTCATAGATATACTCAATGTTCCTCATGCTCAGTCTTTGAAATGCATGAATAACAAAAATTAAACGAATAAATAGAATTTTTGGTGCTGTATGTATGTTTTATTATCATTATTATTATTTTGTAAAAATTTTTATTCTTTTATTTCGCAGATATTGGAATAAGCACTCGTGTGCTTTTTTACATCCAGTCCCTGTGTGTGCAGTAGTGTAAATTTTGTCATCCGTTGGCGTTCACACCTGCACACAATGGCCTACACTTCCAAAAAGCAGAACGGGTTTTAATGTATGCACAAGATTTTGTATGTATGTATGTATCTGTGCATACATACGTAACTGCACATCTTTTTGATGTAAATGAGTGAATACAGATATTATATAACTCATGCTGTCTTACTTCATTTTGAATATATTAATATCTATAAATTTATTACAATACACTTCCAAATATACTAAAATTATATATGAATGAAAAAATCACACACAAAAGAAACATGTGAACACATGTAATATTAAAGTTTAAAATAATAGTAATATTACTACTAATAATAAATGGAATTTATATAGTGCTGTTTCTTGTAAAAAAAAAAAAAATCAAAGCACTTGGGGAAACAAATCAAAGCGCTCCAGGAAACACACATACTAAAGAATGCTATGTCGCCGTAAACTATGTTTTCCAAACTTAAAACTTCCCACACCCCCCTTCTCTCCCTCACTCTTTGCTCCCCCTCCCCTCCCCCCAAAAAAGTTCAACTAATTCTCACTTACACAAGGTCATACAGCTGGAAGTTGAAATCATTATAGCAGACTAAACCTATATTTTCCTTCCTCTCCTCCACACCACAGTTTATAACAGTAAAAAAAAAAAAAAAAAGTAAATGGAAGTGCATCCCTGAAGTTGGAATGCAGTAACCTTGATGGTGGGGGGAAAAAAAAACCCCAACACAACGGTTGCATATGCAAAACTCTCACCATGGGTGAACCTCAGAGCTCTAGCAGAGGAACAATTTTTTTTTTTTAAGATAAAAAATACGTTAAAAAAACCCCAAAAGATAATAGAATGGAAGATCCAGTTGCAAGTGAAAGCCACTGTCACAGACGCTGCTTCCAACTTTCTTTTGTGCCATTGATATGAGTATAAATATATATGAATATAAACGCTTTATCATCTCGGAAAAATAGAGAAAGATTCAAAAGCTTGTCTTTCAGATATCTGCAGTCTCCAGGAAACACCATTTCAAAACACATCCATGTCGGGTGCAGGCCTGGTTGATTACAGGGTGACAAATATATAAAATAGTAGTCTATAGAGGTAACAGTGCTAGTGTCCATCCACAATAACTTTTCATTAATACTTGTCAACATACACCATGCAGGAAGAGTGATATCATCAACAAGTGCAGAAACAACGTCTGTAATGCCCCCAAAAATGTCCTGTATTGATTGAAACGGAAAATGAAACTAAAAACTACATTTGCTAAGAAAAAAAAGGATATAAAAATTTACCATGGTAAATGATTTGTTGGGGTGGAGAAAAATTGTGTGTGTGCGCGCGCGTGCACGCACACGCGCACAAATGTTCATTTATGATTTCATGCATAAAAAAATACTTTTTTCTTCCTTTTTTTTTTCAAAAAGAAACAAAAACAAAATTAAGGCAAATGTCAGTAGAAACAAAACAAAAAAACCCAAAAAAGAAAAATTCCACCAAAAAAAAAAAGCAGAAAAGCTAGCACACAGCTAAAATGATTGTATCAAACTTCACTACAGGCAAACAGCATAAACCGATAGAGTCAGACATAAGCAAATACTGCAAGCCAGCCTCAACAAGCACCACTATAAATAAGTTACTGCTCCAGTACAGCATAGGCACATGACAAAATTCGCCACCAGAGATCTCCAGTCAAAGGCACCTGACTATCTCACATTTACACCATATTCCCTTTACCCTTCTTTTTTTTTTTTTTTTTAAACATCGGTGTAAAAAAATGAATATTAAAATATGAGAAGACATCTACAGTCTGACACCCATAATTGAGAGATACATCTGATATTCATAGTAAATTATGGGTACAAGTGATAAACATTGCATGCCATAAAAAAACAACACTTATACGTGAAAAATTATAGCAAGTTTTCTGATATTGATTTCTTCTTTGTCGTCATCGAACACTCAAACAGCAACTATTGTTGTCTGTTAAGTATGAGTGAATATGTGTCACACTGCCATTAAGTGCCTCACAAGTCAAGCCCAGTGCATCCGATACTGATCTGACTTCTCTCTGAACTGCTTGAAAAGCCACTGGGGTACCACACTGACACTTCCCGAAGCTGTGTTGTCTTGGGAAAACTAAATCTGATGGAGCAAACCCATCTCCAGACCTCAGATGGCATGCTGGGTATATCTGTGTCGAGCATACCGTCAGTCATCCCAAGTGATGGTGTAGATAAACCTGGCATTTGTCCGTGTTATCAACTTGCTTATCTCATGAGTTCTGAGATTTATTTGACTTTTGAGAGCACTATTTCGCTATAAATAAAAATAGTCTAGGATAAAACAGAGGAAATCCCCAAAACCTTGTTCAACTGGTTTATTAAGTGTGTTTATTCAATAGCTTAAAAAAAATTCCACTAAAATCTTTGTTTAAGAGACTTATCATTAATCATATCAATAATAATAATATCTCAAACACCTACATCAACAAAATAAAAAGATCTAACTTACTGGTAAAAATGAAAGTACAATCACATACTGAACATGATCAAACATAGGTTAAACAGGCACCATTGATTAAATGAATGATGTTTTTACAATGCAAGTAAAATGATATGGTTACCTGTCATTCATTTTACCTTACATACAAAATCCATAAGATTGATTAAAAACACATCTTCTATCTTATATGGTGGAATAATAAATAAGTGTACAGCAACATCACAATATGTAGACTGATAACAATATAACATCATTAATGTTAAACAGCATGTGAGCATAAAATAAGTATTGAAAACAAAACGGCAAAGAAACATACAACCCCCCAAAAAAAACAAAAAAAACAAAACACACACACACACACACACACACAAACAAAAAACAACAACAAACAAACAAAAACGAACAGAAAAACAACCCAAACAAACAAACAACCCAACAACAAACAAACCAAACAAACTAACAAACAATCCCCTTGTAAATACAACATACAGCTGTCAAAATGTCTTTAATGAGCAAATCATCACTGGTCACTTTACAGAAAGTTAACTAGTACCAGAATCATTCCTAACAAATAAACCTGACTAACTTGAGTCTCATGTTTGGCAAAAGGAAAAAAAAACGACTCCAGTATAACAAAATGGCATAAAGCCATACTATGTAGAATATGTACCTGCCTGGCTTTATGTTATGTGTCATTACATAATCAAAATCAAGTGCAGCATTAGGTAGAAAGACTGTCACAGAAAATGATAAATGAATGAATAAACAATATGATGCCACAGTCCTCAAAGCATATGGTGCATATCCTAACATAGCGTTATGTATATGTAGAAAACCATTACGGAAAGTAATAAATGAATAAAATGGAGAAATAAATAAGATAGGGCAGATCTTCAAAGCATAAAGTACACATATATCCATAACTTGAAAACAGCCTTACAGGTTTGCTGAACTGTTTAAAAATAATTTTATTTTGTTCAGAGTCAAGACATTACGCACACACTTATATTTACCTAGGTTGTGTTTTGTTTGTTATGAAGCTGTGAATGTTATTTACTAACTGAAAATCCATAACCTTGTTTGTAAACTACATATATATGAAGACTATACGTGTGGAAAATGCACGCACGCACGCACGTGTGTGCACGCGCACACACAAAATTATATATATGATGTGAACTTCAGGACATGAATCTCTCCTTCTTTTTTGTTTGTTTGGGTTTTCTTTTCAGTTCTGTCATCTTCTTCCCTTTGTTTTCAGGCTCAATAAGTATCATGCAAATAAATACACAAATCAGAAATAAATACATTATAAATGAATAAGAAACTGTAAAGAAAAATACTTTCACAAAATTTTTTTTCAAAGAATAAAGACATAATTCCTTTATAGTTTGTCTCTTTATATATCATATGGTAGACAAGATGTTTAAAAAAACCCTCAAATATAAATGCATTGTTAAAAACGTATTATTTGAGACTTTTATATTTTTATGTATAGTCAAAAATATCACATTTTAGAGAAAACCTTGTTTAATTCTTTTTCATAAATAAATATTTTAAAAACCTCTGATAATTATCATCTGAGATTATCTTCTGTCTTTCTAATATATGTTGTCTCTTAGAAAATGTCAGATGGTAGAAAAGTACCTATTTTCTGTGATTTAAATCCACCCCCACCTTAAATAAAAAAATATGTATCTTTAAAAAAAAATGTGTTTTTCCGGATGTCTCCTTTACAATTTCTGTCTGAACAAAAAAATATCACACAGCAAAAGATGCCCCTCCCCCCCACCCCCCTTCCTTTACAATCCAATCATATTGTTTAATTGTTTATAACTGTGATGATGACAGAGGCCACATCAGGGTTGTCACTTCATAAAGTTTAAATCTCAGATAAAAACTGTGCAACAGTATACAGATGAAAAGCAAAGGAAAACATATTTCATTGTTTGTAATGTGATTTAATTGAAGAACTGAACTTTGGGTTGGCAAGGTCATCGGCAGCAGACTGAACTGAACTTTGTGGCGAAAAGAGGCATAAGAAGCAAAAATAATCTCACAGTTTGTTAGATAAAAACAGAACAAAAATCTCACAGTTTAATAAGACATTCTGACTCATGGAATATGTAAGGCACAAAGCGCATCATGTGTGTAAGATTCCTTCTCCAAGACACAAGAGGAATACTGTTAGATCCGCAAGAAGCTCAAGACAAGCTGATACAATTCTCACTTTAGTTTAGAACAGAGGACTTGTCCAGAAGGCAACACATTCCATAGGGTGCTGTCTGTGCTCACACCACAGCATGATCAATGCTCAGTACACAGTTATCATACCTCGACCATTTCTAGAAACTCCACATTAAATTTTCATGGCACGTCTTGCATGTCACTAACACGCTTATTATGCCATGGTATCTTTTCATTTGCCTTTTTCCAGTCTCTCTGTCCATCAATATGGTGGGTGCAGACTACCTGCCAAACTGATGATTTTCACTTTGAATATCATATGTGTGTGTGTGTGTGTGTGTGTGTGTGTGTGTGTGTGTGTGTGTGTGTTGTATGTGTGTGTGTGTGTCTGTGTGTGTGTGTGTCTCTGTGTGTGTGTGTGTGTGTGTATGTGTGTGTGTGTGTTATCTTTGGGTATTTTTTGTTTTGTTTTGTTTTCTTTTTTTTTAGGGGGGGGGGGGGAGGGATGTGGATAGGTAAGTTGTCTATTGACTATTCTCTGTTTATTCTTCCTCATGTTTGTTTTTCCAACGTGTATGTGCTACACCGGCTTAGAACCATTTTATGAGCATTCTCATTTTCTTTCACAGTGTTTACAATGCGAATGCCTCCCGAAACACACCTTGTGGCAAGAAACAGTATCACAGTATGAATGCAAAATGAAAGTATACAAATTTTAACAACAACAACAAAATCAGCAGAAAAATGTCATCACTTTTGTTGGGTTTGAGCTGAAAAAAAAGTAGCAACAGTGACTTAATTCACCGTTTTGCAACTGCAACAGTGACTGTATTCACTGTTTTACCACTGTAGTAATCTCTTTCTGTTGTAATGTTTACCTTACGGCTGGCTGTTACCTCCTACTTAAACCCACTAACACAAAAACATTATTTTACTAAGTAGACAAACAAACATCCCCCCCTCTCCCAACCCCCCCCCCCCCCAAACAAAAAAACAAACCCAGAACTAAACAAAATGAAGCAAAGCAAAACAAAAATTCAAATCCAAAATCACCCCCCCCCACACACACACACACAGAAGAAAGAGTTAGAGACAATAAGGAAAACAATCAGTACAGGAACAACTTAAACAAACAATCCTACAAAATCACGAAAACCTAGGATGCACTGCATGAGAAACTGAACAAACAAAAATATTCATAGTCTACTCACACATATCCTAAACTAGTATACACTCACTGTATAGTGACGACATCTTTTACTTAGGCACAAAGTCTTTTACATCATAAATCGGCAAAACATACTGAACTGTAAGAAATTGAAGTACAATCATCTTTCATATAAACAAAATGTCGTATATATATCCCATGACAATATATGCCAAGTACACAACTGGAATAATATTATGCATGAAGATTCAGTAAGTTTGGTCCTTGCAAAAAAGACCAGTGAAGAATTGAATGACTAGCAGTGACACCATCAATATTATGTTACTATTCATTTATAGTCACATTAGTGTAATGCCACCAACACACTTCTTCCAGATCCATCTTTTTGTCAGATAATTCACACAGCTGTGAAGCGTAGAGCAGCGCAGTGGTGTAGTGTAGTTATAGTGCAGTATATTGTATTGTATTGTATTGTATTGTATTGTATTGTATTGTATTGTATTGCATTGCAGTGTAGTGTAGTGGGGTTTGTGTGGTGTGGTGTGGGTGGGTGGTGTGGTGTGGTGTGGTGTGGTGTGGTGTAGTGTAGTTGGATGATGTGCAGGGTAGTGATGTACAGTGTAGTGTTGTGCAGTGTGTTGTGGTGTGGTGCAGTGCTGTGTAGTGTTGCGTAGAGTAGCATGATATAGTGTAGTGCACTGTTGTGTAGTGTAGGATGGTGTGTTGTGGTGTAGTGCAGTGCAGTGTAACATGGCATAGTGCAGTATAGTGTAGTCTTATGCACAAAATACCACTTTTAATCACTGCATCTTTCTTTCCACGAATGCTCTCACAGGGAAAGCATGTCACCACAATGCAGCATCAACCGTTCTTATACTTTTCCTGTTTGTGTATAATTTGTTTGTTTCCCCAATAAGCATTTTGCGACAGAATCTCACAAAGGACATCTCTTTCGTTGCCATGGGTTCTTTTACATGTGCTAGATATATGTTGTATATATAGAACCTAAGTTTATTACTTCATCTAAAAGATGAACACCCAAAACCATCACTCAGTCTACTGGGTGGAGGTAAAACCCGGTATAAAACCTGTCAACTTTCTTGATGGATGCAATGCATTACCCACCAGACCGTTGATCCATCACCTGCAGATTTCACGAGCAGTTCATGAATGTTCTGTTGTCATACTGCTCAAATTCTGATGTTCAACCTCCACTGATGGAATGGCATCATCAACACTGCTCCTGTCACTGCCTCGAAGGCATCATTAACATAACTCAGTTCTGGTCATTTAAATACAGGTCATGAAATATTAGGTCATCATACCTCGCAAATCTCAATGTAATAATATATATGACTTTTTTTTTTGTAAAGCAAAGATTGATAGCTTCAGCATATTAACACAGCATATTAACACAGTATTATTCAGCACAGTAACTCTAGTTTTCATTCACTGAGTGGCATGAAAATATTGCATTTCTTATTGGCTAAATGGCATGAAGATGTTACAGCTACAGTTAGCAAGAGGCTTACAAAAGAATGCTAGAAAAAAAAGTTGTTTATAGGCCACACAGTATACAAATCACTGCAATAATTTAGTTTATGCTCAACATCTTTAACTCAGTGGCCAATCCCAGCAGCCAGCATGAGTGTTACACTTCAATGTGTTAACTATCAGCTAATTTTTCAAGTTCTAAGTCATTCTTCACAGCATAATACCTCCTATTTTAATGTTTCCTGAAAACTGTGTGTCAGTTTAACAGATCAGTTTAATAACTAAAGTTAAACAGAGATCAGTATGCTTGCTGCAATCAGACCAGACCAGTATGTTTACAGCATTCAGACAATTTGTTTCAATACACCGGATAATGATGATGATTCATCATTCTTTAAATTTTCCATATTTCATGAACATGCTGATCTATTTGAATTCATGTTCATGAGCAAACATAAAGAATCCTCCCTTCAACTGATTGTCCTAGAACTGTCCTCAAGCTAAAAAGCAAGGGTGGATGGAACATGAAATGTCTTGTCTTCAACATTCTTTCATTCCCTTTTGCTTCCTTGCATTTTGCTGTCTGTCATATTTACTAAACTGCCCTCTGTGGTACTAAGATTTTGCAGTGGGTATGTACTTTGTTTCTGCTTCTGATATATAGATCATAAACCATTGAAAACTGTATGCATGTGATTCTAATATTGTCCTCCTTCGTGATATCATTTCCAGAAGTATCAGAAGACTAATGAATTCTGATAACATTTAATATTTGATACAGAACAGGCATATACAAAATTCTGTTAAAATGCAGAATACAGATACGTGAGCTGTAATACTTTGTAAAATGCACTCATGAAAATACATTCATGAGCTTACAGTAACAAGATCACATGACATGAATGAAAAATGGGTCCTTTACAAAGTCAGTTCAGGAAAAGATGATACAATGTCCATGACATTTATGACTTAAATAGTGGTAAAACAGTACACTCACAGAATGTATCCATGAATTGTGTGATAGAACATGACAGCAGTTTAAAAAAAAAAGCTATATGACAAAAAATATAAACCAACATTATGCATTAAAGAATATCACATCAGAGAACATGCATTCTACAACAAAAACTATCCACCATGTAAATAAATCTAAAAAAGAAAAACACAAAAAAACCAAAAACCCAAACCAACAAAAAAAAAGTGCAAACATTTAGATAAAAATACAATTTTGACAGGACAATATGTCTCATACACATAACTATTCATACCGCTTGAAAGTAAATGAAATAACAGCTACACAGAAAATACAAAACCAAATCTTACTTTGCAAAGTGTAACAGACATGTACAATACAAAAGAATAATAATCATAATAGCGATTTAACTTCCAGACCAACGACTCTCGACTCGACAATACGCAGGGCCAGTTGTTAATTACTGAGAACTGAACTTATATGACTATTTAAATCAAACCTGTGACATGAACTTAACTTCTATGACTAATTATGATTTTATTTTTAAGAGTTAAAAATCCATAGACAAAACCACACTAGGTACAATGAATTCTTTCACTTTTGCTGCCAGTTAACTTTACACATTGCACAAAGTACTAATCAATACATAATAGGCATGCTAATTAATACTGTGAAAAGATCCTGACAAAATCTGATACAAACACATTGCTGTAGTATTGACAATACTTTCAATAAAATATTTAGTACTAAACAGAAGACACACGCAAAATAAATCAATTACAAAATCAAACTGGAATACAAACATTAACATTCCTGATATAAAAAAAAAATGGGGGTTGGAAAAAAAAAGTTGCTGCATTTCATCTTGTCTAAAAACAGCAAGATGGAATGTGTACAGGAAAACAATCATGAATGTTGCTGAAAAAAACCCCAACACTTCTGAAACAAGATTTTCACAGAAGAAAAAAGAAGCAGCTTGAAATCTTGTTGACAAACCAGACCAAATGCATAAAGCACTAATAAATAAGCACAATACAGCAGTCACTAACTAAGTAAGCATAGCACTGATGAAATTCATTGCTACTACACTTGTGAATGCAGGGCTACCATCTACAAAGCAGAAGCAACAGCAATTTTGTTACAACTGGTCAGAGAGTGTTGTTTTCTGTTAACTTTTCCCCTGACTCTGCACACGTCACTGTGTACTAAATTTTGCTCCTGAACCAAGAATGTACACACCACTGTGGGGAACAGCCAAGCTTCTCTCTCAACAGCGCACACCTTCATGGGCCGAACATTAAAACATCTCTCTCTCTCTCTCTCTCTCTCTCTCTCTCTCTCTCTCTCTCTCTCTCTCTCTCTCTCTCTCTCTCTCTCTCTCTTTTCTCTCTCTCTCTCTCATCACACTTGTGAATCATTGAGACTATTACACAGTAGTTACTTTTTCTTTAAACTGAATTTAAAGATTGCATATTTGTGGCAGTTGGCTATACTCTCACTTCAGAGGACTGTCAAGTCATGCACTATTACAGAGGCTTTTTCCATAAATAAGCACAGCATAATCAGCATAATTTTAATCAGCAAACGCAGCACCAGTATAACTAGTGCCCAGCTTATCAGCACAGGACAGTAAGCAGTCAGGTGATTGTTATGAATAAAGCATAGAATCAGTGAGTGCTGTGTTCTGTTAGTGAGCAGTGTATTAATTATTACCATCAACTCTATCACTAGCGTCAGTAACTAAGTATGCATAGCACCAGTAAGTGCTGTGTTCTGTTAGTGAGCATTGTATTAATTATTACCATCAACTCTTATCACTAGCGTCAGTAACTAAGTATGCATAGCACCAGTAAGTGCTGTGTTCTGTTTGTGAGCATAGCATAACCAGCACTGACTTTGTCAGTAAATGAAGTAGCAGTTTACTGTTATTTGTTCCCCATTCCATGAACACATAGTATCACTCAGCATCAATCTGACATGTTGTCAAGCAAAGAGCTAATAAGGAAGGTGTTCTGTTAGTAAGCACTGCATAATCAATATCAATTCTGTCCATAAATGCATGCATGCACGTGCATATGCGCGCGTGTGCACATACACACACACACACACAAACACACACACACACACACACAAACTTGAAGTTGTAATGCCACTAACAGTAATCAAGCCTCATCCCTAGACATTCTACTGCACTGATCACTGTGTACTGACAGCTGCCAAACAGTATTGCAGAGTCAAGTTCTATTTTCTAATGTACTTAACATAGATTGATTCAACTGCACCCAAGTTTTCTGCACAGTTGACAGAAGATGCTCCAAACTTCAGTAAAATCCACAAGTCCTCTTCACCACATTCATTGAGTCAGTCCCTTGTAGATGATTACAATCACCTATCTTATGTTCAAATTGCAATCAGTGGAATTTTAAATGTGTATAGTTCATTCTGAGCAAGGTGCTGAAGATCAGCATATAGAACTGTTACTTCCAGTTCCACGGCAATTGTAATGCCCATCACAAAGTGAAAGATCTGTAAATAATTGGAATCTTGAAACCCTCTACATACCAGAATTTCTCACACAGAAATAGAATTGTGAGGTTCATTAACCTACATTTTGAAATGTGCAGGAAACGAAAATTCATCACTCCTTCCCCCCAGTCTCCTACGTTGGAAAACCCTGCTTTTCCATGCTGTATTTTGAAAAGCTCACCATTCTTTAGTGTACAACCAAAACAAAAGGCTCTCTCTGCATATAGAGGTATTCAGCTGAAATGTAAGCTCACAATACTGCTGTGTTTCATCCAAAAAAAGACTCTCACCATTCTATAATAATAATCATATATAACCGAAACAAAAGCTCTCTATGCGGAGGTGTTTAGCTGAATCATAAGCTCACAATACTGCTGCGTTCCGGTTATTTAAAAAAAAAAAAAGGAAAGAAAATAAAAGCCCACCCCTCTTTAGTGTACTAACTAAAACAAAAGACAGGTGTTCAGCTGAAATGTAAGCTCACCATACTGCTGTGTTTGCTTCCATCCCAAACCCCACCATTCTATGACAATACACAACTGAAACAAAAGCTCTTCACATAGCTAGAGGTGTTTAGCTCCAAATCATAAGCTCACCATACCACTGTGCTCCATAAAAAAGCTCACCATTCTATACAGTGCAATCGAAACAAAAGCTCTATACAGAGGAATTCAGCTGAAATGTGAGTTCACCATACTGCTGTGTTTGGTTCCATAAAAAAGCACACCATTCTATAACAATATATAAACTGAAACAAAAGCTCTCCATGTAGTGGTATTTAGCTGAATTATAAGCTCACCATACTGCTGTGCTCCATCAGGAAAAAAGCTCACCATTCTATACAGTACACCGAAAACAAAAGCTCTACACATAGAGGTGTTTAGCTGAAATATATACTGCTGTGTTCCATTTAAGAAAAAAAAAGGGGGGGGGGGGGGGGTAAGGTTCACTGCTGTATAGTGTACAACTGAAACAGAAGCAGTACATACAGAAGTGTTCACCTGAAATATTTAAGCTCATCATACTGCTGTGGAAAAAGTTTTGTTCTTTTTTTATAGTTCACTATTCTACAACTCAAAACCTATACACACAGGTATTCACCTGAAAATATGAACTTATCATACTGCTATGTTTATTTGAAATGCAGACTAAGCACACGGTACTGATGTGCTCACTTGAAGATCACCATTTGTGCAGAGTTCAGCAAAAGTGTAAGTTCAGCATACCTCACATATATAGTAATAAACTGAAAATGTCAGATCACCATATCTGGCATTCAGTTGAAACAATGCTTCATCATACACCATATTCAACTCAATATGTAGTTTCCCTACACAGCAACGTTCAGTTGAAATCAACTGAAAATATAAGCTCATAGCTCTGCTGTATTTTATTGAAAATGTATGTTAAATCATATTACTGTTGTCTTCAGTTGAAATGCAAGCATACCATATTTATGTCTAAATTGAACTGTAAGCTCACCATCCTTCTGCAGTCAATTAAACGCTCACCATTCTGAGGTTTTCAGTCAAAATATTTGCTCACTATTCCTCATATCCATTGAAACACAAACTCACCATTTCACAGTCATCGGTTGAGCCATAAGCCCCTTTTCCCTGAGTGTTCAGTGAAGCATATGCCACCCACTGGGCATTGTTCAGAGGACAAAAAAACTCACTGTTCCTCATACTTGGTTGAAACATAATCTCATATTGTGCTGATGTGTCGAGTTGAAATGTATCATGCAAGCTCAGCACACTGCGCATCCGCAATGTGCTGCTGAACTGTAAACTCACTGTATTCACGCTGGAGTTGAAAAAGCAAGCTCATTATTGATACAATGTACTGTGGAAATGCAAACTCAATGCTCTCACACTGGAGTTGAATAGTACACTCACCACGACTTCAGCAGATTTTAAAACGTCACCTCACCACATCTCAAGTTATACATTCCCCACACTGTGACCAGCAGATGGATGTAAGCTCAGCAGGCAGGCCCCAGCATTACTTGGCTGCCTAAGCATCAGACAGATCCCCGTACTGCAGTCTGTACCTGTGCAACTGGGACTGCAAGCTGACCGTTTTCTCCACGGCCTCTGCGCGGGCGGTGCGCTCAGCGTCCAGTTTGGCGGTCAGATCCACCACCTCCCGCTGCTGCTGCGCCTCCAGACTGGAGATCCGGGCCTCGTACTTGCTGCGGATGTCCGTCAGCTGATTCTTCAGCGCGGTCACCATGTGTTCTGAACGCGCTTTCACATTGGCCAGCTCTGACTTGAGTGCGGTGACTTGCGCTTCCAGAACGGCTTCGGAGGGACGAAGTCGGCCCCCACCTTCTGAGCTAACCGCAGAATGTGCTTCAGAGGCTGTCGCCTTGGTTTCAATGGTGAACTTACCATTACACACTTTGGCATAGGAGGAATGGCTGCGTCCTATTGTGGTGTGCCGATTTCCTGGCTTTGACAGGCGTCCAGGGATGTCTGATTTTTTACCATCTTCACCCCCTGCCTCATCTTTCAGTGCTGGGCCGTACTTAGCGGAGGAGAGGAACTTGCTATATGCCTTTTCTTCTTCACTTTTCTCCTGTCCAGAGGCAGCGCCATCCACAGCTTGGCTTGCCGATGCCAGAGCCACCAGAATGTCCTGGGAATCCAGGTGACGTGGGGAGTCAGGACTCTTGGGGGAAGAGGGAGTGCCCCAGAGCGCCGTGTCCTCATGCTTCTGGACTTGAACCGCCGGGGAGCCACAGGTCTCATGACCACAGCCATGTCTGAGGAGTCCCCACTTTCTCCCAACCTCATCTCCTGCAGCCGTTCAGACACCTTCTTGTCTGTCTGATCAAAATAGTCATTGATGAACAAAAAGGGACTGGGCGGGGTGTTGGGGGATTGATTCCTGCTGCTGGAGTTACTGTGCGAAGAAAACAAATCCAGACTCAGGAGGTCTGTCCTCAAAGCCGTGGGACGTGGTGCCAACAACTTGGGGTCGTGGACATCCAGGGGTGCCGACATCCTCAACAGATCTGCTGTGGCGACATTGTTCATGCCCCCCTGCTGCTTCTTCCTCAGGAAAGGACTACCCATGGCACCAGCAGGTACCGCCTCGCGCTGAGGTCTGGGGGGAAGGACCTCTGGGCAGTGGCTGATCATCATGTAGGCCAGATGCTGCGTCAGATCCGCTGTCAGCATCAGCAGCTCCGGGCTGCTGTCCAGGTGTCGGATCAGGTTGGGGCCAAACACCAGCGCCAAGTTGTGCCCTGTCATTTTGGTTTTGTCGGAGTTGGCCGCCAGCCTGTGCAAAAAGCGACAGATGTAGGCCAGTGTGGTGTAGTTGATGTCGGGCAGTTCTTCCAGCAGTGTGGAAAGACACACCACCTCAGCTTTTCGACTCTCCTCCGCGCTGGTTTCCGCATGGCGCATGGCACAGTTCATGATGCGCTGATACATATCTGGAGGCACCAGTGACTCTGGCAACTCACGCAGGTAAGCCTTGAGCAGGGAGCCCACAGTGTGGACATCAATGTCATCCAGGGACGGGCGCCGCGCCATCTCAAACTGAGCACGCAGCTCTCGCAGCAAACCCGCTCTCCCCGCCAGTCTGAAACACACAGGTTGGGATTATTTTGATATTCTTTGTGATAATAAAGTACACAGTTCTATACTGCACTACTATTCTAATCCCTCAGCCAGAATGGTCATGAGGGAGCTTCTCTGTTAAAAATACCAATTCTCTCTCTTTGCGGTGGTCAGGTGCCAATACCTGGTTGTCTGCAATGGTTTTTGTCTGTGTCTTCAGTTTTATTGTCTGTACATCTATATACATTTGTACATTTTTTCCCCTTTTTGCATTTGTCAGATGGACAGTTCAGTCTCTGTGACAAAGGCAGCTGTATGCTGCAGGTCCTCCCAGTCTCCACAGAGCTTCTGGGCCCCAGAGGGGTCAGGCCAAATCTTCTTTCGGAGTGCCTCATGAAGCAAACAAATCAAAAAAAAAAAAAAAATCTGGACAAGCCCCTGGACAGCAGGTTTGCCACAAAATAAGACAAACCATGTGGCTTACAGTATGATTGATCATAAAAATGGAAACAGATCAAAATAATGTGACCTATAAAAAAAAACCCATCATACTACTCATTCATCGCACAATCTAACCAGACAGAGTAACACGATATACTATGCACAAGTTTGCATCAAGACAGCATATAAAAAAAGAACACATATATATGTGATGCTTCACCATATAATGAGTTGCATTGCACCAGAGGTCAATTTTTAGTCACTGGTATGTTATGTCTGCTATAAAAAGGCTATCCAATACAAAAACACAGATTGAAAATCAGACAATTCTACAAAAAGTTAATAGAAATTGAAATGATAGACTGCAGGAAGGAACAAAATCAGAAACTGACAAGTTTAGCATTGTACTAGGTGGTCAGAATGAAGGGTTGGGTTTTTTGGGTTTTTTTAACGTTTTAAAGCGAAAGGAAAAAAACTTATGCTTTGATATTTCAGTACAAGGGAGAATAGTGGCTATAATTTTATAATCAATCAAAATCTGAGAAAACGACATCTCACGTCACCCCACTCAGCTCCTAGCTGAAAAGTGGGTCAGGTGCAAAGCGGCTCATTTCATGGAGCGTCACTTTTTTAATTTTTTTAAATGTATTCTGACCTGAATATGCCTTCTGTCTCCAAAGCGAATTTCTCCAGGTGCTGAATGCAGGCTTCCACAACGTAGGGAATCTGTCGGCCCCGTTTGTGTTCGTATTCCATGGCCAACTCCAGTGGCAGGCCAAATATTGCTGTAACACAGATACATGTATATACACGTGATTTTAAGACTTCTGCTTTTGATAATACAGTGTGCTGCTGCCACTTCCCAGGATGCCTTAAAAACCACAACAGAAAACCCCTTTAACAACACAACAAAAAAAACCCTTAACAACACAACAACAAAAATCCTTACCAACACAACAAAAAAACCCTTAACAACACAACAAAAAACCCCTTAACAACACAACAAAAAAGCCCTTAACAACACAACAAAACCCCACTCCTTTGAGGTATTACTGTTATGTTGGCTTTCCAATGTCACCCACCAGACAACTGCAACTTGAGCTCCATGTCTGAGATGCTGTAACCTGCACTCCACCTTGGCAAATTGAATGGCTTCCTAAAACTGCATTAAATGGTCAATCTCAGGTGTCAGGACACTAATGATAAACTCTTTTTTGAGCTAAACTTGCTTTAAATACTACATTAGAGGATTGTAATTGCCCTTCAGGAATAATTAAAGTGTTTTCTGACTTGACTTAGAGGAGGACATGGTGGCGGGATAGCCTTGAGGTTAAGAGTGTTGTGCTTGCACTCTGAGGGCCTGGGGTCAAGCCCAGGTTCAAGCCACCACCATTTCAAGGGTATTTTTCCTGAGATAACATCAGTACTGGCTGACTCCCCTCCCAAAAAGTCCTTCAGATGAGACTTTAAACCAAGGCCCCATGGTGAAAATGCTTGCAGAAATCTTGCACACACAGAACCACCCATTCTGCCTTTCACAAGAGTTTTTTTTTATAACTTTTTCTATTTTATTTTATTCTTTTATTTCGAGGATAATGGAATAAGCACTCATGTGCTTTTATTTTTACACCCAGTCCCCATGTGTATGCAGTTTTGTAAATGTTGTCATCCATTCCAACCGACACACCGTGGCCTACTCTTCCAAAAAACGGAGCGGGTTTAAACATGTGCGCAAGAAGTTCTGCATGCATTCACACATGGGACCTCGGTTTATAGTCTCATCCAAAGGATTTTCAGGCCACTTGTGCTGGTAAGAACAGATGACAAAAAACCCTGCAAGCACACTGGTGTCAAGATTAGTCATCGTCCCCAAGTCAGAATGTGGTACCTTAATGGTGGGCAAAAACAGCTGCATCCACAAAAATCTCACCCTTTGGTGACCTCAAAGCTCTAGCCATGGGGGGGGGGGGGGGAAAAAAGAAGAGAGAATGACAAAGAAGATAGTCATTTTAGTATTGCAGTAATATCAATCTGTCTCTGACATCGTAACCCATCTACCAATCAAGAGGCTGAACTGGCTGAAATTCTTCCTCATTGAGTAATTCTGAAACACTTTCATTTTTCACTGTGAAGTGAATCTCAATTCGTTCCAAGGGAATGCCTATAACAACTTTATTATAGTTCCTTAATGCTCAATTAATCACTATCTCTCAGTAGTTCCCATACCATTGTCAATCTAAGAGAGTGCACAAACACAGAGTTAGGGGGAGGGTGTCATGGCAATTGGTTAAAAAGTTTCAGTGGATCAGATTATTTGCATGTCTGCTCACAGCAGTAAACTTTTTAAAACCCTATCTAGAAAGACAACATTAGTCAGCTTGAACAACTACTGTTGTGCTTTTGTAATTGCCTTTCATTTCATTGGTCACAGCACACACATACGCACAGCACACATGCACACACACATACAAACACACACACACAACATCACACACAACACACATACACAACACACACACACAAAGAGTCCATTTTCTGGCATCACAGGATTATAAAAAAAAAAAACACAAAAAACCCCAACCCATTTTAATCAGGCATGCTCTGAATCGACGTGATTCAGTTCTACTTTCAATCTCTAGATGTTCTACTTGTACAGGGCAGATTTGTATTCTACAACAACCCCCCAAAAAGCTGGTGAGAATGAAAGAGAAGCTGGCTTAAAACAATACCTCTATCAAGCCAAAGAATCAGGCCTAGATAGAATACCCATCACACAGGCCACTTACCTCCCCCTTTTTCTGCATACATGTTGTAACACAAAGCTTTCATCCATTCCTTCTTTTCAGTATCACTGGCTGCACTCAGCAATACGGAATCACCATTGCCCCTGTCTGCAACAAAATCAAAACATACAGTCACAGTTATCAAGGCTTGATGTGGCTGCCAAAATCTTGAGCTATCTTGATTTGGGGGGGGAGGGGGGGTTCTGACATGTGAACACCTGTTTTCTCCAACATATCTGTTTTCTTCACAATCTGTTAAGTCTGTCTCCAGATGTTTCTGACCAGCTTGAATCAGACACAGTGGAAATACACACTGACACAAAATGGTGAACAAGACATGTAAAAAATGTATAAAAAAAAATACACAATAAGAAAACAAAACTGTGATGAAAATGGTCATTAAGTCATTCTACAACTGATGCAATTCAATGTATTTTTTATATTCAATACCATATATTTTGTAACTAAGTTATAAATGCAACACATGGAGAGCTCTTCCTATACCAAAACTATCTAATTTCTTCTTCTTCTGGAGATGACACCCGACTTCTTATTTATGCTAGACACCACCATCCCCCACCCCCCCCATCTGAGCACACACACACAAACACCACAACCAAATCTACCTACCTAATCTCTGGGGCAGATGTTCTTTTTACCCCTGCTATAAACACAGTCACACTCCATCTTCAAAGGGAGTGGGAATCTTAAATTTCTTTCAGTGTGCCTCTTTATTCCTGTCTTTACCTTGTATCCTACTCACCCACAATGGATTAATTTTCATGGTCTTGCAGTAGTAACATACCTCTAGGTTTGATTTCTTACTGAAGGCAGAATTTTTTTTCCCTTTTCCAAGAGAACATGAGTGGTGGTGGTTTAGAGCTAGATTTTTCCATATTTTTTCACTTAAAAAAAACCAAAACAGTTCTTAAGTGACACTAATGTTTAGCACAGGTCAAAGAAAGTAAGGCACATATGGGCTATCTCTGGCAAAATCCTTTTGTTTTGTTTTATTTTTGTTTAATGTCCTTCATACTTGGTGATATAGACACACCAGCATTCAAACCTTCCTCTCTCTCTCTCTCTCTCTCTCTCTCTCTCTCTCTCTCTCTCTCTCTCTCTCTCTCTCTCTCTCTCTCTCTCTCTCATTCATATATATATATATATATATATATATATATATATATATATATATATATATATATATATATATATATATATATATATATAACTACAGTAGAGGTCTTACTGGAGAAGAATATATAACCTCAGCAACTGATGTTATGAACTGCTGAGAGTCATATAAAACTTCTTGAACAGTGGCATATCTTTTTTTAATATCTAGTCCTCTTCTTCTAAACAGGTCAATAAGAATTGGGCAATCAAACAATAAATGGTGGACTGAAAGAGGCTGAGAACAGCAACATGACACATTTTAAGAATATTTGGTATTCCATCCATTTAACCTCAGTTAATATACAGTAAAATATAAACATATTTCTTGTTCTCGTAAACTAGAAATTTTACTGGCAAAATCCTCTAGAAAAAGATAACTTATTCTTGTAGGGAAACAGAAACACCATGCACCTTTATTATTTTTTTTTTTTAAAAAGGGAAAAAAAAGGTTGTGGCATGGTACACATGGCAACTCACTCTCTCTGGGGAGAGCAGTCCAAATTTCACTGCAGAAATCTACTGTAACCACAGATGATTCACAGAATATAATACAAAATACAATATGTACAACACAATTCAATTCACCCTTAATAATGGACAACTCTCCTTACCTGGCACAAGTTCAAACGCAAATTTGTCAGGTTCATCCTGACTGGCCGGTATATCTTTCAAGTGATATTCATGAACACAGTACGTGTTGGACATTTGGGTGTCATCCTCTCGATTGAAGTAGAACAGACAGCTATCGTACAGCACGAAGAATCGTCGCTGCCACCCCCGCATCTTGCCCCCCTGCTTTCGAAGCCACCCCCTCAGGGGTTTGCCATGAGTGAACTTGATGCTGGCCTCCTCCATTCTGTCTGTACAGCAGCAACACACACGCACAGACACACACATATTGTAGCATTTATCTTACTCAAGTTTCACTTGCTTCTATTTGTTATCTTTTTGTATATATAGTTCAAACAGTTTCTGATGGTTAGACCTGGGGGGGGGGGTCTATTACCTTCCATTCATTTGTCCACACAAACACACCAACTTTTTTTTTTCCCCAATCATTTGTCTAAAATCACTTTTTAGAGGATAGACATTAAAATGAAGACACACACATAAGACTGCTGGAATTTGTCTATCATATGAGTGAAAATGTTTTGCATTACCATTAAGTGCCTGGCAAGTCAAGCCCAGTGCATCCGATTTATGCAAGCATGGGAGAAAATTTTTATCTTTTCAGTCTTTTTGGAAAAAAAAGGCAGGAGAATGGATCATGAAAGAAGAAAAAGACAGAGAGGGGGTGACAGGAAGAAAAGGAACAAGGCACAAACAAAAAGAGGGATAGAAAAGAGGGAATTCCTAGAAAAGAACTTCCTGAAGGTGGGGTGTTGACATAGTGACAGGCCCCCTGGCATCCCCACAGGGTAGTATTTAACCTAATAACAACACTGAACAGCAATAACAAAACAACAACAGCAGCAGCAGGAGAACCACCACCATAAAAAACAATACCACAAAATACAGCAAACTAAGACCATCACCACCACTCCTTGTACCACAAGCACTCTATCACCTATCATTCCACTCAGCTAATGTTCAATACCAAAAGTCCGCCATATCTCCTCTTAGCAGGCACTTAAAAGTAAAGCTATTTCATCTGTCTAGTTTCGGTTGTTTTTTAAGCTGATATTTGATATCACTTTTAAATCAATGCTTGTCAGCAGGAATATGATAGACACTTTTAGGACTAAAGTTTGAAAGCTATTTTCTGACCATTGTGTAATATTACTGATAATATCACCAGGTAACTGATAAGAGAGACTCATCATTCAGATTGTGGACAAAGGCCTCACACAATGGTCCATTGTTAGGATTATCTAATATCTTTCACAATCCTTCAGATCAGCAAACAGCAGACAGTCAAAAAAGGATTCAGCAAAATATTTGATTTGCAATACTTTTGGTTTTGCACTTATTACTTTTTTTTCTCTCTCATTTTCTTCTTTTCTTTGACCTTTTTTTTCTTACTTTTTGTTTTCTTTTTATCTGTCTTACTTTCTTCCATCTTTTCTTTGTGTCTCTTTTTATTCCTTCTTGGTTTGTTAAGTCAGTCAGTTCTATAAATTTATCTTATTATTTTATTTATTCTTCTATTTTGAGAATTATGGAATACGCACTTACGTGCTTTTTTTTACATCCAGTTCCCATGTGTATGCAATTTTGTAAATGTTGTCATCCATTCCCACCAGCACACAATGGCCTGCTCTTCCAAAAAGTGGAATGGGTTTTAACATGTGCGCGAGTCGTTCTGTGTGCATCTAGTATTCATGAATGACCAAAAAGTGGGATAAGTTTTATCTCCCATACAAGGAGCAGGCTGGCCACTGCTTTGCTGGCTCCACTTTCAACATGTATACAAAAGATCCAGTATGCACTTTTAAGTTCCATGATATGATTCGTATCAGCATTAGGCACGACTTGAAAGTAAAAAATACTTACCACATTATATACCCCAGCACAGTGGATTATGCACATCTGATGAAGCACTCTCGACAGATCATAGAATTCTTGATAGATGATAGAATAATTCAATGACAGAACTTTACAGACAAAAATTGACAACAGAATATTGGATCATGCTCTAAGTCTAATCCAGAAAAAAAATCAGTTTTACTTCTTTTCTTTCTTTTTTTTTCGGGGGGGGGGGGGTTGTTTGTCACTATCTCAAAATGCACTTTGCACTTTACTAAACATTCCACATGTACTTGCAATAAATATTACATGCTACGTGATATCAAAAAAGACCACCAATTCAGTTCTTTGGTTGCAGAATGAGGAGCAATGAATAGGCTTGCCTGCTTACAGCTAAAACCCACTTCATGATTCAAAAAACAAACAAACAAAAAAAACCCAACAAACAACAAAAGAAAGAAAGAAAAAAAAGCTTCACGTCACTGATTCAGAAGAGGGCAGGTGGAACATACCTGGTGGCTCCTTATCCCCTTTTCCCATGTAGTTCAGCCCTTTTTTTGTCCCTTCATTTTTAATACTATAACTTTCTTTTGCATTTCAACCAGGTCTCTTACTGAGCAACTTGAATACTGAATACAGAATAGTCAATAGTGAGAGTAACACTGCTGTGAAAAGGACGGAAATGTTCTCTCTCCTCTGTGTGTGTGTGTGTGTGTGTGTGTGTGTGTGTGTGTGTGTGTGTGTGTGTGTGTGTGTGTGTGTGTGTGTACATACATATGTGTGTATGTTTGTTTGTGTGTGTGTTGTGTGTGTGTGTGTGTGTGTGTGTGTGTGTGTGTGTGTGTGTGTGTGTGTGTGTGTGTGTGTGTGTGAGAGAGAGAGAGAGTGTGTGTGAGCGTGTGTGTGTGTGTGTGTGTGTGTGTGTGGTGTGTGGTGTGTGTGTGTGTGTGTGTGTGTGTGTGTGTGTGTGTGTGTGTGTGTGTGCGTGCGTGCGTGCGTGTGCATGTGTATGTGCAGTGTGTGCCTGCGTGCATGTGTGTGAGCATGCATGCGTGTGTGCATGTGTGTGTACATGTGTGTTTGTGGGGGGGTGTGTCACTGTGTGTGTGCGTATGTGCATGCGTGTGTTTGTGTGCGCATGTGTGTGCATGGATGAGTGTGTGCATGCATACCTATACTGTTACAGTGTATAGATGTGGGTATATTATATGCTTAACACAAGTGTGAGTGTGGATAAAACACAGAGACAGACACAGAAACTGGGATAAATCTATAAACAGCCAGGCCACAAACAGAAAAAGAATCAAACACAGACAGACACTGAGACAGAGACAAAGAGTGCATGCACGCATGCCGAGTCAGGACACTTGACAAGAGTGTTATCTCTGGGTTTTCCTGACAGCTGACAGACACACTTATGCATGCACGAAAGTTACTTGTAATCAGACGGAGATGCCGGAGATGGTCTATGTACTTACTGCTGCCCAACCTCAGTTACCACACTAACTTGACTTAGCACTCCCTCAGTGGCTTCACACTTGGCTTAAAGTATGCCATGCAGTGATGCACATTATATGTATGCTGATTCTGACACATACGCCAGGAAAAAATATTTTGGAAAGAAATTTTCATCAGAAAAAAGCTTTTGGAATCCTGTGGTTATTTTCACAGTAAGAGAATCAGCAGAAAAAACCGCAAAAGTCGGGGCTGGAGGGAATTAGGGGGTGGAGAATGTTTCACTGTGATTATTCGCACTGGTTTCTGAGTTGGGTGAACTTTCATTTTAATTTCTTGGGAAATCCTCAGTACATTACTCATACTCTAGTAGTACTATGTGAATTATTTTTAACACAAAAAATATTACAGTGAATTGATCACAACAATTGAATAGTAACACTAAGACCAGAGAAAGAGAGAGAGAGAGAGAGAGAGAGAGAAGAGAGAGAGAGAGAGGAAGAGAAGAGAGAGAGAGAGAGGGAGAGAGAGAGAGAGAGAGAGAGAGAGAGGGAGAAAGAGAGAGAGAGAGAGAGACAAGGCAACATATTTATATTCGAGGATAATAGATAAGCACTTGTGTGCTTTTTTACATCCAGTCCCCGCCTTTTCAGGGATACATCAAGTTGAAAAAATACTAAACAATAAAGCTTTATGCAACCAACAACACACAAGAATAAGGACACATATATGATAAGTAATAAAAATGCACTCGATCAGAAGACAAAAGAGAGAGAGAGAGAGAGGAAGAGGAGAGAGAGGAGAGAGAGAGAGAGAGAGAGAGAGAGAGAGAGAGAGGGAGGAAAGAGAGAATAGAAGTGACGAAAGAGCAGTATTTAAATGAAAAATGTGTATGACACTAAATATAAAAGTACAATGAACAAATAAGATCTATCATTCCCCACACCATCCCCTACTCAAATTAACTTGCTATGACTTAATATGTAAACTTCACCTACTTAAACTTCAGTTATTTCATATTACTTTGAACACACAGGAGAACAGGGAATACACTCACTCTGAGTTTTTCTTTAGTAGGTTAGTAATCTACAACGCATTATAGCTTAAAGCAACCATAAATTATGCAAGCATCTTGACAGCATTGAGTAAGGAGTTCTGGTTTTAAATCCTCTCCAATGCTAAAGCCTAAACTCTTCCTTCCTATCCACTCACTAAATTATGGGTGTTGGTCTGGATGCTAGTATTTCAGATAAAAGACATAATAAACTGATGTTTCCATGTGCAACATGCATCTCGCAATAAAGGACCCAGAAAAAATAAGAACATGGTTCCAGGCAAATGTCATTTGCCAAAAAATGTTTCCTCAATGATAAACAAAATATATTTTAAAATTAAATGCCAATTGGAAAGAAAAAGGATGGAATGAACTACAGCTGCATGTTTTACCTGGAGAAAGCAGCCTGAATTTCAAGCAGAAAAATCTGCCACAACTATTGATGTTTATTGTTATCATACCCCATTTACAGCAACACAATACATTACAGACCAAGACACTGAAAATGAAACGTCACACCAATAGACGATACATACAGACTGAAAGAAAAAAAAAGTCAAAATACTATTCAATCAACTCAATAACATGGTATAATCATTACTTACTAGTGAGAAATAGCAAAAGCATGATCTACACAAAATCAGCCACTTGAGACAAGGTGGACACCTCACTTTACAAACAATACTAATAACACACACAAGAAAAACCAAACTATTTAACAAAACCTAAAACAATAAAACCCTAAGGAAAACAAAGCAAAGATGAGTAAGACTAAAGAGCCTTGGAACATATAAAGTGGCATTCCATACAGTATTCATTAATAAAGTATGCAAGTTGCAACAACTTAAGAAGCAATATTTAAATTATTTCTACATGATTCATTATCATGATATAGTCACACATACAGACACAGAGACAGACAGACAGACAGACAGACAGACAGACAGACAGACAGACACGACACACACACACACACACACACACACACACACACACACACACACACACACACATATGCTCACAAAAATAATACACTCAGTGTCACCACACACCTGCATGCAAGCACAACACACACACACACACACACACACACACACACACACACACACACACACACACACAACACAGTGACACACACACACACCACCACAGGCATGTATTCAAATTTAAAGACACTCTCCCCCTCCCCCCCTCCCCTATCACTCTCACTCTTGAATACATTATATACGCACATGCACACGCACACACACACACACACACACACACACACACACACACACACACACACACACACACATACCTTTCCCCTGAGTTCATGCTTTAAATATAAAAAGCAACAATAGCTTAGTTCCATCAATCATGAATCAAAGCACACCAAACACAATATAACGTGAATTATTCATTTGCCTGTCACCTTCCACTCACAGTTGATGAGAGAGCATGTGTGAAACACCCACAACTTAATGAACTGACTGGGTATAGTTTCAGGAATGTTATTGTTAGTTAATTAAGGATGTAAATTTTGTATCCTTTACTTGTGTCCTTGGTCACATGTTTTTGATACAAATTTCCTTCTTGCAATTGAGACATGAACTAACTACAATTGAAGTGAGGCCTGGATGTGAAAGATGCATCAATCAATTCAATGCTTAATTTAGTATTAATTACCCTCAGAAAATAAAATTTGTCATGATTTCTTCGAGTGGCTGTGCATTATCAGTTAGACTGGACTTTATACAGCACTGTCTGTATACTGCAGAAAGCTCTCTTATAAAATTACT
>CM060318.1:43379272-43394272 GCA_030674155.1 Stramonita haemastoma
AAGTGTGTGTCATTACTGTGCAGTGTCCGACACACATGTGCATACAGAGTGTGAATTGAGCAATGGATATCATGAATGCAAGTAATGTCAATGAATACTTAACCTTTGATCTATTTTTAATAACATTTCCAAACAAATGATAACTTGACAAAGAATTATATGAATTCATGAATTAATATTTTGTCATGATCAACACTCTTCTCCCTGGCTTGAGCAAAATTTGAGGATGCAACAATACAGTGTTATTTTGATGTAATATAATTTATGACAAAGTCTATACTTCTTTTTCTGTACAAGGTATTATTTAATTTGCTGAGTGGATCACAAAGTGTGTTTTGTTCACTTTGTTAAAGAAAAATGTAATTTATCTATAGATTCAACAGATTAAACCAGACAACACACTGGTTGACTGAACACAGACATGAGGATTAAGTTTCTTTATGTAGCCACTTTAAACCTTATTTTCATGAATCAATTACTGGGGAGGGGTGGGGGAGGATTGGGTTATGGCCAAGATTAAAGTATCTCACACTAAGATCTTAACCCTACCCTTCCCCCAACCATGTAGGGTCTAGGCCTATAATATATAGTTGTGTGCAACTGACAACAAAAACTGGTTTAAAAGAAAACCAAGTCAGTAAGTAAGAACTAAGAAGTTACACCCATTGATAACTTGCACACACACCAATGGATAAATCCAGTTGAACTAAAAAAATCTTTTATGAAAAGTCAGTTTTTATTTTGTTTGTTTCTGCTTGGTTTGGATCTTCCTCCCCCCCCCCCCCCCCCCCCCCCCCCCCCCCCCTCTTATTGCTATTTCAGTATTATTTGCCTTAATAGCAATAAGACTGAAGCTAGCATAGTGAAAAAAGGCAACATAACCAAATGAACCATAGGCCTAGTGATAGTGAAAACAAAGCCAAGCAACTGAATGAGGGTTGCTTTTTTTTTTTTTTTATAAACTAAAAAACTGTGAAAGTGCTACAATTACAAACCCAAACTTAGTACCTGAGTCCAAGGAACTTTGGTTCACACTGAAGGAGATGGAACTTTGGGATCTATCCAGTTTTTGTCAGCAAATTTTGGAACTCTATCATTTTCAATCAAGTTTTGTATTCGGTTGTGACAAAGTGCATAAATTTATAAGTAAACCAGCTGGTTTAGTGGTTATCTGATGGCAATAACCTACCCACTCCATTTACTGGATCAGTAAAGAACGCTTGCTAACGAAGACACTGGATCACTGGATCACTCTATTTCTTGGCTTTTCCGCCTGACTTGAATCAGTTAATCTACGCTGGTAGGCCTAGTGCTACTACTACAGTACTACTAGCCAAGTAGGCTACTCCACCCTCGACAAATTCGTGGACAGCGATAGCTATGCGATAGGTTAGTGAACAGACACGCACAATACGTAAGTGTGCATAAGCGAAAGGGATTTACTGAAAAGCAAAATCGAGAGCACATGCATCACATAAAAGTATATTCGTCATCAAAGAAAAAACATACCTAACTTTCATCCAAAGGCAACGTTTGTCTCACTTCCATCACTTCCCATTCTCAATCCGAGTGGAACAACTTGGCTTCCTGAAGTTCGCTCTGCTGTAGTTACTTCCCTTGTCGCAAGTTACTTCCCTTGTCACAAGTTCGCACGATTTAGGCTTGGTCTAGCCTTAGCCTAGCCTAGGTCTCTTAATAGAAAGAGGTCATGTAAGTGGGAATGAGTGTGTGAATACCTTGAGAGGTCAGCACATCAGTTATAATTTTATGTATCGACACGTCTCTTTTCTCTTCTGTTAACTTGCAAGAATTATTGGGACGCTGCATCAAAACTTTCGAGTATGTCCTCTGGGCAAGACAGGCAAGGTCCGGAAAAGCCAGACAGATAGCAATCGCATCTGGGCATATCATGGCCTGTTAGTAGGCCCACTGGCCACAAGCTACTTCGTAGTACTTGTCACAACTTCTACGAAGGATGGGATGGGTTTTTAACGAATTATGTGCACGTTAGCATGTGGAACGAATATATATATTGAATTCAGTCCCCGCCTTGTAGGCTAGTGAACGCCCAGAACACTGCACATCCAGGCAAAAGTTGGACATACTTATTCCTCATGTAGATTTCCTCAAAATTTGCATTCCTCAAGTTCTGTGATTGAGCCCCATTTATTTGAATATTTTTCTTTATGATCTCTCCAAATCTGTATCTGATAATGTTGTTCTTGCCCAATATGCTGATGACCTTTGCCTGTGGAAAAGTGTAGGCTAACATTGAAAAAAGTAACACCAAAAACACAGTTCAACTATGTTAGAAAATGTTATCAGCTTGAGTTGCACAACATTAATAAGTATCATGATAGAAAATGGATTAAGTCTTTCTACAGAAAAGACAGATTGTGCTTATTAACAATGGTGCTGATCCTCCTAAACTTCCTGTTATTAGGACTGGTGATAAAGTTCTGGATTACAAGCCTCTGGTAACAGTAGGCCCTACTATGTTACTTGGAATTAACACGGTATTGTCATGAACAAAGCCAGAAGTCTGAATGTGTTAAAGGCAATCAGTAAACAAAATTAATATGGGCACACAATTCGTTAGTACTAAAACATTTATCATTATCTCTGGTTCCGTCCAAATTAACACATGGTCAAGATTTATTCTTTTGTGCCCCAAAGTATCTATTGAACAAATTCAAAGTTCGGATTGTAAAGCTTTTTGGATTGCTGAGTATTACCATTAGATAGTTATCGTAACCTAGCTGTTTCAAAGTATATTTTTAGAAGTTCAACAATCGAAACAATATTACATGGAAATTTCAATTAGATCTTACATAGATTTTCCCCAAAGAACAAAAAATAATTATTTCTTATCTTGTTACAGTTGGCACCTGTACTAGTAGCTGATCTCAAATAGTCATGAATATGATTTATTAATCCCCAAGATTGGCAAAAATCCACACCTCTTCTAATACCTTGTCCAAAATGGGAACTTCAGAAAGCAAATTTTGATATCAATTATCTATCTTTAAAAAAAGAAGAAGAAGAAAAGAGTTCTTGGTTCTTATGTAAAAGTGCTCAGAGTAAACACATACCCTTCTCATCTTAAAACATACACTGATGAATTCTTCCTTGAAAATAAGGAAGCAGGGGCAGCATTGATAATTCCAGCTTAAAGATGGGAAAATCCTATTATATCGGCCAAAATCACCCAATTCTTACTGCTGATCTTACAGCTATCTAAATGGCTTTGTACTTTCTGCTCGATTTTCCTAATACTGTTTTGCAGATTGTGTTCTGCGTTGACTCTGTATTACAGTCTCTTAGTAAGTCTGAATCAAATGCTAGACAGGATCTTATAACTGAAATTAATAATTTGGTACACTTTCTTATTCTGAGAGGTTCAAATATTACGTTCTGCTGGGTTCCGTCTCCCTGTGAGAAAGTTGACAAAGCAGCGAAAAAAGCAGCAAATCATTCTAATTGTTCAACTGTCACCCTCTTCATGAGGCTTATGCTTTGCTTCAAAACCTTTGCACACAAAAAAAGGCTATCCCCAGCATCGCTGTTCAATTCTGGATATTGAGATATTCTTTGTACTCCGTATGGCTTTCAAAAATCTTGTACAAGAAAAATATCGTTTCGCTGATTCACAGAATAAAATAATATGCCTTTCGAGCAAAATTTGCAGAAAAAAGATATATAGGCCTACACTGTATATGTCGAGACAAACTTTCAAATATTCACATTTTGTACCAATGTCAGGGCTTGTAAAGTTCCTACCAGCCTTTCAAGATAAATGCCTGAACCAGGTTCTAACCAATCCAAACTTATTATGCCAGATAGCTCTGTCTCTGTTGCAGTGTCTGATGATGTCTTTTTTGGTAAGATATGGCCGCGAGACTGTAATGGTTTTACTGCCAGAATGATTTGCATTGTACAGGTTCCATAGTTTTCGGTTGTTCTGTGTTATTGTTCTATTTGCGTTTCTTTGCTACGTTTTTGCAACATGTTGTTTATACTGTCTGGAATCAGAATATTGATACACACAAAATCTTTTAATACCAAAGTCCTCATCTCATCACACCCCCCCCCCCCCCCCCCCCCCCTCTCTCATCTAATATTTCTATAAGTGAACAGTCGTAAAATCGAAGACACAACACTGCACACTGCGCGCGCGCGTGTGCGTGTGTGTGGTTTGGGGGGGGGGGGGGGGGGGGTTCAGGAGGATGAAGAGATCACGTGGTGCCAGTGCGTGTGTATAGATCTGCTGGTTTACATGTGCATGTCATTGTGTCAGAGTGTGTGTTTCCTTTCTTTATGTAGTTTGTTTTCTTGTCACAATTCAAATCAAAGAAGAAAACAACAACAATCCAACCTTCTAAGTTTATTAATCCCACGAAGGGCAATTACAACATTGACAGGCACATTGATAAGAATGATTCACCTTCACATTCACCTATTCAGTAGTCCCGCAGTCTGTGAGGGCATCGATGTAGACTTTGCAACCAGCTTCCTCCACTCCCCGCGATCTAGGAGGAGGAACATCTTGCGCACACGTTACAACCCGTTCCACTTTTCGGAAGAGTAGGCCATTGTGTGTTAGTGACAAAATTTACGAATTGCATACACATGGGGACTGGATGTAAAAAACAACCCCATATGAGTGCTTATTCTATTACCCTGGAAATAAAAGACTAAATCGATAAAAGATTAAATAAATAGATAAATGCACATACACGCACATAGACTTACACGCGTATACACATAGCCTACGCACACGCACACGCACGCACGCACGCACGCACGGACACACACACACACACACACACACACACACACACACACACACACACACACACACACACACACACACACACACACACACACACACCATTATTCCATTATCCTCGATATGAAATAATGAATAAATAAATAATAATAAACACAGATGTAAAAAAAAAAAAAAAAAAAAAAGGCACATGAGTGCTTATTCCATTATCCTCGATTTAAAAGAAAACAATATACAATGGCGTTCCTATCTTGCTGTTCTTACGTGGCTCATGTCGATCTCTCTACCCAAGCCATACCCAGATACCTTGTGTCGCATCCTCAAGGTCATGTGGAAGCCATCACTGTCAAGCAGTCGTGGGGCCGGCCACCAGTCAGAGGGGCCCTGCACTACTGTGGGTCACTTTTTTTTAAGGTGTACAGAGGTGCCTGTTCTGAGCAAACATACGCAGGACACCACCAACTTAACCTTCGTACTGACGAAGGGACAACAGCTTAAGTGGTGGAGCCACACAATAAGCGAGATGTCCATCTGGGGTGGTGATCACCACAACTTTTATTTACCGACCCACTCCGGTGTACCGTCCAATCCCGAACGCTTTGACACCAACTCACCACAGGCACAGACGTGTAGGCCTATGGCAAACCACAGATGAAGTCCCCTAGGGGATAAAGCAACCAAGACCACTGAATCAGATAACTTTCTTTTATTGCGTGATGATCATAGTGTGGTTGAAAATGTTTTAATGCTCCTATGGAAGTGCGTGCGCTTTGAGACTGCTTGGCAGGGCTACTGTACTCTTCCTATCATCAGGATATATCGCGGCGTCAACCGGGCCCGAGACATGCAGGCACCTGCAGTGTTAGGTATTGAGCATCTCTTTCGAAATGGCATCGATAAAGTGAATGATACTCGACCATGTGGTCCCAGTCTTCCAATGAGCCCATGGCAAACTTACTCTGGGTAAGAGCTGCCTGAGTCTACAAACATCTGTGACTCTCATGGGATTCAAACCCTTGAACGTCCAGCCCATAACTCGAAGTAACAACTGTAGGGTAGCTGCTGGTTTGCTGCATGATTTATTTAGTACTAGGCTATAATTATAAGAGCGCTCGCTTTCCTCAAGCCAATGTCGAGCGTGGTTACCAAGTGGATGGATGGGTGACCTTTGCGCGCCTTGCCCTCATCACAGTCCCCCAGTTTACCCAGCTGTAAATAGGTAGGGCCTATATGTCCTCTTTAGGGTTCAGGGAAGGTAAAGCAGCGAGGAAGAGCAGATGGGCGCCGCCCTCATATGTTGGCCTCTAGAGAAGCTGAGGTCTCTGATGCCTCGCTCCCCTACGACCACATAGGTTATGGGACACCGTTACCTTTTCATGCGTATGAATACTGTTCAATGGATTTCAGCTGGTGTGTGTGTGTGTGTGTGTGTGTGTGTGGGTGTTGTGGTGTAGTGAAAGGGTGTAGTGTAGTGTAGTGTAGTGTAGTGAGTTAGCAGTCAGCACCAAAGAATTTCACCCGTGTCACAAACGTTCATCCAACATATGTTTATTACAACTGACAAAACAAATACAGCATTCTATTTCTTTAGGCATTTAAAACACAAAAAGGAACATGACAGCAACCAAATTCGCAAAAGGAAAACCACAAGGCGAACGATTCAATAAAGCACTGTCTACTTTAAGTAATACAAGTATTTGGTCTTATATTTGAAGTAAGAAGAAGCGTGTGTGTGTGTGGTGTGTGTGTGTGTGTGTGTGTGTGTGTGTGGTTGTTGTGTGTGTGTGTGTTGTGTGTGTGATGATATGCACGCGAAATTGTGTATGCATGTGCCATGTACCAGTGCCCGCACACAAACACACACATAGCTTACACACACACACACACACACACACACACACACACACACAGACACAACACACACACACACAACAACACACACACACACACACACACACACACACACACACACACACACACACAGGGGGGGGGGGGGGACATGGATAAACCCAACAACTAAGTCTGAAGAACATTTTGGTTCTTTTTAGCTCTCTCTTTTAAAGTCACTGTGTGCAGCACATTCATGGAGGCTAAAACAACAACAATAGTTTCACACAATCATCAATGAATATGACTTAGCCCAGTTCATAAAAAAAATCAATCTAATCTCACAACTTTCCTCAGGACAAGAACAAAAACAGTAGCAACAAATCAATGTTTCCTTAAATCTCCACAGAAAAAAGCAGAGCACACATATAGTGATATACACCCATCCCACCTCACCTCTCTCTCTCTCTCTCTCTCAAAACACACACACACACACCCACGCCACACACATACACGGTATATCATAAATAATACATGTGAATAAATAGGATTCACCAACAAAATATCAGCTCCACGAACATGACAGAAATGCAATGACTGTGCACATCATTCCAAGTTTGGGGAAATTACACAGCAAAGAATTACACAACAAGAACAACAACAATCAAAATCTGTAAAATCTGCATGTGGCAGCTCAAACCATTCTTAACACATGCATACAATCAGTTTACACATTGACTTTGTCATATACATAAAATCAGTACCAAAAAATCCTTATAATTGAAAACAAATTTAAAAGACACACACACACACACACACACACACACACACACACACACACTTTGCAGAATTGTGCATTTCTAAGTCTTATGGTCCCGCCATCTTGAGAAGGGCAATGTTTAGAAGCTCTCAGCACTGAAGACCATAAAAGTTGAGATGTGTGGACCCACAATGTCTTTTCCATACATGTGTAAACACTGTTTATTAAGACAGTTTTGTGACTAAAACATTGAAGCATATATATAGTTCTGAAATTCATTTGGATTTTCAATAACCTGTTCCACACACACACACACACACACACACACAGAGTCACACATAGTTCCCTAACATGTGCACATTTTTCTTTCTTTTATTCTTTTATTTCTAGGATATTGGAATAAGCACTCATGTGCCTTTTTTTTTTACACCCAGCTCCTGTGGGTATGCAGTTTTGTAATTTTGTCATCTTCCCACAAGTACACAACAGCCTACTCTTCCAAAAGCAGAACAGGTTTTAACTGTGGGCAAGATATTCTGCGTGCATTTGCACACAGGACCTCGGTTTATAGTCTCATCCAAAGGAATTTTCGGGGCAGTGGAGTCGGCACTGATGTTAACTCCAGAGGAAAAATCCTCTTGAACAGGATTCAACTGGGTCAGCAAATCACAATTGCATCACTCTGAACACCAGGCTATCCTGTCCCCCTTGTTGTTCAAAGGCCAGTAGACAGATGATTGTTAAATGATGGAGCACAGTATGAACTAGTATTAAATTAAGCAAAAATCCTGTAATTTTCTTTAAGAAAACAACATTAAAAATGAGTCAGGAAAAAGAAACTACATGTCAAACACATGTCATTACTGCTAATGTGCTGCTAGTAAGCTGTATGCAAAATTGTAGGTGTATTACTTGAAAGGGAATTTAAAACATGTTGACACTTTTGGCCCCAAATTCAGCTGTGGACACGGTCAAGTCAAGTATGACAAGAAAATTAAAAAACACTGAGTGGTTTCCCTTTTTCTTTCCTTCATATAAATGTTGTAGAAAAGCCAAGAGGTTATTATACTTGTCCACCAAAAAAAAGATTTGTTTTTTTAATGGAAATGATTGATTGTTAAGAATGTTCAAATGTGGCTTTGGTTAATAAATTTTCAGCACAATTTTAGGCATTAATTTTAAACAATATATATATATATATATAATATATTATATATATATATATATATATAATATATATATATATATTTTTTTTTTTATTATTTTTTTTTATTATTTTTTTTTTTATATTATTATTATTATTATTATTATATTATTTTATTATTTAAAAAAAAATTCATTTATTATTATTTTTTTTTTTTTTGGGGGGGGGGGACTTATTCACAAGAGATATTAACTCTTTCTTTCCTACATCATGGGTCTATGGGACCTGCCAATTCATAAAACACAAAAATACTAACATTCTCCTAATGTATATATCGTGGCTGAATAGCAAATTATCAGTTAGAGCGTCTGACTTAAGATCTGAAAAAAAACTTGAGGGCACTGATTCCAGTTGCCATTAAGCTGTCCATTTAAGGGAACCTTTCTAGTGGAATTAACATTGGTTCCCATCTTATTCCCGAGGCTATTCTTCCTATAAAAATGTAAACTTAGGTCCTGTGTGTAAACGCATGCACCCTATCTTAGCACATATTCAAAGGCCATCCATATTTGTTGAAGACTATCCAGATATGCCAGATGTATGGAGGAAACTAGCCTACACATCCAACATGCATGCTACAACCTGAATAGGAATGGACTCTGCCAGTTCAAATTGCCTAAGACACAGTCATGAAAATTTTCAGTAGGTATCCCAATGATCCCTCAATGAAGAAAAGGTGAGGAGACAACCTACAAGCATTAGAAATCACCCCAAATCATAGATCTCACAGGCACTATATTTGGTTTTTTTAAAAAACACACAACAACGGTATATACAACGTTTTTGGCAAAACTGCTATAGAAGGGTTTAACAGACCCATGACTTAGAATAAAAATAAATAAATACTTTGTTGTCCCTGCAAAAGGTTGAAGACAGATCAGCTTGGAGTAATAGGGAACAACCCAACTTCCTGTCCCCCCCCCCCCAACCACTCACACACACACCAATCTTGGTCAAGGGACTGCAGATACTGATGGAATACTGATGGTAATGAAGCCAAGCCATCAAGAATAAAAATGAAGTCCACCTTCCATACTGGACATAGAAAATCAATCTGGAAAAAGTCATCCTGACACACTATTACAACATTGTGTGGAACATTCTTACACAAAAAACAAATGAGGTTTTACTTCATTGATGGAATTATTATTATTTATTTGTATGGAACACTTACGTGGAAAACAAGAAAAAATCGATCTTCCTTTTGCTCTTCTCACATTCTTTCCAAATCCTTTCAATCCCTTCTGGTAAAAGCACACATTGAAAAAAACCAAAAAAACCCCATAATGATGACTACGATGATCATGATGAAAATGATGATGACAGTAGTAAATGATTGGGAAAAAAGCCTATCTGGACATTGACTGTCCATGTCTACATATCAATTAACCAAACATTCAGAATTCTTGATAATAATTGTTATGGTAAAATACAAGCCCTTTGAAAAAAAATCATTTAAATGAAATAAATTTCACAGTAAAATACATAAAACATTTTTTGTTGTGTTTGGGTACTGCTGCCTTCTAGTGATTTTGAAGGTGTGTGGAAAACACTTGAATGACTAACAGTGGATGAGTTGTTTCCTCAGAAGATAAGGAGTTGTAGTCTATACAACTAATGTCACTTGATAAAATAGAAAAGACGATGCCCCTCTGAATGTTTAGCAGTTTACATCATTAAGCACATTTCTGATCATCTTAATTTTATTACTGATAAAAGTTAAAAACGGCAGCAACAACAACAAAAAACCTTGCCCTATTCCTGAATCAGAGTGAATCACCATTCTTTCGACTGTTTATCCCACACACACAACACACACACACACACACACACACACACACACACACAACACACACACACACACTACACACACACACACACAACGCACGCACGCACGCACGCAACACACACAACGTACATGCGCGCGCACGCGCACGCGCACACACACCACACACACACGCGCACACACACACTACACACACACACACACACACACACACACACAACACACACACACACACACACACACACACACACACACACACACACACAACAACAAACACATATACACGTGGTGCGCGCACATCTGCCGAAAACATAGGAACATACTACAGTTGTTGTTTTTTAATAAGGAAATCATAATTATGTAGGCCTACATTCTCAACTTTGTTATGATGTTCATGAGTGAATGAGAGAGAACTACACAAAAGGAAGCACAAAAGAAAGGGGAGGAAAACATTCATAGACAGTTTTTCCCTTTAAAAAAAAACAACCAAACTAAAGTAATAGTGCTCTGATGAACAAAATTCCCTACAATCTAAACTCCCAAATCATCAAGTTGTACAGAAAAGAAATGTCCAGCTGACATTGTCAGGATGTTGGTCATGACAGGTTATAAACCAAGAGCGAGTTGATGGCATACTACTTATCATGATTGGTAATAAACCAAGGGCGAGTTGATGGCATACTACTATCATGATTGGTAATAAACCAAGGGCGAATTGATGGCATACCAGTGGTCATGACAGGTTATAAACCAAGGGCAAATTGATGGCATACTAATGATCACGACTGGTTATAAACCAAGGGCGAATTGATGGCATACTACTGATCGTGATTGGTGATAAACCACGGGCGAATTAATGGCATACCAGTGGTCATGACAACATAAACCAAGGGCGAATTAATGGCATACTAGTAGTCGTGACGTCATAGACCAAGGCGGATTGATGGTATGCTGGTGATCATGACGTCATAAACCACAGGCGAATTGATGGCCTACTAGTGATCATGACTGGTTTTGAATTTCATGCAGAGAAATCTGCTGTGACTTAGGGTGGTGGAAAAAAACAACAACAACAAAAAACAAAAGTTAAAATGATTCAGTTTCAACTTTCAAAGGCAAACACATCCAAGCTAGTAAGAATGGATGGCTGTACTGAAAAAATGCATACACCAGTGTCCTATTTTGACACCATCCTCCCAAATTGGAATGTGGATATCCCAAGTGGTGGAAGCTGATTTTAAAGAAAAGATTGCAGTTTTCATTTTGATGACGATTTGGATGGTTTTGTTTAAGCTTTTTCATGAGCTTTTTGTGAAATTTTTGAATAAAGAATTTGACTTGAAAAGAAAAGTTCAGTAATGGTAAACTTGTCATTTTAGAGGAAGATAAAGAAATTAGGATTGTACTATCTAAATATTGTGCCATTTTAGCTCATTTGACAGACAACAATGGTTGCTGTCTGAGATTTTGAAGAAGAAGAAGAAAGAAGAGAAAGGAAGAGAAGAAAGAAGAAAAAAGAAGAAGAAGAAGAAGAAAAGAAGAAGAAGAAGAGAAGAAGAAGAAAAGAACAAGAACAACACACAGAAGATGAGCAAGAAGAAGAACAAGAAGAAGAAGAAAGAAAGAAAGAAAGAAAGAAAGAAAGAAGAAGAACGAACGAACGAACGAACGAACGAACGAACGAAAGAAGAAAGAAAGAAGAAGGTGTCCATGTTTGTTAACACAAGGATGGCTAATCTCCCCACATTTGCATTACAAAAAATAAAGATTGGGCCATAACAACAAAGGTGCACACTGTGGGAGCATCTAATCTATGGTTGAGGCAGATATCCAGGGTTTCTGTCTTTAGTATGTTCCATGCCAAGTGGCATCTTAGTTCTGTCAATGTTGGGTACTTCCTGTTTTTGCCACATGTCTTCCAATGATCTGGTGATTGACAACGACAACAACAACAATACACACTCACACACCTCTACCTACTACCTACCTACCTACTACCTACCTACCTACCTACCTACCTACCTACCTACTACCTACCTACCTACCTACCTACATCTGTCTGTTTCTGTGCCTGTCTGTCTCTGTGTGACTGTCTGTCTGTAATGACAGGGGTCCTTGCTTCTATTCTAAATTTTAGCACTATCCTCTGAATACTCTGCTTTTTTTTATTTTACAGAAGCTGTTTCATAATTCTTTAATGGTCTCATGTGCTGCATGATATGGGTTTTATTAAAAACCTTGTGATAGGGGAAACTTTCTCATTTTGTCATCAGGACCAGATAGCCTGGTGGTTAGAACCTGTGCTGATCTGATGGCCTGGGTTCAAGCCACCACCCAGACGCCTGTTCAAGGAATTGTCTCTTAGGAGCTAACATCAGTGCCGACACCACTTACTTGAAAGTCTTTCTGATGAGACCATAAGCCCAGGCCCAATTTTGCAAGCAGCAGAACATCTCGCACCTATGTTAAAACTCTCTCATTCCACCTTTGGAAAGGGAAGGCTATTGAGTGCCGGTGGGAACAGGTGGCAACAGTTACATCACCACATGCTGGCGAGGACTAAATGTAAAAAAGCACATAAGTGCTTATTCATTATACTCTCATTCCGACCAGACTATAAATCGAGGCCCCAGTGCAAACGCAGCAGAACATCTTGGCACACCTTAAAAACCCGTTCCGCCTTTGCGAAGAGCAGGCCATTGTGTGCCCACAGGAGGGATGAAAAAATAAAAAAAAGAAGCATGCACACAGGTGTGGTGTTTAAACATCATCCCTGAGGAAAAATCGGGGAGTTGGAGTCCCAAGGGTTGTTTGGGGCTGTACATGGCAACATTCTGGCTGCTCCTGCAAGGGCACTGGAACCATTGGTATCAACCATTGCCTTTCCAATGGACCATTCCAGCGACGTGGAGAGGGGTAAGGGTCTGCTGCATGGGGAACAGCTTGCCCTCCACACTATCTTGCCCAGGCTGTGCACTGTAAAGCCTAGAGCGCAACTCCATAGTCTTCTGAGACTGACAAATGCCTACTACTACGAGATAAAAGAATTAAATTTGAAAAATAATTGAAACTGGTGTATTGAATATCTTTTTAACCATACTTTCCTGTGTCTTTTAAAAAATTTTTTTATTATTACCAAATACATTTCCTGTTTGACTGTCAGTGTATTATAGTGTTGTAAATGTTTTGTGTAACTGGTGACTGGTGCTTAGGATTTCCTCTTGAACATGAATCTCCTGATTCTGCCTTTGAGGTGATGAATACTAAGTAAATGCAAGGAAAATTTGTGGATCTGTCAGTAGTGTGCTAGATGTCCTATTACGCAAGAGAAACACTTCCTGATTTTCTCCATCAATGCATCTGATGTCTGTAATAAACAGAAAATGTCCAAAATCTTGCTTTAGTATGCTGAAGGCCTAAAGTACACAAAACTATTTACTGTGTGTTTTAACTATGCCTAGCACTATATTCTGGAACTGTTGCTTGAAGCAGTGGCATTTCTGTGAGGAATTCATTTTCCATGTCTTCACTCTGCATGGATTTCATGAGTCATCCATCCACCTGCTGCTGGGAATTATCATTTGGAATTATAGGGCATGGAAAGGGGGGTTATTTCTTCTGCAGATGATGGATCTTTAAAAACAGTTACACACAAATACATGAAGATTTCTTTCAGGGTTTCCGTTTTTTCACATCTTTCTTTCTGTGTCCAAATATGCTCTCTGGTTCGGGGTCATATCCAAACATTTCAAAATCTTCTTTATAAAGTTCCTTCAATTTTTCCAAAGTACTTATGGAAATTTCATCAAAAGCGTCAATCATCATCTGCTCTCTCTGCTTCTTCCACTCTCCTGAAGATTTCTTAGGTCTGTTCTTGTAGGCACTGTGAGCCAGTCTTTGAAACTGCGACACATTGATGCCTCTAGGACCTGGGTTTGGGAAGTGCATCTCCATCGGTATGTACCCGTTAATCTGGAATGTTCTCCACAAGCGACGCGACAAGTCTGTGCTGTTGGTGCAGTTTTTGTAATGACGACTCCTGAGGATGTGGAAATTGTACTGGATGATCATGTCCATCTCTTGATAGACGTGCAGCTGGTGGTCGTAGGAATCCAGGATCCAAGAAGCATTCATGCGGTCCAGGACATAGCGCGAGTCCGTGGAGAAGGACTCCATCTTGCCGATGATGTGCGGGTGGTACAGGCAGGGGCTGCACTGGAACTGGATAGGCCGCCAGTGCTCGTTCAGATTTCTGGGGTTGGTCTTGGTGACCACAAACTCCAGGAATTCTTTGAAGGAGATGTCACGAGCGCACCTGGTGAAGTTATCTTTCTTCGGGCGCTTCTTGACGATGAGCTGGACCCACTGAGAACCAGTAGTCGATGAGGAGGAACTTGTCCACGTAGGCTGACCACAGCCGACTGTAGGGGTCCCGCACAAACATGAACCGAAGGTCATCCACCAGGTGTTTCGGGACATGGGTAGAGTTGGGATTGAAGTACCTGAAACATGAAGCTTCCTTGTTGATACCTCATCACAGTTGAGGGACGATTAAATGAAAGACACTTGAAAGAGTAATGACATGGATGGATGGATGGATGGATGGATGGATGGATGGATGGATGGATTTGATT
>CM060318.1:43399272-43401772 GCA_030674155.1 Stramonita haemastoma
ACACACACACACACACACACACACACACACACACAGCGCGCACACACACACACACACACACACACACACACACACACACACACACACACACACACACACAGAGGGAGAGACAGAGACCGACAGACAGAAAAAAACAAAGAAAAATACGTAGACAGAAAGACAAGAGACACGGAGAGAAAAAAAAACAACAGACAGGGCAGACAAACAGGAACAGAGACTGACAGAGAGAAAAAGAAAACAACAGAAAAAACAACCTCAGACAGACAGATAAAGAGAAGGAAGAAAGATGATCCAGTTTTGAGAGGCAGTCTTGACAGCTAGCAAGCTTCGTCATGCATGAGTCATAGAGCACACACACACACACACACACACACACACACACACACACACACACACACACACACACACACACACACACACACACACACACACACACACTCCTGCCAGAAACCCCTGCTTGCTCTTTGTGCACAGAGAGAACGAATGAACGATTGTATCTTCTTCGTCGAACGCTCAAACAGCAACTATTCTTGTCTATCATATGAGCGAAAATGCTTTGCACTGCCTGTTAATTAAAACACCTGACAAATCAGCCCAGTGCATTCGACTTCCGCGGGTGAGAATTGTTATCTGTGAAGTCTTTCTAGGTTGGGGGGAAAAAAGCAGAAGAATGGACCAAGAAGGCAGAAAAATGTTAATAAGGAGGTAGTGACAGGAAGAAAAGGAACAAAGCAGAAAGAAAGAGCGGGATAGAAAAGAGGGCATTCCTAGCACAGAATTTCCAGAAGGTGGGGATGCTATTTATACTATTAGCCCTCCCGGTGATCCATTAGCCCTTCCGATATCCCAACGGTGGAGAATATCAATTAAAGAGATGGAATAGAATAAGCAGCAACGTTGGGGTTTGGTTTTTTTTTGTTTTTGTGTTGTTTTTGTGTGTTGGAGTTTTGTGTGTTTTTTTTTTTTGTTTTTTTTTTGGGGGGGCTTTTTTGAAGGAAGAAAACAAAAACTATCTTCTGTAGCAGTCAGCGCACTCTAGCTTGGCAAAAAAAAATGTATAGATTCCTCTGTCTGGCGGCTGTTAAAAAAAACAGAACAAGTCACACACACACGCACACACACACGCACACACACACGCACACGTACGCAACACGCACGCATCCCCCACCACCCCCACCCCCAACACACACACACCAACGCGCGCGCACAAAAACACTGGACAGAATGTAAAAAAAAAGCATACGATGTTTATTACATTATCCTCGAAATAAAAGAATAAAGTAAACCCCTACACACAACGCAACCACACACGCACGTGTACGTGCACACAGCACTCACACGCGCGCGGCGCTGCGCGCGCGCACACACACCACACACACACACCAGCACACACACACACACACCACACACACACACACACACACACACAGAGTGACACACAAATTTGTGTTTTTCTTGACAACACTTTCGACTAAGCAAGAATTATAAACCATATCTGTCAGTTCATGCCGTTTTCAAACGTGGGGTTATTAAAAGATGCTACTCGAGAAATACCTTTCGGCTGATGCGGCATCGAAGCTTTTCTTCACGTCTCTCGTCCTGATACGCATTGACTATTGCGATCAGTAGTAGAAACAACATCGTATGTGTTCAGAGCCACGTAGCACCAAACACATGGCATGAAATGTCTGTAACAAACATCCCCCGTCTGGATGCCGGGAGCCTGTCAGTATCAATAGCATCCCCACCTTCTGGAAATTCTGTGCCAGGAATTCCCTCTGTTCTCTCCTTCTCTTTGTTTCTACCTGTTTCCTTTTCTTCCTGTCATCTTCATCTTATCTATTTTCTGCCTTCTTGGTTCATTCACCTGCATTCCTTCCTCCTCTCCTCCCACCCCCCCACGAAAGAAGATAATTCTTGCCCATGCCAAAGTCGGATGCGCTGGAAGAAGAAGAAGAAGAAGAAGAAGAAGAAGAAGAAGAAGAAGAAGAAGAAGAAGAAGAAGAGGAAGAAGAGGAAGAAGAAGAAGAAGAAGAAGAAGAAGAAGAAGAAGAAGAAGAAGAAGAAGAAGAAGAAGAAGAAGAAGAAGAAGAAGAAGAAGAACAACAACAACAACAACAACAACGACAGCAACAACAACGACAGCAACAACGACAGCAACAACAATGACAGCAACAACAACAACAACGACAGCAACAACAACAACAACAACAACAACAACAACAACAAGATCCACATATCAATAGAATTACCCTCATCTTGTCATTCAACAGGATATCATTTTTTTATGTACAAGAAAGAAAGAGCACACACAGGGCAGAAGCCTGCCGGCCCTGATCATTATGGCCTCCGTGGTCAGCTTGCAGGACGACAAACACGGTCAGTCACCCAATCAGAGAGGGCAGTGGACAGTGGACGAGATGGTTTACGAGAGAAGTCCATACAAAACACCCTGTATCCCATGTCTTGGCCAATGTCCGGGCTGGTCAGCCACACAGTG
>CM060318.1:43419272-43421772 GCA_030674155.1 Stramonita haemastoma
GAAAGAGAAAGAAAGAAAAAAGAAAAACAAAAAAAAAAGAAAAAAAAAACAAAAACTTTGTGTCTGTAACAGAATAAAGGAAACAGTCTATACAAATTACACATGTAGACAGACAGTAAAAAAAAAGGACAACCCAAGCTAATGGGTGATGCTGCTATTATTTGGCAACGAGCTCTCCCCAGGGAGGCAACCCAACTTTCACACACACAAGAATGCTGTTGTGAATAAAAGGGATAATAATTATTATACAGTTAAACACAAGGTTTGCCGTGGATAAAAGTGATATGCACAATAACACACTGTTTGCATTGAAAGAAAGTGGTATGCAGTATACACAACAAGGCTGTGACTGCTGTAAAGGCTTTATGCACGCACAGAGTGTCGTATTTCCTCCTGAGTCTATATCTTATCACCTGGTTTCCTTCCTCCTCCCCCACCTTTTCTCCTTCCTTCGTGGCTTGCAAGCAGCTGTTCGATTCTTCTTGGTCTTTAACTAGTCAAATGAGCTTTTATGACTGTGTACATTAACTGTAAAATGAGGATACTCTGATTTAAAAAAACAAAACAGCGAGGCAGCTGCAGCAACAGCAATAGCAGCAATAGCAGCAATAGCAGCAGCAGCAGCAGCAGCAGTAGTAGAGCAGCAGCAGCAGCAGCAGCAGCAGCAGCAGCAGCAGCAGCAGCACAGCAGCAGCAGTAGTAGTAGTAGCAGCAGCAGCAGCAGCAACAAAAACACAACGAAACTAAGAAACTGAACAAAAAAAAACCAAAACAAGGAAACAATGCTTATTCTTTCTCTCCCTTTTCTCTGTTTATGTGTGTGTCTATCTTGCCTCTCCTACCCCTTAAGAAGCGAGAGAGAAGAGAGAGAGAGAGAGAGAGAGAGAGAGAGGAGAGAGAGAGAAGAGAGAGAGAGAGAGAGAGAGGAAAGAGAGAGAGAGAGAGAGAGAAGAGAACTAGAGACAGAGACAGAAGAGAGACCAAAAGAGACACACAGACGAGACACAGACACACAAGAGACACAAGGACAGACAGAGAGACACACAAATCAGAAGAGTAGGAAGGGACACCAACAATAAATCAATCTCCATAAGCAAGTGGGAATTGAACCAACATCTTCATCAGCAAGTAGGAATTAACCAACATCTTTATAAATTTGTAATTTGTTGTACCAGCTCCGATGGCCAATTCCCTATCCCAGCCACGTTACACACCAGATCCTCAGACTGCGTTGCATGTCCCTGTTGTCAGTTGCCCCCCCCCCCCCCCCCACCCCCCACGAACACTATCCAGAGACCCAGCCCCTCAGCCAGTGGGCACCCTGACCACTCTACCTCCCAGCGCTTGCTGACTTCATCCTCAGTCCCTGCTCCCAGCTCTCCTCCTCCTGCGGTGTCTCACCCAGTGTCCATGCCAGTGTGTGTGTTTGTCCATCGTGTTCGTCATGTTCGACGATAACCTCCAATACAGCAAAGGAGGCAGCTGCTGTTTCGGAAACTGGGCAGAAATTTGATTATAGTGAAGATGCCTTGCCCACAGTACATCCCCACTCTCGGCCAAGAGGGCACAAGGACAGTCAGCGTTGGAGATGTTCTCCAAAGGCCAACTAGCCCCCTGGGCTGCAGCACATAAGGACTGTGCAAATTAAGCCTCCTAGTCAGAGAGTCATAGTCGATCACTAAAGACCAAGATGTAAAGTGGCACTCCATAAGTGGGAAAGCCACTGATCATACACACAGCCTCTCCCTTTGCTGATAGAAACCAGGTCAAGATCAGCGCCAGCCTGTGGTAACAGGCTCCGGGAGTTTCCAAGCCCAACCCCAGATATTTTGACACTTAATTGTTTGCATTGAACAATACTAGTTTACCTTTTTTCAGGAAAAGGCAGACACTTGATTATTTGCATTGAATTATTCCAGTTAACTTGTTTTTTCATGAAAAAGCAGCAAAAGAAAAAAAAAGACTCATAAATTGTGGATGTTCTTGTTTCATTTAAAAGGGTTTTGACATTTCATTTTAACTTTTTATGGTTGACTCTCACAAATGGTGTGGGAGTTAGGCCTACCTGTGATGCAAGGGAACATGCATTGAACACTAGCGGTTTAGTTTCATACCTGTAATGCACCGAACATGCATTGATATTGAGCAATAGCGGTTTAGTTTCATACCTGTGATGCAAGGGAACATGCATTGATATTGAACACTAGCGGTTTGGTTTCATACCTGTGATGCACTAAACATGCATTGATATTGAACACTTGCAGTTTGGTTTCATACCTGTGATGCAAGGGAACATGCATTGATATTGAACAATTGCAGTTTAGTTTCATACCTGTGATGCAATGAACATACATTGATATTGAACAATTGCAGTTTGGTTTCATACCTGTGATGCAATGAACATGCATTGATATTGAACAATTGCAGTTTGGTTTCATACCTGTGATGCAATGAACATGCATTGATATTGAACAATTGCAGTTTGGTTTCATAGCTTTAT
>CM060318.1:43438322-43440822 GCA_030674155.1 Stramonita haemastoma
GGGGAGGACCCGGAAAATCCCAAAAAAGGGGCCGAAAATTCCCCACTACAAAGCGCGACAGGGAGAAAAGAACAAGAACAAGGCAAAAACAAAAGAAAAGGACAGAAAAGGCGGGAAATTTCCCTAGCACAGAATTTCCGAAGGTAGGATGCATTTCTATTGACAGCCTCCCCCCCCCCCTCCTCCCCTTGGGGGATTCAATCCATCTCAAGTCAGTTTGTGCTCACATAATTGGCAATGTCAAGGGGAAAAAGTAGATATTTCCCCTTGAAAAGTTTACGTATAGATTATACTTCGAAATAATGACCTGTGGCTGTTCACAAAGTAAATATGTTTGAAGGGGGGGGGGGGAGGGGGGGGGAGGGGGGGGGGGATTGTTGGTGCTTTTTTTTTTTTTTTTTTTTTTTAAGAAAGAAACCTCATGTTTTCCATGCTTTGTTTTTTTCTTGGCTTGTTCGTTCGATCCCTTTTCTTCTTTGTTCTTTTTGGTCTTCTTCTTAACACTCGCATTCTCCGGCTTTGTTCGTCTGTTTCTTTTGTTTCTTTTCTTTATGCTTTTTCTCTCTTTTTTTTAAATATATCTTTTCTGTTTTAAATCTCTCTCTCTCTCTCTTCCTCTCTCTCTCTCTCTCTCTCTCTCCTCTCTCCTCTCCTCTCTCTCCTCTCTCTCTCTCTCTCTCTCTCTCTCTCTCTCTCTCTCTCTCTCTTCCTTCCCCCCCCGCCCCTCATTCTCTCTTTTTGCCCCAAGACAATCCCATATTCTGCCTTCTCCTCTTTATCGCTACCTTCTTCCAAGCACAGAGAGACGAGCAAGTGGATGGGAATGGGGTGGTGGGTGTGGGGGTCGGGGGTGGGGGTGGGAGGGGGTTGCATCGTTTGAGGATGAATGGGGTGAGTCAGACTCAGCTGGCAACATTTTAAAATCCTTTTTGCAGTTAATTAGCCACAGTTTTCTTTCGTCAATCGTGAAAGTCTCTTCATGAATACAAACTTTCTTTATTTCAAGGAGGATGTTCAAGGGTCGCTGGAAGAGAGAGAGAGAGAGAGGAGAGAGAGAGAGAGAGAGAGAGAGAGAGAGAAGAGAGAGAGAGAGAAAGAGAGACAGACAGACAGACAGACAGACAATCAGACAGACAGACAGGAGGAAGACAGAGACGGACAGACAGACAGATTTAAAAAAAAACCCACCAGACAGGTAAAAGAATATACGGGCAGGACGCATATACAAGCAGACCAAGACATAAATAAAAGAAAGAATGTAGTGGTGGGGGGAGGGGAGAGAGTAACAGGGAGATAAACCTCATAACTCAGGCACGGCAATTTGCCAGAAAACATCATTAGCCAACTTCTACACAGGTTCTTCTGTGGTGTGGTTCTGTGGAAGATTTCTTGTCGCTAAACAGAACATTCAACTGCACAAAACCCAATTCCTAATCAACTGACAATTTATTTTTTTTAACTGCTTACAATTGCTTTGTATCAACACAGAGAAAACCCAACCCATATAAACGCATAAAAAAAATTTTCAATAAGATAAATGAAGCACATCGCTTCGGTTTATAATAATACAGATGCAAACACCACCCAAACCGCACTGAAAAGATGACAAATTCTCTCCCCACACAGAAGTTTGCTACGTTTTTGGGCGTGACTTGTCAAGCGCTTAATGGCAGCGCAACGCCAATTTTCGCTCAAATTATGACAGACAAATAATAGTTGCTGTCTGAGTGTTCGAAGAAGTAAGAAGAAAAAGATATCGATTAGGTTATCATTTTAATTAGTATTTTTTTCGTGCCATTATTTTCGGGTGTCTTTTCCTCTGTGTTGATATAAAAAATAAAAAAAGCGATGTGCTAAGCCAGTTTTTTTATCATTAAAAAAAACACAACTTTACTATTTTAAGACACGGCAGATTTCTCTGTGTGTAATTCGGTCTGCTTACCCCTCGAAGAGAGCCGCGTCGCCACAAGAACAGCGCCACCCATTTTTTTTCTTTTTTCCCGTCTGCAACTGTATTTGTTTTTCCCTATCAGAGTGGCTTTTTTCTACAGATTTTGCCAGGACAACCCTCTGTTTGCCGTGGGTTCTTTTACGTGTGTTAAATAATAATGTGTAACGCACGGGACCTCAGTTTATCGTTTCATAAACCAAACTACTAAGACCTCTACACCCCAGACCACCACTCATGGTCTAAGGGAAGGGGGAAAAGTTTTCAGGCCCAAACAGGGATCAAACCACCGTACTCTTCCGACCCGGACTTTTCCCTGTCCTAGGCAGGTGCGTTACACCAAGACCACCGATCCATCGAGTCAGTTAAATTAAGAAGGATTTCCAGTGGCTTTTGGACTGACCGGGTTTTTTTGCAGTTGGAACCAGTAAGATCCAGTTAGGGCACGGACACCACTTAACGACACTTGATTTGTACCAGTAGGGTGAAGTGGAACACAGGAAGTTCCGCTTGTCACAGGAATGACATGGGTTGCTCGGTTCTTTACTCATT
>CM060318.1:43443322-43463322 GCA_030674155.1 Stramonita haemastoma
CCATCCTTGTCAGTGCAGACACACAGTTTGTTCTGTCAGTCAGCGGTGACAGGTACACAACATACGAGATGGTGGTGTTGTGGAATTGTAATATATTGTATATATACTATACTTTAAGTCACGGCAGATTTCTCTGCATGGAAATTCGGGCTATTCTCCCCCGTGGAGAGCGCATAGCTACAAGAGCAGCACCACCCATTTTTGTTTCCTGTCTGCACGTGTATTTGCCATACATGCTCTCTCTCTCTCTCTCTCTCTCTCTCTCTCTCTCTCTCTCTCTCTCTCTCTCTCTCTCTCTCTCTCTCTCTCTCTCTCTCTCTCTCTCTCTCTCTCTCTCTCTCCACACACACACACACACACACACACACACACTTGATCTAGATGTAACGCACCTGCCTAGAAAGGGAAGAGTTCGGGTTGGAAGTGTGCGGTGGTTCGATTCCTGTTTAGACCCGAAACTTGTCCCTCATCCAATAGACCATGAGTGGTGGTCTAGGTTCTAGTCTTTCGGACGAGACAATAAACCGAAGTCCCGTGTATTACACATAATCATTTAGCTCATGTAAAAGAACCCACGGCAACTAGAGCGTTGTTTCTGGCAAAATTCTGTACAAAAAGCCACTCTGATAGGAAACAAATACAGTTCCAGACAGGGGAAAAAAACAACGGGTGGCGCTGCTCTTGTGGTGACGCTCGCTCCCCGTGGGTAGTAGCCCAAATTTCGCGCAGAGAAATCTGCTGTGGTACAAAAAATAGCCCTTTTCCGCTGGTGTTGACATGCCAAGATCTCTCTCTCTCTCTCTCTCTCTCTCTCTCTCTTCTCTCTCTCTCTCTCTCTCTCTCTCTCTCTCTCTCTCTCTCTCTCTCTCTCTCTCTCTCTCTGTGTGTGTGCGTGCTCTTTAAGCACAGATTATACCTGTATATGCCAAAATTAAAAGCAGGCTCTCACAGTACAGAGATTCTTATACCCAGAAGAAAAACAACAAGAAGAACAAAAACAAGGAGAAAAGAAGAAGAAGAAGAAGAAGAAGAAGAAGAAGAAGAAGAGAAGAAGAAGAAGAAGAAAGAAGAAAAAGAGATGATGATGATGATGATGATGATGATGATGATGATGATGGCCGTGATGATGATTGTGATGATCAGGAGGAGAATGCATCATTCTCTTGGTACAGCTTGCAAACTTCATTTCCAACTGGGAGTGAAAAGAATAAAGTTTTCTGGAGAAAAAGCAAAAAGCAATTCGTTGCTTGTTGTTCCACACTTCGGAGCCTGGCTGTTATGTTTTCAAGAGGCAAGCAAATGCTGAATGTCAAGGGCATTGAACTTGCTCTTTAATTGTTTGCGTCCCTATTTCATTGTCTTTCTGTCCTTTCAGGGTTGTTTCTTGCCCTCCCCCCCCCACACCCGTCCATGTTCTTCCCTCTACCTTTGGTGGTTTTTTTTTTTGTCACATACACAAGCACAAGCGCGCGCGCGCGCGCCCACACACACCACACACCACCCACACACGCCACACACACCACACACACTTTCCTTTCTTCCTTCCGCCAATTATCTGTGCTGGCTTGTCTGCCCCTTGTCGCCCCATATCCCTTCCACCTCTTTTCCCACACACGGCCCTACATGACAGTCATCTTATTCCCTTGGCCTAAGTGGGTGATATTATGTATGAAATGTCTGCCCCCAGTAATTCCACACCGGGCATTTTGCTTCTTTTCTTCAAAAAGTACATGTGCACAAACATAGAGAAAATACGGCCCAATATTATGCACTATAGGCCGCAAAACACACGTACACACATTTTTGGGAGGTCCTCTGAACCAACAAGTCCAATGTAGCAAAAGGTGACAATGGAAGCCGGCCACAAGAACCTCTTCAGCTTGTTGTAGAGATGATCGATGGAAATGGCATGGTTTGGCCATGTCACACATCACAGCTCTCATACCATAAAAGAATAAATAAATAAATAAGTAAACAAATAAATACCAGACTGTCCTACATTCAGATGACACTGGAGGGAGAAAGACTGAGGGGCAGACAGATGGAGAACTGGATGGATGAAGAACATCGAGCCTTGACATGGCGCTGCTCTGTGATTGCCAAAGGCTGAAGACAGACCCTAGTCACTAGCTTAGCTGGAATTACCAAGGACGTCAGTTTGACACTCTACACTCAGTAACCACTGGCTTTACCACACATTCAGCATGTTGACCTTCAACCTGACCATTGTTAGCCCAGCAAACACAGTGGGACGGCAGGAATGGAGAAACTGGTCTTGGCTCAGTCACTGTTCACTTTTCATATTAGATCTGTTAAAGGCTTCTGATTACATGTTTGTTTCTGCCTTATTTCTGTCCCGATGGCGCATCACCTTGTCGTGGTGGGATGGCTTGCGTGCTTTGATGACTCCCAGAGCTATGTGGGCGGATGCTTTGGACCTTTGACAAGTTCAACCATGCTCAACAGGTCTGTGGGGTGGGAGCTAGACTAAAGATGCACCCTGGTCCTCCAGGTTGAGGGTTGTGCTTTGGGATAACAAGCATTCCTTAAAAATTAGCTTGTTGCAGAAAACCGCAACATTATCCCCAAACGACTTGGTTGGGGAAGAGTCCTTTCTGGTAGAGCCTATGACGCGAGCTGGTGAAAGCCTTCAGGGAAGCCAGTGGGTTGACAACTTTTCTGACAACCAAGTCAACAACCAGGATAGGGACCTGGAACACCATAACCCTATATGAAACTGGAAAAAAACAGCACAGGTATGTAGAGAAATGCATAGGTACAACCTGAAGATCCTTGGCCTATGCGAGACGAGATGGAATGGACCCAGATGGATCAGACTAGTGAGTGGAAATACCATAATCTACACTGGACAGGAGGAAGGCCAGCCCCACACACACGGGAGTAGCGCTGCTGATGAAACCTGAGGCAATGCGAGCACTACTGTCCTGGGACCAGTGTCAACAGGGATCCTCACTGCATGATTCAACTCAAAGGGCAGGAAAGTTGCCATCCTCCAGTGCTATGCTCCAACAATTGCCATAGAATTAGAAGACAAAGAGAACTTCTATGAGCAAGTCTAAGCCATGTAGACAAAACACCAAAGAGTAACTTATGGGAGACCTGAATGCAAAAGTGAGACCAGACAACACAAAGAACTGATCATGAGCAGACATGGCACAGGAGAACAGAATGACAACAGTGAACTTTTAGCAGAGTTCTGCACCTTCAATGACCTGGTCATTGGAGGCAACATTTTCCCCAAAAGAGAGTCCACAAGACCACATAGACTTCCCCTGATGGCAGGACTGAAAATCAGATCGACTACATCACCATCCGGCGAAAGTGGAGAAGGAGCCTGTGCAATGTCAGGGTGAAGGCAGGTGGATGGTGACCGTTTGCACGCCTTAGCTCCAGTACAGTCCCCCCAGTTCACCCAGCTGTAAATGGGTGCCTGCCTCTTTAGGGTCAGGGAAGGAAAAGCAGAAGGAGAGGAGATGGGCGCCTCCCTCAATATGCTGACCCCTGGAGAACCTGAGGTCTCTGACATCTTGCTCGTGCAACAACTGATAAGTTATGGGAAACACTTTTACCACCTTTACCTTATATTGAATAAATCCCCTTGAAACCAACATGCTCTGCAAACACTCTGGGCAGAGTGCTCAAAAGTCTTTTTAAATCCAGTTTTCAGAATTTTCCTCTACTTTGGTAGAAAGGTCAGTGATATGGAAAGCTCTCAGCTGCTCAAGATAAGACATACTACGTGCTCTAGGTGACCCTTGTGCTCTAGGTGACCCTTAAGGCGCTAGGGCAGCGAGTGCTCAACAACTACAGACTACATACAGTAGAGGCTTAACACACACAGAGAAGAAGAGAGAGAGAGAGAGAGAGAGAGAGAGAGGAGAGAGAGAGAGAGAAGAGGAGAGAGAGAGAGAGGAGAGAGAGAGAGAGAGAAGAAGATCAAATCAAATTAAATCAAATCAAATCAATCAAATCACATCAAATTCATTTCGAGGATAATGAATAAGTACTCGTGCTTTTTTAAACATCCCTGCCCTTTTTTAAAAAAATTTTTTTATTTTTTATATCGAGGATAATGGGATAAGCACTCTTGTGCTTTTTACATCCAGTCCGGTGAGCAGTTTGTAAATGCATCTGTTCCCACCGGCACACGATGGCCTACTCTTACGAAAAGCAGAACAGGATTTAACATGTGCGCAAGATGTTTGCGGCGTTCGCACGCGGGCCTCGGTTTAAAGTCTCATCCGAAGGACTTTGGGGAGAGTGGAGTCAGCACTGATGTTAACTCCAGGGAAAAATCTCCTCGACAGATTCGAACCGGTCTTCAAATTGCCAGCGCAATGTCTGACCACTAGCTATCCGTCCCCCAACCTCTAGCCTTTATTCCTAATCAGGTATGAGAGAGAAGAGGGAAGAAGAGAGAGAGAGGAAAGAGAAGAGAGAGAGAGAGAGAGTAGCAGAGATTTTAGACTACTTTCTAGCATTGAACGAGGTCAAACTCTAGCCTTTATTCGCACGTATGCATTACGTTAAAAGCAGCCAACTGTCAACTATTGTCTTTCCGACTGTGACTGTAGCGTGTTACGTGTGCGTACCTGTATTTGCAACCCACTACATTGTACAATTCCTATAACTACTTCTTCTACTCTCTACTACTACTACTACTACTACTACTACTACTACTACTCTCTACTGCTCTAGCCTTACTACTACTATACTACTACAGAATGATAATAATGATAATTATAATGATATGTTGAGATCGAAGACGAAGCTAATGCTGAGGGCAATGATAATAATCATAATAATGATGATGACGTCTTCATCAACTCTGTTCTTTTTCATCTTCCTCTTGTTTTCTGAATAGTGATATTGTTGCTTCAAAAAAGAAACCACCAACAATTGCTATTCACAATTATTCAAACAAAGATGCAGACTGATACGCAGACGAACATGTAAATAACAAAACAGACAGACAACAACAGACAGCACACACCAACACACACGCACGCACGCACGCACGCACGCACACACACACACACACACACACACACACACACACACACACACACGTGCAAATACTATGATACTTGAGACCAGGAGTACAGGTATAAACAACGTTCTAACCCTGATGTTATTTCTCGGCGCCCTATCCTCTAGTACCTCTAGGGTTTATAGCCCATCAGGTCAAAGTGCTGGCTTTCAAACATCAACACTTTGTACATCCCTCCTCCACCCCCACCCCTCCCCCCTTTTTTTTTCCAACCTGCCTTCAATGTAGAAAATATGACGAAATTCACACTTAGAACACACACACACACACACACAAAACACACACACACACTCACGCACACAGAGCCTTCAAACGCAAGCAAGCGCACGTCCCCAGATCTTTAAACCCAGGTTGTATTTGAATGGTAATACATGGCAATCGCTTTGTCCTGTATTCCATCTCGTACTATTTATTGCAGTGGGCAGACATGCTGAGAACCCGTTAATCTCCTTGCCTGTAACATGCACCTGACTTTCATCTTCAAAACGTGACCTGAAATGCAAAGAGAAATCACTACGCGCGAGTTTTATTGGACACATGAAGCCTGTATGCAAATGAGAGGAGTTCTTGGAGCGCTTTGATTGGGTTATACCACGCAGGATGTGTTTTTGTGGACAGGTTGCTATGCTTGTTTTATTCCATAAGACCGGAGAAGAGTGCTGGTTTTGAGGGATGACTGTCTCCAGTATCAAAGAGATGATGGATGATGATCAGTCTGGAAATGACGATGATAACAGAAGCCAATGCCGCCAAGTCTTTTTCTCTCTTCTCTTTCTTAGTCTACATCGTACAGCTTAGAATAGAAAACTCCCCAGAAATTAAAGCCAAAAGAGTAACTGAAGCGGTGGCGGCAACAATACTACCACCACCATGACCACCGCCACCGCCACCACCATGTACAACAACAACAACAACAACAATAATAATGGTTAAATGAAGAAGAAGTAGAAGAGTAATGCCTTTTTCTTTTTCGTTCCTTTGCTAGAGCTCCAAGATTCACCAATGGTGAGATTTTTGCATTATAATAATAACAATAACGCTAGTAGTATACCACTTCGAATAATAATGCTGCTGCTGCTGCTGATAATAATACTGATAATAATAATAAAAGAAGAAGAACAACAAGAACAACAAGAACAAGAACAAACAGAACAATAATAAAATAATAATAATAATAATAATAATAATAATAACAACAACAATAATAATAATAATAATAATAATAATAATAATAATAATAATAATAATAATAATAATAATAATAATAATAATATAATAATAATAATAATAAAAAAATATCGATAATCATAATAATGATGATGCTTAATGATGATAGCAACAATTGTATGAAGTCTATAGTTTTAAAAAAGGGAAAACCCCTTGAACAATCAATCTTGTCTTTATCTCCCCCTTCACAATAGGCACACACTCTTCAGTTTTCACACAAAGGCTTAAGCGATAGCAAACAATTTGAGCAGAAACAGGACTCTTAACCAGAAGCCTTTGTCAACAGTTGTTCAGCCTGGCATTAACCCAATTTGTCATCGGTTACAAACTGAGAGCAAAGCCAGAGAAAATCTCTGGCAGTTACATCACACTGTATTTCCACACTCTAAGATTTTAGGTTGTTGGTGCTCTTTGGCATATCAGTTGACTATCGGAATACAAATTTTGTTTAAACCAAAGATATTTCAACAGCTCCCAAAAACATCCAGCGACCTTCTTCAATTGTTTAGGTTTTTTTTATTTACTTCAAAGCAGTTTACCTCTCCTCCTACTATATTTCATACTCTATCTTAAATAAATATCTTCTCTCTTCTCTTCTCATTCTCCTCCCTCGCCCTCACTCTCTCTCCCAACACACACACACACACCCCACACACACACACACACACACACACACACACACACACACACACACAACACACACACACACACACACACAATGGTCTTACTGTATGAAAAAGGAATGTACTCTGAGGTTTATGTTTATTATTTGCAAATCTATTTTTCAGTATCCACCACACCCAAACTAGAACACAATGTCCTCTGATTCTCCCACGTGGCCACTACTGCTTCTTTGACTATGGTCCTCCTCGCCCCAAGAGTCAAAACGCGTTTTATGACGTTCTTTTTCTTGGATGTCATTGAACGCTCAGACCGCAACTACTGAGCGAAAATGCGTTGCGATGTGTTGACAGGCAAATCAGGCCCAGCGCATCCGACGTTGGCTTAGGAGAGAACCGTTATCCTTTAAGTCTTTCTAAAAAACAAAAACAAAAAAACAAAACAAAAAAACCGCAGGAGAATGGACCAAAAAGGCAGAAGGTGACTGGACGAAAAGGAACAAGGTAGAAACAAAGAGAAGGACAGAAAAGAGGGAATTCCTAGCACAGAATTTCCAGACAGTGGGAATGCTATCTGACAGCCCCCTTCCCCCTCCCCCACCTCCCCATTGGGGAGTTTTATGAGAGTAAAATAACAGGTGATTGCAAAATCTTATTTTTCTGCTTGAAGAGAATATATCTTATCAAAGGTGACGTTCTTAAATTAGTGAAAACCGTTGTGTGTCCGTAAAACAGATGGCCTTTTTTCCTCCAAAGTTTTAACATTTAAAATCTTGCCTTTTATGGCTTTCTATTGTACATATTATTTCAACAACTAGCAATATTCACATGAACAGAAATATTTTTCTTAACTACATTTTTAAAACCTACAATCTCTCTCTCTCTCTCTCTCTCTCTCTCTCTCTCTCTCTCTCTCTCTCTCTCCTCTCTCTCTTTTCTCTTCTCTCTCTCTCTCTCTCTCTCACTCCTCATTAGTTTCTTCATAGAAGATTTTGTTGGATTTGTTGTGTTTTTTAATGCATGGTCAGTGCTGAATTATTTGCATAAGGCAGCGTATCCAACATAATGTGCAAATATGCTGGGTTTTTCATGACTGTCTGTCTGCTGCTGTCTGTCTGTCTGTCTGTCTTCCTCTCTCTCTCTCTCTCCTCTCTTCTCTCTCTCTCCTCTCTCTCTCTCTCTCTCTCTCTCTCTCTCTCTCTCTGTCTGTGTCTGTCTGTCTGTCTCTCTCTCTCAGAAAAGTCCCACTTTCTTCACCCCCATTGGCTCCTGTCTGCCCCAGGCAAACAATGGTGGTATGATATAGGTTAAAACTCGTGTTTGCTCTACCACACCTCTCCTCTCCTCCAGCTCCCTATATACCTCCATTACACAGCGTGCTTGGGTTCCCTTCCCTGCCAAAAGAAAAAAAATCCAACTAAACAAATATTGTTTTGTGGATTGATTCCATACAGCTTTTATGATTTGCAGGATTCTGAGAACAGAGAGAGAGAGAAGAGAGAGAGAGAGAGAGAGAGAGAGGAGAGAGAGAGAGAGAGAGAGAGAGAGAGAGAGGAGAGAGAGAGAGTGAAGAGAGAGAGAGTGTGTGTGTGAGTGATGGGGGTATGAGTGGGGTGATGGGGGTGATGGGGGTGGGGGAGTTGGAGTGCGGCGCACACATGTGCTGGAGTATAATGTACTGGTCTACGTGCACTCATGTGCTTCGTAGCACATGTAAGTCACTTTTGATCTTCTGTGACATCTCCCCCCCCCCCTTCGTCTCTCTCTCTTCTTCTGTCGACTGCTCCTGTCACATCTTTTTGTTTTGCTCTCTCTACTCTCTCCTCCTCTCTCTCTCTCTCTCTCTCCTCTCTCTCTCTCTCCTCTCTCTCTCTCTCACACACTCACTCCTTTTTTTTTTCTCTCTCTCTCCATCACACACACAACCACAACACACTCACTGTTTTTTTTTCTCTCTCTCATAAACAATCAGACCCTAAAACTGTCTTTTTTTTTCTAACATCCATGATTTTGACAAATGCGTAAGGCACTATACCGTTGACATTACTTAAGCTGTTTATCGAAATTTTCTTTTTATTCCAAAGTGCATGCTCATGAATTTCGGTAAGATGTCAGCATGAAAGCTGACATCTTTTATGACTTGCAGTCCAGAACATGACTGAAACGTAGGCATATACACATGTGTACTGAAAAATATGCTTTTTATTTTAACAATTCAATTGTGCATGCGAGGTTTTTTGTGGGAGGTGGGGCTAGATCTATGATGTTTTCTAAAGAAGGTAATGTAATTCCTGTAAAGCTTCTTGCTTCGGATGAGTAGGCCATTGCGTGCCAATTGGAAGAGATGGCAAACTTCACAAATCTGCATATACACGTGAACCGGATGTAAAAAGAGCACACGAGTGTTTTTTTTTCTGTTTTCCTGGACCCAAGAGCAAGGATGAAAAAGGACAAAAAAAAGAACTAAAAAATTAGAAAGGTAAACTGCAAATGATTTGTCAAATTTCGACATTTTTCTTCTTTTCCCTTTTTCATTCATCTGTTAATTTTATTTGTCTACTTTCTATCTATTTATTCATTTATTTGGTTTATTTATTTATGTATTATTCTTGAGTCCCTTTTTTTCTTCTTTTTTTCTTAAAAATTCGGTCATAAAAAAAGACACAGAAAGGGAGGTTACTCACTCTCTGGCAGCATCAAGCTACAACTCTGACGTCGATACAACGCCCCTTCCCTCCCCTCCCCTCCCCCCCCCACCTCCCCACCTAAAAAAAATAAAGTGACATCCTTGCACACACCCATAGTCATCTAAATCACATTCTGAGATTAGAGTCTCATAATTCTCATCTACAAAAAATCGCCAGTCCTCTAATCTCATGTAGAAATAAAAAAAAAATTGAAATAAGATGAAGAGCACAGTCTTCTCACAATATTAAAAAAAAAAATCGAATCACTGTCTCAGGCCAAAAGCTTTGTCAGTTATTGATGTAACCTTAGTGCCACGGAGGCCTACATTACAATGTTCTTATTCTTACAAATGTGATGTTGAATTTGTTTTCAGCTGTGGCAGGCTCTTAGCATAACAACCTGCACTCTTTATTCTATTTTATCTATTCTTTTATTTTGAGGATAATGGAAGAAGCATCCATATACTTTCTTTTTACATCCAGTCCTCGTGTGTATGCAGTTTTGTAAATTTTGTCATCCGTCCTCACCAGCACACAATGGCATACTCTTCCAAAAAGTGGTACAGGTTGTAAAATGTGCGCAAGATGTTCTGCGTGCATTCGCACACAGGATCTCGGTTTATAGTCTCATCTGAAGGACTTTTGGGGGAGTGGAGTCGGCACTGATATTATACCCAGGAAAAAATATCCGCTGGTCAGCAGATCACGGTGCACAGACAAAGATCATCTATACCCATTCGTCCCTTAAACGAGAGGTAAAAAATCCTCTGAAGACGGGGCATGGCTGCCTATACGGCCAGGTACACGAAAAAAGAAAATGTCAATCACGCAAAACGTCTCATCTAGCGTGTACTGAACAATCCCACAGTGATGTCCAGGTGGGCCGAATGAAAGAGAGGGGACAACACCCACCACCCACCCACACGTGTTAAGCTGAGGAATGTGCGGCAACAAGAAAAGAACTGAGAAATGAACAGAATCATCATCTATGTAGAGTGTTCGTGCTCTAATAATATATTGGTGATGAGGTGCACAGATATTGTAAATATTGTCCTTCACGTTTAATTGTGTTATCTTTTTTTAAGGGAAAAAGGCCACCAAAAAGCCCGTAAGATGACAAAGATTCAAGAAAAACAAAAACCAAACACACAAAAAACAACAACCAAAAAACTGGTCTTTTCTCCCCTCTCTTCTCGTCCGCCTGTCAAAATTTCAATTACTCCTTAATTCTATTATCACCCCGCCTCCATGTCTCCTCTCCCCTCCCCCCCCCCTCCTTTTCATTTTCCAGCTCTCTTCTCGCCAGCTCTACTCTTAGTCCAGCCCACGCGTACACGCAGTCGTACACACACACACACACACACACACACACACACACACACACATTGCATTGTTCCAATCATTATGAACACCCCCACACCCCCTCCCCCGTTTTTTTTTCTTTCTCTTTTTTTTGTTTTAAGGTATACAATATAAGATTCTTTTGGTACACAGTCCGATTGGGCCTATATAAAACGAACTTTCCACAGATCTACCCCAAGCATACGTTTAGCACTGAGCAAAACAAATCTGTCTCTGGTCACAACTGGTAACTGCAGTTTTACATACCATGATAGGGTGAAGCAATTTTGTGTACGGTAACTTGGACATACATTTTTTTGGGTTATATATGGAGTGCAGCTTGTGTAAATGGCAGCACCTTTTTTCTTATAAATGCGGATTGTTCTGTTTGCACCTACACAGAGAACCTCGGTCATCCAAAGAGGTTTCAGGAGAAAAGACCTCAGTACAAATGCTAACCAAAAAGGAAGGTGGCAGGTGTGGTTAAGATGTTCACATACTTTAAGAATATACCGTGAGGTTCTGGGTTCCATTCCCAGCCTCGCCATTTCTTTCCAGTCCATCAACAAAATCGAACTGAATATAAAAATCCTTAGGATGGAACTATAAAACAAAGCCCCCATGTGCGAATGCACGCGTAACATCTAGCCCACACGTTAAAAACCTGTTCCACCTTTCGGGGAAGAGTAGGCCATTTCGTGTCATTGGGAACGGATGACAAAGCTTCAGAAACGCATGCATACAGGTGTACGTGTTTCGACACCATCCCAGAAATAGGAATACCGCTACCTAAATGGTGGTGGTAGGGAAACGATCCTCACGCAAAAGTGTCACCTTTGGTAAACTTCGGAGATCTTGACAAGGAACAAGGGGAAAAGAAAGGGGGGGGGGGGTGCTAACTGTAAGGAGGTACGGAGGAGGGGGGGGGGGGGAGAAAACTTTCACACCGACACCTCCACAGATTCAAACCTGCAGCCTCAAATACCAACACATCTGCAGTTTGACTGACGCACTAAACTAACCACTACGGCTATTTCGTCCCCCCCCCTCCACACACTCCCTCCCCCCCCCCCCCCCTCTTCTGACTTTGTATGGGGAAAAACGAAACTCCACCCCTGTACTGTGGTGGTGGCACTGTCCTCTTCTAGGTGAAACTAGCCTTTCCTCCTAAAACAATAGTGGGCGTTGTGTTGTTTCTAGTGTAACAGCACAGTGTGGCTGAATCACAACAGCGTGTTTTTGTGTGTGTGTGTGTGTTGTGTGTGTGTGTGTGTGTGTGTGTGGTGTGCGCATGTGTGTGTGCGCGCATGTGTGTGTGTGCGCGCGCATGTGTGTGTGTGTGTTTTCTGTCAGCGACATTCTGAAAACCAGAAGAGGGGGGTGGTGGGGGAGGGGGAAGGAGTGGCGGAGGAGGGATGGGTGTGTTGTGTGTGTGTGTGTGGGGGGGGGGGGGGGGGGGGGGCATTATGGTAAGGGGGAAAAGTGCCACACATTGTTTCGCCAAGATTGTTTTTCTGACAAACATGTTTTCCAAAATATTGGTGAGGGAACGGAGGAGGAGGAGGAAGAAAGAGAAAGAGAGAGAGAATGGGGGAGGGGGGGGGGGGGGGAAGTAGAGAGGTGAGAGAGACAGACAGACAGATGACGGACGGACAGACAGACAGACAAAGAGAGACAGGGACAGATTGAGAGTTAGAGAAACAGAGGCAGAGACAAAGATAGAGAAAAACAGAGACAGAGGCAGACAGATGCAGTCAGACAGAGACAGTGACAGAATCAGATAGGAAAACACGCTAATCACCAACTATGCCGGGGGAAAAAGAAAAGAAAAACAAGTACAAAACCACTCACAAAAGGAGGCAGAAAAATAAACAAACAAAAAGACAAACAAACAAAACCCCAAGCAAACAAACAAAAAACCCGACACCAACAACAATACACACAGAATCTGCAAGCTTTGACAGTTTTCAGTCCAAATGAAGTGATTGCACTAGATACCACACCGTTTTGTTTCCTTGAATAACAACAACAACAACAAGTGAGAAAAACAACAACAACAACAACAACAAAATCGGTTAATAGCCGAGTGGACAAGTAGAGACAGGCTTCTAATCCTAACAGCATGTAATGAGGGGTCACTGGTTCGAACACTAGCAATCTTTGAAGGATTAAGGGTAGACATTCTTCTCTCTCTCTCTCTCTCTCTCTCTTCTCTCTCTCTCTCTCTCTCCTCTCTCTCTCTCTCCTCTCTCTCTCTCTCTCTCTCTCTCTCTCTTCTCTCTTGTCTACTCTCTCTCTCTTGTCTCTCTCTCTCTCTGTCTCTCTGTCTCTGTCTGTCTGTCTGTCTGTCTGTCTCTCTCTCTCTCTCTCTGATGGCAGTGATTATATACTTGATAACAATAATGATGGGGATGATGTTAACTAGAGGGCATTGAATGTGACTCATGTAAATTGCAGAATTGGAAATAGATGAATGAATGGAATTGTTTTCTACTATGATGTTTACCTTCCCCCTGCCTCAAACATGTTTTGTATAATGGCCTAAGGCCGATGTACAATAAAACTTTTCAGTGTTCAGTGTTCAGTGTTCTCTCTCTCTCTCTCTCTCTTCTCACTCTCTGTCTGGTCTGTCTGTCTGTCTGTCTGTCTGTCTGTCTCTCTCTCTCTCTCTCTTCTCTCTCTCTCTCTCTCTCTCTCTCTCTCTCTCTCTCTCTCTCTCTCTCTCTCAAGTGTCATGGCCTACAGGGGGTGAAAATTGCCGGTGACGTCATATCTAATCCGACTTCAGGAAGATCGAACATTCGCCGCCTTTGCCTTTTCGGCGTCTGTGCAGATTTTTTCTTTCGTTCTTAGGCTAGAGCTTCAAGGTTATTGAGAGATTTTCGCGTCTGCGGCCCTTTGTTTCACCACAAAAGTTGCGGCATTCCGGCATCTGGATAACTAAACACAAAACCAGTGTGCTTGCGTTTAAAAAAAAAAATGTTGTCATTCGTTCCTACCAGCACGCGATGGCCTATTCTTCCGAAAAGAGGAATGTTACGTACGTGCAAGTACGTTCTGGGTGCGTTCGTACATGGGGATCTCGGTTAAGTCTCATCTGTAGGACTTTCGGGGAAGTGGAGTTGATACCGATGTTGACCTCAAAGGTAAAACCCTCTCCAATACGCGTTTCCGTGGTGGCTCAAACCTGCGCCGTCAGATCACCAGCTGAACGCTCTAACCAACTGGGCTACCCCCCCCCCCCCCCCCCCCCCCCCTGCAGGCCCTTCGTCACTCCGTGTGTCTGTCAGGATGAATGCCAAAGCCAGCATAATGGCTCTAGAGCCATGGTTCCTCGATAGAAGTCAGTCTGAATCCATGACCGATTAGCATATTGATCGATTCACTGCCAACCAAATCTTTGCATTGGAGGAATTGTCTTTTCCTGCTGGTGAAAGCTGCGGTATGTGCACAGCGCATGCGCCATGTTTGAAACGTGTAAAACAGTCTATTTTAGGCCAGTGGACGAAGGAAACACGAAAATGACCTAGCATGCACTCCAGGAGTCATTTGTTCATAGGGTTATACAGTTGGTCAAATTAATGTCCTTTAAGTGGATTTGTTAGGATGAAAGGGAGTGACACACACACTAGAGATTTTTCTTTTTCTTTTGTAGCCAGGCTGGCTCAGGGAGAAATTTCAAACCAAACCTAACTGACGGGAGGAGAACTCAGTGGCAACTCAAACCTATACTTTCAAGATGGTCTTGGCTCATGGTCAGGGCGGAAAATCTTTGTCAGTTATTTTAAAGTGCCCCAAAAAGGCCTACATGGAAAATGTTGTAATGCTTTAGAATGGGATGATGTCGAATTTGCCTTCAGCTACGACAAGCTCTTAGCCTAACAAACAAGCAGTACTCTTCTATGGGAGTTAACATCGGTTGGGACTCGTTTCCTCTGTAGGGCCCTCAGAGGAGACAATAAACCGAGGTCCTTGTGGGAATGCTTCTTTCCCCGTGGGGATTACAGGGGGCCTTCTGCAAATTCTGTACTAGGAAGTCCCTCTTTTCTATCCCTTTCATTGTTCCTGCCTTGTTCTTTTTCTTCCTTTCACCTCCTTTTTGTCCGTTTTCTGCCTTCTTGGACCATTCTCCTGTCTTTTCTCAAGATGTAGGCCTTTTTCTAATGCCGAAGTCAGATGTACTGGGCCCGACTTTGTTAAGGCGCTTGACAGCAATCAACGCATTTTCAATTTTCTTCGACGACGACGACGACGACGACGACGAGAAGAAGAGAGAAGAAGAAGAAGAAAAGAAGAAGAAGAAGAAGAAGAAGAAGAAGAAGAAGAAAGAAAAAGAAGAAGAAGAAGAAGAAGAAGAAGAAGAAGAAGAAGAAGAAAAGAAAAGAAGAAGGGATTGTTCTATACCTTCCAGCACACAGTATCAAAACCCATGGCCATATTTTCGCAGAGAAGTAGATCAGCTTTAGCTGGGGATTTCGATGACATGAACATACCCAGCATGCAGTCTGTGACACTGGAAAGGGATGAACTCCGCTAGGCTTGACTGTCGTAAGTGGCCTCAGTGATTCTTTACCAGGGTTTTTACAGGGAAAAGAAAGAGTAGAGCCAGAGACCAAATCAAGACATTGACTAGATACTCTGCAGGGAAGCAGTTTGTTTGTTTGCTTGTATGTTTGTTTGTTTGCTTTTGGATACTCTGTTGTAGTATCCATATTGTTTTCTAGGACATTACTTCTTCTCTTCTCTTGTGTTCCCTTACTGGGCGAGATGCGTGGCGCCTGGTCTTCTCCCGTGCTTGTAACTCTGCCAGGGGGTCTGCCTGCTGGCTTTAGCTGAAATTTTCAACTTCAATGCAGCTCATTTTTGTACAGAATGCATGCTAGGTATGTTCGTGTTTCTTTGACCCCACTGGACGCTGACATGAAGGATCGTTGACATACATATTTTTGATCTTCTGTATTTTGTATACAACGAAGGGAATTAAGGCACTGGCAGGTCTGCACTCCAAATTGACCAGAGAGATCGTAGTAAAAATCCGCACCCTTCATTCACAAGATGCTGAGATTCAAACCGACGACTTCAAGGACTCACAGAATTGAGGTACGAACCACTCGGCTATAGCGAACGTCTTCAGTGACATATATATGTGGTAGGTGAACAAGCAAACAACACACACACAAAAAGAAAGAAAACAACAACAACAAAAAAGAACAATAAACAAAAATAAAAACCAACAGAAAAAAAAGCTAAAAACCAGTAAGGGAAGCGTACAGTTATTGTGAACGAATGACTTCAAGCCATTGTCGCTGCCATTAGTATCCTCTCTCCGCTCAATGACCAATCAGCTTTATTAATGGACCGTACTGGAGGAATCGGGCTGATGGTAGCATGGGGAATTAACTTTGCCATTGATTCCGTAGTAGTATAGTGTCTGGCATCTGCCGTGGTAAATAATAGAAGCAGAGCTATCAAAACAAGCTAAAAGCCACCTATTGATTCTGCCTCTGGTTCCTCTTCATCACACTGTCTATGATGTGCTGTGGTCAGGATTTCACCAGAAAACAGAAGTATGGCATGTATGCTAGAGCTCCAAGCTGTAGGCCTAAACTATGTACTTTGTAAGGAGAAATGTATGTAATGACTGTATTTTGTGAGACCTGAATTGTTAATTGTCGTTTAATTAAACCATGCAGAATTTTTGTCGTAAGTGTAAAATATGTATTTTTCGAGTGAAAAATTTACCAAATTTAATATAAATTTAGTAGCCAGGGCTCCTACTTCTCATCTATGCAAAATACGTGATTTTTTAAAAGTGAAAAATCAGTGAGATGACTACAAACTGCATTGCAAAGCAAATATAAAAGTAGGTAGCTTTTAGTGAAAAAAATGGTTTATTGCGTGGCAAGAATTTTTTGCTGTGATAAATACAAACTATGTAATTTTTGAATGAAAAACAAAGTATGTGCTAACTTTCTATTGCTGACCATGTTTCATGCACTTTTTGAGTGCAAATGACGAAACAACTATCGTATTGCGTGACCAGAATTTCTTTTCAATTGTAAGTGCAAAACACTTTCTTTTTTTAGAGGGGGTGGGGGGTGGGGGGGGTGGGGGTGGGGGGACTGTAAGAACTACACTGTATGTAGTCAGAATTATAAGATGTAAAGCAAATAATTTGTGAGCGCAAAAAATGTAGAATAGCTATAACTCATGACCAGTATTTATTTTTCCCCGTAGTGTAAAATACGTAAGTTTTTGTGGAAAAAGGGACGCAAGAACCATGCATTGCGTGGTCAGAAATGTTACTTCGTATTGAGTGAACAAGATATGAATTATTGTATGAAAATATGACGTAAGAACTTTTCATTGGCCGCCAAATGTTTGTTTTAAGTGCAAAATATGTACTGTTTGAAGGAAAAAGCTGTACATTGACTTCGTTAAAAATCTAAATTGTTGTTGGCGCGATGCGCAAGAATTGGTTGAATGCAAGCGTTTTGATTTGTTTGTGCAAGATATAGCGCTATATAAATTCTTTATTTTTATTATTATTATTATTATTATTATTATTATTATTATTATTATTATTATTATTATTATTATTATTATTATTATTATTATTATATTGCGTGGGGAAAGTCTTCATCGTCAAAATACGTAATGAAAAAAAAGCGGTATGATAAATGTACGATGCGTGGTAAGAATTACATCAAGCCGTGAAACAATGCTATGTAGAATATTGCTGAGGGGAAGGTATGTGTGTGTGTGTGTGTGTGGGGGGGGGGGGGGGTTGCAGGGGAAAAAATCATGAAAAAATACATAATACACTAAAATTGATCATGACAATATATCCACAGGCAACAGGGAAACACACGAAGCAAACTAGTCTGGATTTTCAGCATGAAACTGAAAAAAAAGAACAAACTCTTCTCTCTCTCTCTCTCTCTCTCTCTCTCTCTCTCTCTCTCTCTCTCTCTTTCTCTTTCTCTCTCTCTCTCTCTCTCTCTCTCTCCTCTCTCTCTCTCTCTCTCTCTCTCTCTCTCTCTCTGAGCAGGGGCCACTACGTGCATGTGTGTACATGCATATGAGCGCCTGTGTGTGATGTACACAACTTCATGTATGTGATAGTGTCCCTGTGTTTGAAGGGCAAACCTTCATTATTCGGGCTGTGTTTGCGAAGAAAACATAACACACAGAGTTCCAGAAAATGGTCGATTTAAATCAGGCGCATTTGACAAGCAAAATAATGTAAATCTATCTATCTATCTATCTATCTATCTATCTATCTATCTATCTATCTATCTATCTATCTATCTATCTATCTATCTATCTATCTATCTATCTATCTATCTATCTATCCCTTAGTCTGGCGACCGTGGGGGCACCCCGGAAGACTTGACAACCAGTTCCCTCCATTCCTCTCTCTGTTCTGCCTTTCTCAAAAATGTTGCTGAGTTCTAGGCCTGTCCATTTGCTGATGTTGTCCTCCCATCTCTTCTTTGGTCTGCCTCTTTTTCTTCCTCCCTGGACAGTGCCTTGCATATTGTTTTTGCAAGTCCTTTCAATTTGTGACATGCCCGTACCATTTAAGTTTAGGCTTCTTTACGATTGATAAAAGATTTTCGTATGACCAATGGTTTGCTGGATTCTGTTACGCACCTCACCCCTTCGTTGCTTATGTCGTCTTTGTAGGAGATGCCAAGGAGTCACTCCAGATCAGCAGTCAGGGTCACGATTCACAGGCATATAGGAATATGCATATGACAAGGGAGCGCATTAGTCTTGATCTTGGACATGAGTGAGATTTTTTTTTTAATCTTTCCAGATGGTGATCAGTTTTGACAGTGCTGTTATTGTCTGTGCAATCCTGCATACTACCTCTGGCTCGGACCCCTTGCCTGATACAACGGCTCCCAAGTACTTGAAGCTTTGAACCGTGTCCAGCTTCTGGTCATTGACCCTGATATCAGTGCTGATGCCTTTGACGTTATTGGTCATCAGTTTGTATTTTCTGCACTGATTTCCTGCCATATGTTTTTAGAGACCTTGTTCAGATGTTCTGTTATGCAAAACTATAAAAGTTAAAAAGGTAAAGGTCTCTCTATAACCTATGTGGTCGTAGGGAGCGAGGCGTCAAAGACCTCAGCTTCTCTGGGGCCAGCATACTGAGGGCTAGCCCCATCTCCTCCCCCTTGCTGCTTTACCTTCCCTACCTAAAGAGGGCAGGACCCATTTAAAGCTGGGGGAACAGGGGGACTGTACTGAAACCAAGGTGCGCAAACGGTCACCCATCCACTTAGTAACCAAGTTTCGATACTGCTTAACCTTAGCTTGGAGAAAGGTGTGCTCTGACCACTGAGCTATCCCGTCCCCAATAATGCAAAAACTATGGATGCCAGATTTTGTGATTTTGTATAAGGTCTGTTAAATTTTACAATTAAAACAACAGCATTAGAGATGTTGTTATTACTATTGTTTTCCCCAGATTTACGCCCTAGATGTTCACCTACAACATGCACTCTGACTCATACAACCCACCTGGGAATCACTGTGAAACTGCAAGTACACCCTGGGTAAAAAGTTTCTGTGTATGACTTTTTTTCTCAAGTACCTTGCGCCACATAGGTAACTATACACCGATTTCAGAGGACTTTCACCCTCTGATTTAAGAGGAGAGAGCAGAAGTGTATGCCAAGATCTCGTCATGGCTGAAGACAATCTCATTATACCATTTTACAACCTAACAACAGTGTAGTGACCGGGACGGGATAGCCTTGTGGTCAGAACATTGCGCTCGCAATTTGACCATCCGGGTTCGATTCCCGTTTAAGGGGATTTTCCTCCTCTGGAGTTAACATCAGTGCCGACTCCACTCTCCCCCAAAGTCCTTCGGATGAGACTACAAACCGAGGCCCGTGTGGGAACGCATGCAGAACATCTTCCACGCACGTTAAATCCTGTTCTGCTTTTCGTAAGAGTAGGCCATTATGTACCGGTGGGAACAGATGACAAGATTTACAAAATGCATACACATGGGTATTTGATGTGAAAAAAAGA
>CM060318.1:43468322-43470822 GCA_030674155.1 Stramonita haemastoma
AAAGTGCAATTTCCCATTCTTACTCTGTGTGTTCACGAGAGGAATCAAGGCACTGGCATGTCTATATTTTATGTTAACCCTGGAGATATCCCCCCCCCAAAAAAAAAAAAGAGAGAGAAAAAAAAGAGAAAGAAAACACAGATTAAAATTGAAATTCCCACACTGCATTCAGCAGACACAGCTAGCAAGATTCGAATCTACGACTTTATGGACCGACAGGTTGAAAGTCAAAGACACGATGACAGATGCTATAGCTGAGGGGTTAGTTAGGTTGTTCCACTTCAATCCCATGGGCTCATGAAGTCGGGTGTACAAATCTCGCAGCGTCTTTGAATTAAGGTTAGGGATTTTCATAATCCCCACAAGTCAACTTCAAGTGCAGACCTGCCATGCCTTCATTCTCTTCGTGTATATACACACGCAGAAGATCAAATATGCAAGTTAAAAGATCCCGTAATTCATGTCAGCGTTCGGTGGGTTACAGAAACACAAACATATTCAGCACATCCCCGAAGTCAGAATGTGGCTATCTTCATGGCGGGCAAAAACAGTCGCATACACAACATCTCGACATTGGTGAACCTCGGAGCTCTAGCAGAGAAAAGAAAAGAAAAACTCCAACACTCATAAACACACTACAGCGAAAACATCCCTTAAGCAGGAAAGCAATACATTCTATAAAGGAAAGAAAAAGAGAAAAAAAAAAAAAGAAGTCAACCATCACAAAACATCTCGGCCCTAATTACACAATACCCAAACTGTTTTTTTAACGCTAGCGTAGACAGGATAATATACACACAGCAGACTATGAATCATTCCCTAAGTCAATAAACGAAATATGAATGTGTAACAGCCTGAGACGAAAGTACTAAGGACCTGATATGGAGGGGCGCCACGGTAGCAAAGAATGTTTATATCAGGCCTAAGTCAATAAGCATGTGTAAGTATAACATATATGGTATAATATATGATGTCCACCTTCTTTGGTGCTACTTAATCAGTACTTTGGCCCGACTTTGGCACGGGTCGTCACGCACACACAGCGGTCAGGTTGACCTACCTGACTTGACCGTGTTGTAGTACTAGGCCTTCTAAGCCTACCTGTTTTGTAGTAGGCCTGGTTGTTGTTGTTTGTGCTGCTGCTGCTATTGCTCTGCATGTGGGGTGGGTGTTTATTGTTGTTGCCCAGTCCCCTAGCTTCATACCCTGGGAGTCACCCAGAATGTGCGCTCTGACTCACTCTCCTCAAAAGTCCTTCGGATGAGACTAATAAACCGAGGTCCCTGTGCGAACGCACGCAGAACATCTTGGGAACACGTTAAAACCAGTTCCGATTTTTGGAAGAGTAGGTCATTGTGTGCTGGTGGGAACGGATGACAAGATCTACAAAACTGCATACACACAGGGACTGGATGTAAAGAAAAGCACATGAATGCTTATTCCATGATCCTCGAAATAAAAGCATGAACAAAAATATATATAAAAAATTCCTCACATCTGGGAATCACTGTGAAATTGCGAGTCCACAGTAAATGAGAAGTTTGCGGGTATGACTTGTTTTCAAGTACCTTGCCTTATAGGCAACCACACTCCGGTTTCAGAGGATGTATTTTTCTACTGGAAAGGGAGTGCTGGTTGTTAAGTTTGACATAGTAGAAGACAATCTCACCATATTTTAAACTTCAGCGGCATTTTTTTTTTGGTTGGTATACGGCGATTTTTGCCCAATATAAAGGTAGCAGCATTCCGACTTCGAAGATGTATGCTGGGTAGGGTCATGTTTCCATAACTCACCGAGGGCTGATGAGTTACAGGATTTTTAACCTGAACATTTGATCTTTTAACATGTGTATATACATATAAAGGTGAATAAAGACACAAGCAGGTCTGCACTTGAAAGTTGACCAGAGAGACAGCGAAAAATCCCCACCCTTAATTCACCAGACTCTGACTCCGAGGTTTGAACCCACGACTTCATGGACCCATGGGATTGAAGTCGAGCGGTTTTAATTAACCACTCGGCTGTGGTGTCCGTCTCACCATTTCAATGTTATATTCAGCACTTGGCTCGTGTCGAGGACACTTTGAGCGAGGGCCAAACTCCTGTGTTTGTCTCAGATCTTGACCAAGGTTTTTTTCATTCCTTCATTTCGTCACTCCCTCACTCATTGATTCATTTCTTCGCTACTTCATCCATTTTATATATTTTGTGAGTGAGTACATGAGAGAGAGAGAACACTGAACACTGAACACTGAAACTGTTTAATGTACATCGGCCTTAGACCACAATCCACTTTCAGGAGAGAGAGAGACACAGAGAGAGAGAGAGAGAGAGAGAGAGAGAGAGAGAGAGAGAGAGAGAGAGAGAGAGAGAGGAGAAGAGAGAGAGAGAGAGAGAGAGAGAGAGAGAGAGAGAGAGAGAATCAGATACTTACACACACACACAATATATATATATTATATATATCTCTATATATATCTCTATATATATCTATATATA